>MNCI01010317.1:33341-52541 GCA_015680685.1 Gnetum montanum
TTTTAAAAATGTATTTTATTAATGAATGAGCATTGAAAATTCTAGCACTATTTTAGAGTAATAGTAGAAAATTTACATGATGTGGATTCATGGTTTATTTTGATGTTTAGTTAGAATTTTTAAATTACAAAATATTAATTAATTAAAATATTCAAAATTCAAAGTTGACAGATTGCGTTTAAATTTGGTATACTAACTTGGATTTAGACTTAGAATATAGATCTATAATTAGTTTTTCAATTTGAGATTTTAATGTTAAATGATACAAAAAGTACCTAGTGTGATCATATTTTTCTTGATTCAATCAAAATATTAATTTCTAGCATAGTAGCTACAACATATTTTTGCTTGTCACAACCAGCTTAACATGTGTAAAATATTGGATGGACAAAAAGGTTAGTATCAATGATGTTTACTAGATAAATTATAGGAAATGTGGAAAATACACAAAAGGCAAAAAATAAGTTAGAAACTCTCATAACATATAAATTAAAAAGTGATTTAAAATAAGACAAAAAGGTGGGACCATGGGAAAATTCAATATGGGATGGTGATGTAAGCTCTATGCCATGCTTATGATAACATCTATTTTACTTATATGAAAATTGTCCACTTCATATTAATGGTTGGAAAAGGAACAAAGGACTCATTTAATAAGGGCCATGTAACTCTCTTGAGTATTGTCAATTTCACATGTCTACTCCTTCATGAGAGTTTACTTGTCCAAGTCAAATAGTAATGATGCCATCAATAAAAAAGATTTTTTGAAGAGTGGATTGTCTATTCTTTAACCATGATGTAAACTCTTAAGCACAAGTCTTTACCCAAGCCCTAGGGTCTCCTCCATCCTATAAATAAAGGGGGTATTTGTTCTTGTTTTTACTTTTGGCCAAGGAAGGGGAGATTATGCTAGTTTGAGGGATGAGGAGTTAAAATTTTGGGAGCACCTTTGGCTATTCCTTTCTTGTTTTCAACCATCTCTTGGCTATGTTGAATGTTCTTTTGGGCTCTTGGAGGTGGATTTTGCTATTGCTGTTGAAGGCTTTTTGGGACTCATTTTTGCTGATTGTTTGGTTACTATAAGGTACTATTTTATCTAATTTTGGGAGCACCTTGGACCTACAATTTGAAGTTGATTTCTTGAGGCCATTGGATAGGCAACAACCCAGATATGAGGTGTCTTCTCCCTCCCCAAATTGGTCAAGTTCAACTTTAAAAATGTATACTTTAAATCCTTGTTGTACAAATTTTTAGTAGATGTTTAAAGATTTATTGGCTTAGAAAAGTAAGGATTATTTCATGAGGGCATGTGGAATTTCTTGTGAGTTGTGAGTCATGCATATAGTCTCTTATGTTCCTTGGATTTGATTTTGGTATGCATGTTTTGGGCTTATGAGCTAGCACTTTCTTATATCATGTGCACTTGGTTTCATGTTCTTGTGATCATTTTTATAAAAGAAATGCCCCCCATCACTCTATCTAAGGTTGGTGGTCTCTTGTGTGGGGTATAAGGTCTTAGTTCTTGGAGGTTCTTGATGGTGTTAGCTCCCATTATTTTATCCAACCCTGATGTTCTTCTTGTGTGGGCTACAAGATGTTGTAATATTGGAAAGGCTTGGTGTAGCACAGTTGGATGGCCAAAGGGTTTGTTGAGTACTCATTTTAAAATTGAAAAATAATATATGCATATTGAGGATTTTTGGTGTCTTTTGCTAAGTGCACATGTTTTGTTTTGTTGGTCATTTTTGGGTCAATTTTGTGAAGGGGTTTTAAGAGAGTTGTAATGTCCTAATTGGTTGTTAAATGGTCCTTTGTCCAAGCCTACATTTCTCTCAATGTGAAAACATGAGAGGCTAGAAAATTTATGAATGAAGATGTCAAACTTTAGAACTATGTTTATCCATTAAGGTGTTCAAACTTACTATATGTCAAATTTTATTGCTTTGTTCTTTCCATGTAGCATAAGAGCACATGCAATTTTACTACTTGTTTGCCTTCAAAAGTTAGATTTCTAATTTGTTTTTTAAAAAATAAGGGCTATTCATAGTAGAGAGACTATCATCCTTTTTTATTTAGTTGTTGTTTATTGTACATTTTTTTTATTTCATACTGAGTGGTAATAATGATAATGATAGTAGTCACATATAGAATCTACCCTCTATTTTCTTTTTTATTTGGGAAATGATATTAGGAATTTCCCATTTACTCTTTTAGCCTGAGAATAAAGAGAACAATCACTATTATTTTTATTATTTTATTTTTAAATGGTTGATAATTTACGGTCTAAGTTTCATCTTTCAATTATAGATATTGCATATGTGAAAAATGCCTTAGGCTAAGAGGAAGAAAAAAACCTTGTTAAATTCCAACTCCCTTGAACTATGTTGGTGATTATAATTTTAGATTTATTTCAATTCCTTCTTCTTCTCCCAAACCTAGATTTGATTACCAAAAAACTTAGACCCTATTTTCAAGCCTTATTTGCCAAACTTAAGATGCCTGAAATTAGAGGAAAACATTGGTTGAATTTTTCCATAAGATGTAAACCTAACTATTGTAACTCTCTCCATTCTATGATGTGAGGTGGTTATTATATGGCATGGAAAATATGTTTGAAATGCACAGCTACTCCTTTCATTTGTATAATGGAAACATTGCATCTTGGAAGGCTGGAGGTCTCCTTGGACTAAGTCATTCATTACATGAATGTTTTGTATATTTTGTCATAGTTAGATTTTTTTTTATGCAAGTAAATATTGTTTATTTATTTTTTCTTCAATATCCTAACCCCTTTTACTTATTAGCAATTATATTCTTTTGTTTATGCAAAGAAAAGAAAGAAAATATATGTGTGAAGATGTATGTTTATATGCTTTTCATAAAATTAATCCACATGAATTATCATTAGAAGCCTTTGATTGGTGTGCATTGTGTGAAGCATGTAGTGTTTTTAGGAATCATTAACTACTCATTCTAAAAATAATATATTCATCCCCATACTTTGAATGGATGGGTTTCATTGTTTATTTATTTTGCATACACCTTGCCCTAGATGTGGAGATAAGCATCACTATCTAACCCTACCTATACATATGCTTACTTTGGCTTAATATCCTAAGCTATTGGACCCAAGGGGGTTGAGTTGCACAACACCCAAAAGTTTTCAATGATGCAGGTGCCATTCATGAGTGTGTAACCACTTCAGGTATGATCCTGCATCACCTATCTTGGGGGGTATGTTGAGGTGCAGTCCAAACATTATGGTTGAGCCAAGCCTTTTTTTTGTAATTTAGAACTTGAAGATAACCCAACTCACGAGCATATGGTGATCAAATTCTTTGAGTTGGATGGTTCTCAATGTGGGAAAGCAATGCTAAATTGCATTGGAAATTTTTTTGAAACCTATGTTTTTGATTCTTAGCTAATTATTTAAAGCCTATTCTAGATTAAATGATCTTGTATGGTTGAAATATAGTGAAGGACTAGGAGCACATCCAAACACATCCATTGGTGTTGCTTGTAAAATAAAATTTGAAAGAAGTGAGTCATACAAATGTTTGATGTTTTACTAGTGCTACTAAAGATAGATGATATGTAATAGATGCATTAATCCTTAGGATTATGAGAAGTGATAAGGCCTCATCATATCAATAATTTGTTAAGTCTAATGAGGAAAGGAGTTAGTAGGCCCTATAACCATCCCAGAATTATGAGTCACATCCTTATTAATTACTAATGTAAATATACCCCATGTATTTTTAGAGGCTTGGAAAAGAAAAAATAATTTTGTGTTGAGTTTTAGAGGTGGTTATTAAGAGTCCTACATGATTCCCCTAGAGTTTCTCTTTCTTAGCTGAAATTGGATACTTTACATCTAGTGAAAAATAGTGTATAGTATTTCTTAGGACTTATATACCAGCAACTTGATTGTGTATTACTGTAGCTTCCAAGGCATGACATGGCTAATATTAAAAGAGGTTAAATAGTCATGTTTTTTCTTTCTATCACATGCTACATCATAACATAGCACAAAAATTGGTTACACACTGCTAAATAATTAAGCCTTAATGAAAGCATAAGTAACCAAAGCCCCATGGCCATGGTTTAACCATTCAAAATAATAACAGTTAGTGTGATGGTACTCAAAGTGTATGATAGTTTTGATCAAATGGCCATGGTTAGGCATAACCATAGAAAGCCATATGATGAGCATCAAAGTGTCACATTGACAGGCCCTTGTTGATGTGGCCTCATCAACTGGCCCTTGTCAATGGGGCCCTATTTATGTGGTGTCGTCCCATCTATAGCGACCAAAAACTTCGGAGGCTGGAATAATGCCAAAGTCGGCGGACACAACAATTTCAACCCCATGCCCGCGGGAGGGCAGTGCTGGACGTATGCGAACACGGGGTGCCCTAAACGGTTTGGTCGATCAGACAGGGACTTACGTCGGCCTCAATATAGCCTTTTGCAATATAAATTGTACAAGTTACGGGAAGGTGCTTGCAGCGGGAAAAGAAAGTAATGACAATGTGAAATAGTAAATGAACGTAAGTGCGACAATGATATGAGACAATGCTTGAAGGTAAACAAGACAGAAAATAATACTAGGAAGCTAGACCATGAATAAGAAGTAATATGAGATACAGTTAGGAACATGCACCACCTCGGAGTAGTGAATTTTTTTGGTCAGGGAGTGGCATAGTCGGTGGCATGACGTCACAGAGTGCAGAAAGTATCGAGAATGCTTGAAGTGTGCCAAGAAGCAGAAAAGAAAATCATTGTGCACTTGGGCACAAACTTCACGTATATACAATGCAGACAAGATCCTACCAAGGTGGTAGAATGAGACCCCGGGCTTTTTTTCAATTGAGAGAGATCCCTCTTTACAGATCGCTGGCCTCCCTTTTTTAATGTAAGATCATAGGTATTTCTTTTTCTTTTTTTGTTTCGCGGACCGGATCCTTTGCATACTATTTGATAGGCTATTTATAGGGCAGAAAGTAGGCAAAGGTGATCATTTGCAGACCTTCACCTTCTTACTAATGCCACTTGAGCCACTTGTAATCGTTGGGCTTGCCAGGCTGGTGCGGTGCGAGCAATAACTATGATCCTACTATGTCGTGACTATGCCACCAGCTCCTAGAGGCATGTGCCAATGGCTCAATTGAGGTGGACTGCATTGATGTTGCGTGGCCACCTGCCTGCCACGCTATGTTTTACGACGTGGCTTGCTTATCATGGCGTAGCATCTTGCCACATGTCTTTCTGTACATCGCATACTTGCTACATGATGCTACGCTACGTAGCGTAGCGACTGCGACAGTTTTGCTGATTCTTAACCTATCCTGCTATATAAGTTTTGCGGACTTTGTTGATTTTGCCTCCCGAACCACCTTTCATCCCTTTCCGCAGGATTGCTACACCTTGTTGTGCTGTGTAGCTTAGCGTAGCGTAGTAGCAGGTATGATCCATCGCTTCCTAGTGAAAATAGACATCACCACAGAGCTCAAGATTGGGTAAGGGAGGTGAAGTTGTTGCTATGCTATGTTGTATGTCGTAGCGTAACATCTTACTCCGCTGTTGTTTTCTGGGGCTTGCTATGCTACGCATCGTAGCATAGTAGGCTTTACAACTTAGTAAACTTGCTGAACTGCTTCTCCCGTGCATGTAGGCTATTGTCGCTGATTCTGGACACCGTTTCTGAGTAGGCTTCCAGCTGTTCGGATTACTTTGACAGGCAGGTGAGTTGGTACGAAACTCGCCCATGCCTAATGTAGAAAATTTTACCGAATTGGCCATCCGGAACTCAGAACGTTCTTTCTCGATGGACGGCAGTGGTTTTGTGCAGACTGCAAGGGTCTGGTGAAGCTAGGGTGACCCTGCATTTTCTTTTAGGGTGTTTCATTGGCCCCTCTTTGTCGACGTCTGGAGATCAAGCTCGATGGATGTCAACAAAGAACTCGAAACATCGCAGCAAGCACAACACTGAGGTCGTTGCTCGGTGAGTACTGGGATGTCACCTGGCTATGCTCGATGGTGCTGCATTGGTGCAGTGGAGGTTAAGATAGAGAGCAAAGATGATGTTTAGCCGAGTCCCTCGTTAGAGTGCTCTGAGGGGCTCGTTTGCATTTTCATCTCTGACTGGCGCTATCCTTCAACCTCCTGTAGGCAGGTGTCCCCTCTGTAGGATGAACTGTGTTGCATCCAAGGAAGGTTTGGACCTGCCTATCGGAGTCATCTGCACGGCGAGCTGTGTCATGCGTGTGCTGGAATTTTCACTCTCAAATAGCCATGCTAGTCGAGGGACTCACTTCGCGACACTATAGCCTTTGCTACTGTAGGGGGATGTTCCTATGAGGATGATGTTTTGCAGGTTGTCGGCATTGTTGTTACCCTTGGGCACCATTGCTGGTGTGAGATGCCCAAAGCAGGGAGGCCAACAATGATCTTGGTAGCACTGCCCGCGGGGGGAGCTATTTCCCAGGGTACTAGGGGTGCGGACACATCAGGATCCCCACCAAAGACATGTGCGCTGAGTTTAGCTATGAGATTAGCTACCACATAGTCGAACATTGCGCGAGTTGCAACCTTGGCGGGGAATGGAAGTGCAACAATATTGTGGCTGGGCAACAATACTGTCAGCACCTCAGAAGCAAGAATGGGCCCGGGAGCTACTGTCAGGGCGATGGACCATAGTGACGGTAGGTTCGGAGGGCCCATGTGACATTGTACGACATCTTCGGAGGGTCAGCATGACACCAGAGATGGCGATGCACACGCTTCGAATCATGTCTTTCTCGCATCGGGAACTGCGTCCTGGGGCAACGATGTCCCACTCGCGTACTGGTATCATGCCCTTTTATTTGACATATATTTGGTGATGATGCTTATTAAGGATGCAACATAGACCCAGTTTAAGATTTTGGTAGACTGGGTGCTGTTTTAGGGTCTTGGCAGACCGCTGTGCCGGTTTGAGGTCTCGACGGATCGTACATACTATTTTTACATCATGGCGGATGTGCAATGCCAGTTTATAGTCATAGTGGACTAACAGTGCCAGTTTTATGTTGTGGCGGATGCTGATCGGTGTTGCTTCTAGTTTATTGTCGTAACGGACGCTGATTGGTGTTGCTGCCATTGCACTTTAGACGTAGTATGACTTGAGGTGCATGTGGTTCACTGAGTTGGCATATTCCTTGCTGTCCATGTCCACTAGTTTGAAAGCTCCATTCCTGAAGGCTTTAACGACCATGTAAGGCCCTTCTCAGTTGGCTGAGAATTTGCTCACATGCTCGCAGATGGCCTTGAGGATGAGATCTCCCTTCTGTACTGGTCGTCAATGCTGGTCTGCACGGTGCTTTTGTCGTTGTCTATCTTGATAGCACTCGATGTCTTAGGGTTTGGATGCGTTCTTCCTCCACTGAGTCAAGGTCAATGGCTCGTGATTCATTGTTCTAGGCTTCGCTCAAGACATTAGATAGGATCATCTGGAGCAAGGGTACCTATAACTCAAGAGGCAACACAGCTTCAGATCCGTAAACGAGATTATAAGGGGTCTTACTTGTTGCGGTTTTGCAAGTCGTTCGATAGGCTGAGAGGACATAGAGTATTTGCTCGTGCCACTGCCTCTTGTTGTTGCTAAGCATCCGCTTCAGTAAGTCGATGATGGACTTATTTGTAGTCTTCGCCTGTCCGTTCGCTTGTGGGTAGTAGGGAGAAGAAAATGATTATTTAATGCCCAGGTTGCTACGGAAGGCCCAGGTTTCCTTATTGCTGAATTATGGTCCATTGTCGATCCCAATGGTCATTGGAAGCCCGAACCTAGTCACGATGTGATCGAGGATGAAGTGGAAAATTTGCTAGGATGTCATTTTCCTCAGAGGAATAGCTTCCACCCATTTAGTAAAATACTCTGTGGCGGTGATAATGAAGCTATGCCCCACGGAAGATTTAGGCATGATGGGCCCTATGAGGTCTAGTCCCCATCGTTGGAAGGGTCATGTAATTTGTGTAGGGTGTAGGTCTGTAGGCGCTATGTGTATAAGATTTGCATATCTCTGACATGTGTCACATGTCTTGAATTTAGACAATCAGTCGTACTCCATGTAAGGCCAATAATACCCTAGGCTTCTGATCTTCGCTGCCATAGCCCTAGGTGCGATTTGCCCACCGCACAACCTTTCATGAACCTGATTAACTACTTTTTGTGCCTACTCATTGCCCACGCACGCCAGCAATATTCCATCATAGGACCAGCGGCATAGGACGTCACTCCCTATGAGCACGTATTACCGGGCACATTTGTGGATTGCATCTCTCTGGCCCGATGTCAATCCACCTGGGGGTTCACCATGCTATAAATATGCTTTAATGTTATCGTACCATTCCGGGGCGTCCGCAGCGTCGACAGACGCCACGTGTTCTGTTTGAGTGAAAGGTTCTACGCATTCTACGATTGCAGTAGGCAGGTTTGCCAAGGACTGCAATGAGATTTTTAACGCGAGAGTAACTAAGGCATCTGCTATGCTATTCTCATTGCGTGGCACGTGTTGCATATCAGTGGTCATGAATTGTTTCAATAAGACCTTTGCTAGATCGCAGCAGGGTTGCAGGTGTGTAGCCTTACAGGCGTAAACTTTGGTGACTTGATTCACGACTAGTTGTGAATCTCCTTGGATCGCTAAGTGTTGTACATGTAGTGCGCAGGTGGTTAAGAGGCCTTTGAGTAGCCCCTCATGTTCTACCATGTTGTTAGTGCATAGGAATGCGAAACGATAAGCGGATGGGTACATTTCCCTAGAGAGGAATGTGATTACAGCAACGGCACTACCTCCTTGCATGGTTGAGATGCCGTCGAAGTGTAAGGTTGCCTCGAAATGTGGTGGGATGAGGGTGACATCACTTACGTATTTGTCTAGGAACTCGGGGTCGATGATCGCTTGGTTGTCCACTGGCGAGGCCGTGAGTTGGGTCGCTATGGCTTGTCCTTTTGTCGATGATTGGCTCACATAGCATAGATCAAATTCTACAGTTATGGCTTTCCATCGGGCTATCCTGCTGTCTTCATATAGGTTGCCAATGATAGCCTGGAGTACATTTCTTTTGCAAATGATGTTGGTTGTGCTGCAGAATAGGTAGTGTCACCACTTTTTTAGTGCAAACACTGAGGCTAGGCAATTCCTCTCCACCTCGTTGTATTTTTTCTCATATGATACTAACACATGGCTTAGGTAATACACTGGTATCTCAGAGCTAGCGTCCCGCTTCTGACATAGCAGTGCTGTTATGGATGCATTAGAGGTGGCGAGGTATATGAAGAATGACTTGTTCCTTTGTGGTGTATACACTATTGATAGGTGGGAGAGCTCCTTTTTCAGGTTGTCGAAGGCTTGTTGACATTGGGCTGTCTAGTTGAAGTCAACCCCCTTTCTCATAAGATGTTGCATGGGGTGTAACTTATCAGTCAGTCTTGTTATGAACCTTCGAATGAATTGCACTCTACCTTGTAGGCCACGTAACTCTTTTAGGTTTGTGGGGGGTGCTAGGTTGACGATAGCTTTGACTTTGTCTGGATCCATCCATATTCTAGCCTTCGATACTACAAACCCTAACATGCGCCCGGTGTTTACTCCGAAGATGCATTTCTTAGGATTGAGACACAAATCGTGCTTTTGACAGTACTTGAGAACTGACTCTAGGTCGCGCGGGTGATGGGCCACCTCTTTGGACTTAACCGCTATATTGTCTACGTAATCATTTAGCGTTTCTAGGATGTGGTTACTGAAAATGTACGTCATGGCTCACTGGTATGTTGCCCCAACATTTTTGAGCCTGAAGGGCATCATAGTATAGCAAAAGGTCCCCCATGGAGTCATGAAGGTGGTTGACAACTGGTGTTTCGGGTTGATGCAGATTTGGTTATATCCGGAGAAACCATCCATGAAGGATAGCAAGGCATGCTCATCCGTGGTGTTGATGAGTTGATCGATGTTCGGTAGTGGAAAGTTGTCCTTGATTGTTGCCTTGTTCAAATTTCAGAAATCTATACACATTTGTATCCCTCTTGTTTTCTTCAAAACCACAACGATGTTGGACACCCACTCTGAATAGTTGACTGCGCAAATGAAACCTGCTCGATATAGCTTAGTGACCTTGTCCTTCACGGCTAGCGTGATTTCTGGCTTGATTTTGCACATCTTTTGTTTGACTGCCTTTACGTGGGGGTCTAAGACGATGTTATGCTGAATCAACCATGGGTCTAAATCTGGCATATCTTCATATGAACATGCGAAGACGTCGACATGTTCTTGTAAGGTTTTAACTATACTCTCATGTATTTGCATGTCTAGTAGAGAGTTGAGTCTTAGCGTCTTTACCTCCCTTCTTGCAGAGGTTATGGGCATCTCGACGAGTGGATCTTCGGTTACATCTCTGGCCTCTAAATATAGGACATGGACTAGGTGCTTAGGCGAATTCGGGGATGCTTCTAAGGTTGCTATAGTGTTAATCACACTCGACCCCCAGTTGATCCCGTCGGGGTTTAACTGTCTTGTGAGCTTGCCTTGTGGTCCTATCAATATTAGAGGTCTGGATAGGGCATGATGGGTTTCCATTTCTTGCTTAACCTGCCATCACAAGATGAGAGCCTGGGTAAGCGTCACTAGAGATTGTGCGGAATGTAAATCCACAAAGCAACATTGAGATGTGTCTTGCTAAATAAGGTGGTGTAGAGATTGGAGGTTTACTTACTTAGGGTTGTGGCGTATCGCTTGGGCATAGGGGTCTAGAATGGTCGAAGACACAGTCACTGTTGATGCCGAATTACTAGTTTAAATGTCATTTTGGACTACCATATTGTGACATGCAAAGTTTTGGTGTGCTAAATAACGATAAAAAAGGTAGCGTTGCGAGCATGAGACATACCAAGCGGTTAGTGCGAGTGTGAAGGCGTGTAACTATTAAGGACTATGGTATCCTTATGTCGAGGTATGCTAGGTGATTGTTGATGCAAGAAGCCCAATTACTTCGTTTGACGTTATTGCAGACTGCGGCCATTATTAGTTGAAATATTATCGTATTATTTTTTACTTTCGAGAAGGCGAGTAACTGACTTGGAGCGTGTGGATGTTTAAATGCCAATAGTGTCGTGATGTTGTGGCGAGCATGCTACGTCGCCCGCCACCTTAATCAAAGAGAGAAAAAAGGAGTTTCCCCATTTTGTTTCTACTGCCATAAATATGGATCGAATTCTGGTAATTTTGCTATTTTTGTCTTGGAATGGTATAATCTTTATCGGAGCACTTTGACGATTTCGGGGCATGGAGTCACTATGTGAATCCATATTGAGGCAAATTTCTATGAAGGTCGTAAGTTTGCTGATAGGACTATGGCTCCCAAAACTTAGTTGGTGCTCGTAAAAGTCAGGGAGGCACAGAAGGCTTTGAGACGTGGGCCGTGGACGAGCGTCCCGGCATGGGAGGACATATCATTGACCCAGTAGTTTCATACATCCCTTCCATCCCTTTCTCTCTGCATCTTCTACCCTTTTCTGTCCTTTTTTAATGTCTTATTTGTTTTACTATTGGTATTTCCTATGGTTGCATCTTTTTGGCTTCGGTGTTTTTGGGGTCTTGCTTTCTTTCAGTCATCTCTGTTATGCAAGGGTCTCGTCGCGGTGATGTGCAAGGCCATTAATACCACGACCGTTGCCACGGTTACAGGGCCAAGGTCCTCCAAGCTGCTGGACCATGAGACCTTCAGGAGGGGGTTTAGTTACGTGTGATGTAGACGCGTGTCCTGCTTAGGTCTGCTATTAGTTACCTTACGGCTATGCTAAGTTACTTGTATGTTCTTGCTATGCTAGGCTTTTGCGTCTTTGTTGTGCTAAGATGAATAGGGATCATGCTATGCTTCGCTCATGGTCGGCATGGTACACACGTATTATGTTCATGCTTGATGCCATTGTCTGCTGTTTCTGTTATGCAGGGTAGGGCCAAGGTCTAGGTTGGTCGTTCTGGATCTAGAGGGAGTTTTGTGCTATGTAGGTGGACCTATGGCCAACGTTCCCCCTCCTTCGATATGTTTGGAAGATCAAGCGATTTGGTTTAGAGATGGGGTGCGAGACTTCCTACAATTCCTCCTCAGCTGGTTTAGTCTCATGGTTTGGTCCTCTTTGGATGAGGTATGGGTGTCCAGCATGATAGAGGCCTTGTTGCCAAGGGCAAATCGGAGCGTCTTGAGATATCTTTCCGATGACGTGACTTCGGGCAGGCCGGGAGGAGGATCCTCTCCACACTCCATAGGTTTGAGGCGCTTAGCTTGGATTTTGGACATGCCGGAATATTAGTGCTATCATCCCTTCAACACGTTGTACCTTGCTCACCACATGGGGACATACTTTCTGAACTCACAGGGGACCGTTGACTACGTTGGCGGGTGAGTTTTACGTCTCTATTTTATTTTATGACATTGGCTATGCTCGGTCGAGGGTTGATGGCATGCACTTTTCATCAGGTTCTATCTTAATGACGACGAGGTCCATGATTAGCCCAATGAATTGGCTGCGGTTCAACTAGCTCTGCAGGAATTCGCCTATGCCAAGAGCTTATGAGCAGGCATGATTGCTCTTTGCAGGGAAGGGTATCATCCCCTCTTATGCATGCTCGCCTCTTTCTATACTAGTTTCAAGATGAAAAGTTGGTTGGACAAGGAGTGGATGGAACCTTTTAAGCAAGTTACACTCGAAGCAGTCTTGATAGTTGAGCTCCCACTATTCCCCTCACCGTATAGGCTTGGTGGGTTAACAAGCGAGTGTCATTTTTTAAAGAATTTTATGATCATTGCTGCAGGATTGAAGAAGCCCCGCTAAGTGATGGTGGTGACTGCCAGAGGGCAAAGGGGAAACATCTACTTTAAATATGGTGAGGTATCAGCAAGCCAGAGCTAGTTGGAGCAGGGGGCTTTGGGCCCCTTGCTTAGAAGGATTTGGATGGCCAGGCTTATGGATTTGTTTATGGCACCGAATCCGGGCATTCCTGCTGCCGAGATGCTTTCCTTGGTCAACTCCTTTTCTGGGCAAGCGAGTTGCTTTCGCACATACGTGCAGGATGTGTGGGTGATCATTGATATCAATGACCAGTTATTCACAGATTTGTTCGGCGTTCCTAATGACGGCGCTGATGTGATGTGAAAGGGTAAGCAGGAGTTAACCCTCCATAAGCAACATATTGAGGAGTGGCTAAGGCTTACCAAGGAGTGGAAAGGGTTCCCTATGGAGAAACTTAAGGACGGTCTTGCCATGGGGATATACTCAGTCTTTTGTGCTCGTGCATTCCCTCAACTGCTTACCCAAGGAAAGGTCTTAGTGCTTGGGTAGGCTTGGGTCATGCGGGAAGTTGTGGAGGAAGGAGCTCATTATAACTAGGCCGAGTTCCTGTGTAATGGCTTGTAGGGCAAGATTTTGGGGCTCCGTGAGCAAATGGAGTCCCATTCTAACATGCACTATGCCTTCTACATTGGCTGTCTAAAGCACTTTGTGGAATTCCTGGTGGTCTAGGAGGATGGGTTCTAGTCTGAGCTAGATCATGAACAGATTCCCAAGCCATGGATTTGATAGATCTTTTGGACCATGCAAGCCCAGGCTCCTCCGGAAGTGGTCGGGGATTCATTTTCTGTAACGACTAAAGGCTTGACGGTTCGTAGCGCTTATGGCCAGGATAGCATAGGGGAGACCTCCCCTACCATATTCGGCAATGTGATCCAGGGTGATCGTCTTATGGCTGAGGTCATTCCTACAGAATTGCAGAGAAAGAGACCTCCCCCTATTAGGGAAAGCCCTCGTGAAGAGGAGCGACGACTGCAGTTCAAGTTGTGACGAATGCAATCCCCTATTGGTGAGCGTTTAGGATGCTAACTATTTCATGTTTAGCTAAGTGGTGCTTTGTGGCATGGTATCAGTTTTGAGTTAATCAACTTCGATTTATTATGTGTATACCCTTTGCAAACAGCAGAAGAAGAAGGCGAAGAAGAAGGTGACAAGGAAGTGTTAGTCCTCAGACCGGGGGTGACAAATAGAGATGCGGGGAGCCTGGTTTTGGAAGAGAGGGCTCTGGCTAGGGATACCGGGGGTCCTATCTCCAAGGCAGGGGCTCTTTTCATTAGGGAGCCTCTTCCTACTGGCGAAGAGGTGTCCTCCCAAAATAAGAAAGACACTGCCCTCTTGAAGGGGAAAGCACCAGCGCTTGAAGTAGGAGTTCTTACAAACCTGGCTGGGCCTTTTTTAGAACCTACCGCAACTGTGTTGGATTAGCACAAGGTGAGACAACAACCAAATACTGGTGAGCTTAGGTTTTGGATGTTCACTTCAGCTGTTGCTGTTGCTGTTATGCTTAATCGTGGTTACTGTTGCCATGCTTAATTATGCGGCAGATGCTACCGCTGATGTACTAGGACCTTCTCCACCCCAGACGGAGTCATGGGCCAAGATTCCTGATAAGTTTACATTTGTCCAGGGACTTGTTGACGACATGATCAAACGCCTTCAATAGGAGGATCCTTGTGCAGGTGGGTAGGAGTGTAAATAGCCCCTATGCCGCTATGCTACTACTCTAAACGTATTGATTTATGTTATACTGACGTGGTTGTTATATTTTCTGCAGCCTCTCGGCTCAAATGGGAGCCAGCTCAACCTATGGAAATTGGCGCGGTGTCTACACTTTCGTTCGATATGACTGAAGTGCCTCGTCGCGTATTTGACGAGGCTTACAAATGCATTTTGCATTTGGTGTGCTCCCTATGGGAATGTAGATGTACCAACAAGGAATTGTGGAAACAGGCTCATAGGAGCGAGCAGAGAGAGAAGGAACTGGTTGTTGAGGTGGAGAACCTCAAGTTGAGGATTGAATTCCTTGTGAACCATAGTCCCGACCCCATGGGATCGCAAAGGGCTGTGGTCGATCACGCCAGATTTTGGATTGTCTTTCGTCAGAATGTAGAATCCACCCATGAAATAGTCAAATAGTAGCTGCAGATGAATTTACTGGCCCAGAAATGCCAAGACATGAAAGACATCAACACCAAGATCTTTGAATGGGGGAAGGCCTAGAGGGACCACAAGTATACATACAAGCAAGAAAACGAAACCCATCGAAGGCTATATTGAGACGCTACTATGGAGGCATTCTCGTACGAGGCGTTTGTGAAGGCCATCGATGCTTCTGAGGCTTATGCGAAGTTTAAAGAGCAGGTGCAGGTCATAGAGTTTCCAGATTTGGGGGTGACCCTTCCTACAGGGGAGACCGCTACCACCTCCCTTTCCCTGGGACCTCTAAGATGGACAATTTCGAAAAGGGAGAAAGTTGCCGCTGCGAATGCTGAACCTAATAACACGTCTTGGGTGAACATCTCAATGGAGGAGATTGAATGCCATCTCAGGCTTAGCCTAGACCAGATACCTCTTGTGATGGACATGGCCCCCCCTCAGGTTAGTTGCTTTGATACTCTGCTATAGCTGTCACTCATCGTATTTGTTGCCCCTACTAACTACTTTATCCTTCGGGATGCAGGCCCCTAACGAGGATGTGAGGCCCATGGGGGGAAGGGATGAGGTGTTGGAAGGGGGCAATATGGGAGTAGACAATGTGCAAAAGAACGCGGTAGAGAAAAATGGTGAAGGTGATGTGAATAGGGATGGCTTGTGAGGGCAAGAGAGCGAATCCCCCCTCTTCTCTCCTTTTTTTTTGTTTTGGAAGAGTTTACTAACACTGCCAATAAGCGAGAATTTTTAATGAAATGTGAAAATTCTAGAAGGAAAATTGGTTTCGTGTTACTATATGTGTTATGTGAATTTTTCGCACTTTGGGATGCTAATTTTAGGCCATTTCGGGCCATTTGTTAGTTTTAGGCCATTTCGGGCTGTTTGCGTATTGTGCTGAAAAGATGACACCCTGGTGGGTTTAGTGGAAAACGAATGTGCGAGAACGGTGATTAGGTGAGAGGTCACAAGGCTACCGCGCTATGCGTAGCTGTCTATTGACCTTTCATGGGTTGACAGGGATGTAAGGTCGAGGCGTTTTGCTAGGGCCCTCATTTGTGCCACTATCCTCCACTTGAAAGGACAACTCCACCCAAACATTTTCTTCTTGGGGATCGCTTGTTGGATCGATCCCTCCACTGTATGGTTGGTGCATGCATGAATAGGAACTTCGTCTTTAGAGGTTATGACTTCTGAACCTTGCTCGACATTTAGATTACTAATTGCTTGCATTATTGCCCCGTCACCGTGGATTACCACCTCTCTTCCCTCGTATGGTAAGTGGATTTCTTGGTGTATAGGCGAGGAAACAACCTTGAGTTGTGCTAACCACGATCTTCCCAAGATTAGGTTGAACCTGGGCATTTCTTCGACCACAACGAATGTTGTGTCTGTGGGGAGCTTGTTCCCCACTATGAAGTTTATGTGAACTGTGCCTTTTACCAGGACACGTGCCCTATTAAAGGACCGCAGGCACGACGTTGTTGTTGGCTTGATCTAGTCAACTAACCCCAGTTTCTCTATGATAGGCAGGGAGATGACATTTGTGGTAGCCCCATCATGAACATGCACTCTTCGGATTCAGTAATGACTAACCTGAATTATGATGAAGAGAGATGCAGCAGTTACTTGGCCCTTTTCAGGATCTTCCTTAAGGGCTTTATTGCTAAAAGTTAGTGGAGGTGCAGACTCCATGGGTGTGGAGGGGAGCATGACTAAGTGGATCATTTTCTCATCTGCTGGTATGTTTTCATCAACTGGGATTGCTGTTAACATGCAGACTAGAGCCTCGCGATGAGAGGCAGATACCATGACTAGGTCGTATAGGCTTAACATAATATTTTTTTGCTTTAGGGTTTGCCCAACCTGGGTTAGGGCGTTCAAGAAGTCTTGCTCACTCGCCTGTTTGATACTCTTCTCCTCAATTCATCCTAAAAGATGAATCTCCCGAGGCGAGATGGCCCCAGACCTAGGTTCAAATTTTTGGTGACAGGATGTATTAAGTTGCGTGTTTGCGTCGATCTTTGTTGAAGGTGACGAAGGTGCGAGTTTAGAGGGAAAAAGTGTAGTTTCAGAGATGCTTTTGACGTTGTTACTTTTTGACACCTCACCCATCACGCAGGTTTCTCATGTTGTAGGGTGAGGAAGTTGTTTGTTGCTGCATGGGATGGGGGCTGTCGAAGACATCGGTGTTCTAATGAAAAATGGGGCTAGAGGTATTAGCTGGCGGGGTTGCATGGCCTTGCCAACGGGCAGTGCAGAGGTAGATGTTCATGATGGAACTTTCAAGATGAAGGGCAACTGTGGGCTTGTATTGCCCATTAGTGGCATGGGCGTACTATGCTGAGGCACATGAATCACAAATGGTTGGTAGGGTGGCGTGGGATCATTGTCAATACCGATGGTGTTGATTAGATAATCGGCATTGTTGGCATTGAGTGGGTTGGTATAGATGTACATGGATTAGTTTTTAGGATGTACCGGGCTACCTTCATCTAGCACCAGATGTCCTAGGTCAATCAATTTTTGGATGTCATCTTGCAATGATAGACAATAATCCGTGGTATGACCGCATAGTTGATGATAATTGCAAAACCTGTCTAGCCTAAAACCTTTAGGGACTAGGGGTTTGTTGGGTAGGGCTAAAGAGGGGTTTCTAAGGAGCTCGCAGTAGCGTCGGTGTCTCATGTTTGCTTCTTCTGACATCCGCTTATGTTGAAGGTACCCCCTACCAATAGTTGCTTCAGGAGTTCTGAAGGTTTAAGGGGCAGCGGAGTATATTTTAAATGATCTTTGCACTCGAAATTAGGTTTAGTGTATGTAGATGCCTTGGATGCGGGGGCGGTGGGTTGTAATGCTTGGCCTAGCTTGAGCCCTAAGTCAGCTGTAGGTACGGTCGGTTTCTTGGTATTCTTGTTTCCGCTGTTGCTATGTTTGGGCTTAGCCTTAGCCGCCACAGTAGCCACTAGGGTTTTTGGGGCCTTGCCTTTGTCTTTCTTTGCAAAATTGTTCCTATAAGTGATGTAAGCCAGGTCTTTACTTGCCTCGGCCACATCTTGTATGCTTTTTGTTTGAGCAAAAGCTTAGCTAAGTGAGCGTGGGGCAAGGTAATATAGTTTTAACTTGATGAAGTCATTCACTGCACCTTTAAAGATGACTAACAAATGAGCCTCCATGATAGGTTCACGAATTTCGTTGAGGGTTGCACTCCATCGTTGAATAAACTTTTGAACTGGTTCTAACGGCTCTTGCTTCACACTCATTAGCTGATCTAGTGTGGTTTCTGGCTTTATGTTATACTTGAAGCATGTCACAAATTGGGTTAATATTTCTTCCAAAGTTGAAATGGATGAACGTGGCAATGCGCGATACCAATCTAGGGCCTTCCCAGCCAGGGACATGGCGAAAACATGAATGATTATGTGCGGCCATTGCTGCAGCAGCAAAGACTCTGATCGGAAAGTGATGAGATGTGTATTGGGATCTCATTGTGCCGACCGAAATCGTCGGTGCAAGGCTGGAACGTGATGAACACCGAAAGAAATACGGGCGAGCACAGTTGACCCTGCCTCCGCTTGAGGGCGAGCTGGAGTGGGCGAAGGCAGAGTGCCTTGGATGGTCCGCACGCGGATCAAACAAGGACTTCCCCGAGCGCAGCCGAAGCGTTATACGCTGGGTTATACGTGAACAGGGCGTGAGCAATGAATCAGGCGTGCACGGCGTAAACAGCGTAAACAGAAATGAACACAGCGTGAGCATACGGGCGTGACAGCGTGAACTGAAATAAGCACGGCGTGAACGTACAATCGTGACAGCGTAAACAGAAATGTACACGGCGTGATCGTACAGGCGTCACAGCGTAAACAGCGAATGGATGTAGGGCGTAAACAGGCAGACGGCGTGAATAGCAAGCGTGTACAAACGGAGACGGAGCGAAAATGCAAGCGGGCGTGAACAGGGAGTGGGCCACGTTGATGTAAAACTGTAAAAGAACTTGCAATAAACGTAAACAGTGATTATAGAGTTAAAATGTTGTGCACCGGTCTGACGCAGTTGTGTAGGGACACAAGGCGGACGTAAAGCCCCGGTGGACAAGGGGGATGTAGCTGGTGGATGCGGTGGGCGAAGCGCGGATTGTGCTCAGCGTGCAGCGTGCAGGGGCTTCC
>MNCI01010317.1:67140-98936 GCA_015680685.1 Gnetum montanum
GATGGGGAGACACGTGGCGTACAGACCGGGCGTTACAATTTAGAAACTCGGTACACGCTGGGCGTATACATTACAAGCTGGCGTGTACGCTGGGCGTACACGCTGGGCGTACGCGCTGGGCGTATACGCTGGGCGTATGCGCTGAGCGTAAACATTTTCAAGCTGGCGTGTATGCTGGGCGTACACGCCGGGCGTAGACGCCAGGCGTAGAGACCGACGGATGTCCACTTGCTTCAATCCTTGCTCTTTGGTGTAATCTTCATGTTGCCATTGGAAATCCTGTCGTCGAGCGTGTACGCCGAGAAGCCGGGCGTAGAACGCTGGGCGTAGACGCTGGGCGTGAACGCTGGGCGTAGACGCTGGGCGTGAACACTGGGCGTAACACTTAAAAATATTTTTTGTGGTGTTTCACTCATTCTCCATCGTACTTCGTGAAGTGCAGGAGGGACATCCCGGGTGGTAGTATCAAGGCAGGGATTGCGGGGTTGATGGAGTCGTCTTGGTAAAACTCCATGACTTGTACCATGTCAGACCCAACAGCTTTGATGCGTTTTCCTTGGTTATGGTTTGAATAAGCTGGAACGCTTGGTCTAGACCCGGGGATGATGTAGACGATTGGCGAATTGCAGAAGAAACCCCCACAGGTGGCATGGTAATGGTGGCGATTTAACCCATCGGCTATGTTGTTGAGGTTGCCCCTACCAAAGGTGCTATTTGCGTTGTCCACCATCTGGTAGGTGGCATCATTGGAGTAGTGCTAGTGGGATAAGCTGCCAAGTAGGCTGTTTGAGTCATCGGAGGGACCCCCATGGGCCCGTGCTAGGATATGCTGTTTGGGGGGTCGAGTAGACCTGAGGGTGAGTGTAATGAGATATCTGCGATGATTGCGGAATGGACGAAGAGGCGAATGGTGGCCACCATGTGGATGGGCCTGGGCCCACCATAGTGGGTTGGATGGTTGCATATGTAGGAATTGGTGCGGGAGTTAGGTATGGTTGTAGAGTAGGTATAGTGTGGACATACGGTAAAGTAGCCTTGATAGGTATGTTGCGTGCTGTGGTAGTGTGCTAATAAATGGCTTGTAGTGGCACAGTTGATGCGGGTGCAATTGGGCGATAGGGGTGATGAAGTGTTAGGAACGTGGTGTGGCTACCCAGCATAGTTACTGTTACAGACTGTTGCATCATGGGGGCAATGGCGAAGGGGGCGACGACATGCAGCGGGTTGGCCCAGAAGGACTGGGTAGGCGGGACAGGAGTGGGGTTGGCTAGGCCTCCCTCATCAGATTGGGAATTGAGTTCCTCCTGCCCATCTTGAAAGGTGTCATCCTGGTTGGACGCTGTGTCTTGTTACCCTCTAAGCTTTGTCAACTGGATTAGTTGATCTAGCAGCCTCTGGTTTGCTTGTGTCAAAGACAAGGAAATGCCTTGGTTAGGAATGAATTCCTCCCTGTTGCAGTAAGTGAACTCGAAGCTACGTTTTTCTTCGAGTTCATGTAAATCTAAGGGTAGGTTAGCTTGTACCTTCATGCAAAGGAAGTTGTAATGCTCGTGTTGTTGGTCTAGGCTCTCAGGTCCTTGGTTTTGAATCCTGAGAGACTGGCGTGCTTCCGGTGTTAGATTCAATAGCTGTTCGGCACCACTAGTGCCTCGGGCCACGAAGGGCACCTCCATGTTGGAGATATCGACAGCGATGGAGGTAGAAGTCTTCATTAAGCAAGCTATTATTTGAAAATGCTAGAAAGATTACATGAGAATGCTAGAAAATGGGGAAGAACAGAAGTATTCAATCAAAATGAAGATGGGTGGCTTTTCGTCTTGCAGGATCCCGGAGGGATCGTCGAGGCGACCGACCTGCGCCCCATAAGATGGAAACAGACTCAGAGGGGTGTCACGCTCTCATCTTTGTTGGCTAGGACATAGGACTCATGCGGGACAATGGTAGAGGAAGCAAGTTAAATCATTATCCGAAGGCCTATTGTCTCGTAGGGTTCTGGAGGAACTGTCGAGGAAATCGATCTACACTGCACAATGCGCAAACAACCACAAAGGGTGTTGAGTCTACACTAATGTGGGGTGTGGAAGGCATACGAGACTACTGTAAGACGAGCAAATTAACTAGTGATCAGGTAAATTTTATGTCTCATAGGATCCCGGAGGGATCGTCGAGGCGACCGGTCTATACCACATGAAATGAGGTAAAGAACACAGGCGAGACAACTGCAGGATGGGCAAATTAACTAGCACTTAGGCAAGCTTTATGTCTCACAGGGTCCTGGGGGGACCGTCCAGGCGACTGATCTGCACCGCATGGGGTGGGGGTGCAGTACGCAAGCGAGATGACTGTAGAATGAGCTAGTTAATTGACAATCGGAGGCCTTGTGTCCTATGGGGTTCTGGAGGAACTGTCGAGGCGATCGATCTACGTCGCACAAAATGCAAACAACCACAAGAGGGTGTCGTGTCTACGCTTGTGTGTATTAGAGCGCAGAAGGCTCATAGAACTACTGTGACACGCAGAAAAGGCACCAAAAGGCCCTCCTTCTAGTGCTAGAAAATTGTAGCGACCGAAAACGTCAGTGACTAGAATAATGCCAAAGTCGGTGGACACGACAGTTCCAACCCCATGCCCGTGGGAGGGCAGTGCTGGACGTATGCGAACACAGGGTGCCCTGAACAGTTTGGTCGATCAGACAGGAACTTACGTCAGTGTCAATATAGCCTTTTGCAATATAAACTGTATGAGTTATGGTAAGGTGCTTGTAGCGAGAAAAGAAAGTAACGACAATGCGAAATAGTAAATGAACATAAGTGCGACAATGATATGAGACAATGCTTGAAGGTAAACAAGATAGAAAATAATACCAGGAAGCTAGACCATGAATAAGAAGTAATATGAGATACAGTTAGGAACATGCACCGCTTTAGAGTAGTAAATTTGTTTGGTCAAGGAGTGACACAGTTGGTGGCACGACGTGACAGAGTGCAGAAAGTCCCGAGAATGCCTAAAGCGTGCCGAGAAGCAGAAAAGAAAATCACTGTGCACTTGGGCACAAACTTTGCGTATATACAATGCAGACAAGATCCTACCAAGGTGGTAGAATGAGACCCCGAGCTTTTTGTCAATTGAGAGAGATCCCTCTTTACAGATCGTTGACCTCCCTTTTTTAATGTAAGATCATAGGTATTTCTTTTTCTCTTTTTGTTTCACGGACCAGATCCTTTGCATGTTGTTTGATAGGCTATTTATAGGGCAGAAGGTAGGCAAAGGTGACCATTTGTAGACCTTCGCCTTCTTATTGAAGCCACTTGAGCCACTTGTAACTGTTGGGCTTGCCAGACTGTTGCGGTGCAAGCAATAACTACGGTCCTACTATGTCATGACTACATCGCCAGCTCCTAGAGGCATGTGCCAACGGCTCGATTGAGGTGGACTGCATTGATGTCACGTGGCCACCTACCTGCCATGCTGTGTTTTGTGATGTGGCTTGCTTATCGTGGCATAGCATCTTGCCACGTGTCTTGCTGTACGTCGCATACTTGCTACATGATGCTACGCTATGTAGCGTAGCGACTACGATAGTTTTGCTAATTCCTAACCTATCCTGCTATATAAGTTTTGCAGACTTTGTTGATTTTGCCTCCCGAACTCCCTTCCAACCCTTTCCATAGGATTGCTACACCTTGCTGCGCCATGTAGCTTAGCGTAGCATAGTAGTAGATATGATCCGTCGCTTCCTAGCGAAAAGAGACATCACCACAGAGCTCAAGATTGGGCGAGGGAGATGAAGTTGTTGCTATGCTATGTTGTATGTCGTAGCATAACATCTTGCTCCACCATTATTTTCTGGGGCTTGCTACGCTATGCATCGTAGCGTAGTAGGCTTTACAACTTAGTAAACTTGCTGAACTACTTCTCCCATGCATCTAGGCTACTGTCACCAATTTTGGACACCGTTTCTGAGCAAGCTGCCGGCTGTTCGGATTACTTTGATGGGCGGGTGAGTTGGTATGGAACTCACCCATGCCTAAAGTAGAAAATTTTACTGAACTGGCCATCTTGGACTTAGAACATTCTTTCCCGATGGACTGTAGTGGTTTTGTGCAGATTGCAAGGGTCTGGTAAAGCCAGGGTGACCCCACATTTTCTTTTAGGGTGTTTCACCATCGACAAGGCCCCATCAATGTAGCATTTGCTACATCTACAGGGCCTTGTCGATGTAGTCTTATAATAAAACTATAAATACGAGTTCTTAGCTATGTTTATGGGCATAAAGTCATAGTAGTAGTAGAGCTCTTACAGGTTTTCCATTTGAAAGTTAGAATATTTCTCTAAGTGCCTGCAGTAGAAGTGAAAAAGTGTATGGATCTTTATTTGAGAAATATTGTATCTAAACCACACCAATGTGTGTGACAATAAAGATGAGCCTTTTGATCAAACCTTGCTGCACACAAAATAGATTAATGATTTATTTATGCATTTATTATTTTCATTAATTATTTTTTTAATTAAGCTAAATTAGAATTTGAGCAATTAGTTAATTAATTAAGTTAAATAGATTAAGTACATAAGTACAACTACTTTGAGCATAAACATGTATTCGCTTGGTAATCCCAGCAGCATTATTTTTTGGTGTACCCAGTAGCATAACACTTAGTAACCCAACGGTGGATATGTGGGTTCAATATGCGTATGGAAAGTGGGACCAAATGCTTATGTTAGGAATAGTTAGAGACTAGTGAATTAGTTAAATTAAATTAGTTATTAAAATAATTCATCTCTCTATTTAAGTGCCAAAGAACATAAAACATAAAACAATAAAAATCATATACCTCAATTACACTTAACCATATCTTTGTACATCAGAAGTATAATTGGAAAGACAATAAACAAGCTTTAGGGTGAGGTTCACTTCCTAGAGAACTGGTGCACTGGAGACTATAGAGTTCATGGAATTCAATCGAATCATGTGTGAATGCTTCATGATTTGTATGGTTAAGCCTAGGGGTACCTTTATTGCTCAACATTACTATCGTTTTTAGGGACTCTTTTTGTTGAAATGTGCACTATGTAGGATTTGTGAACATTATTAATATCATTGGACAAACCCTAAGGTTGACATCATTCTCAAATTATATATTTATAAAAGCACATTGATATTTTATTTGTTTGCAAAATTTCCTCTTCTCATAGGCATGAAGATGTCAAATCATCAATTCCACAACAGTGAAAGGTGATATATACTCATCCAAATGAGTATGTACTTGACTTCACCTTCATTTTGCATTAGGATGAACAACTATGGTGGTGAGACATGGAAGGAAATATTCTAATGCCTCATAATTGATCTGTGCCCATGATGTTACTTCAAACTCTTACGAAGTCAGACATCCAGGATCTTTAAGAGGAATACTTTGTGAATGGTTATGAAACTCAGGACTACCTTCCCACAAAAACATAGCACATGAGAGATCGACACTAGGAGAAGCACCATGAGTTTGTGAAGGGAAAACACTTCACCAATCCCTTGTTCCTACTAAACCAAATTGACAATGAGGATTCTCCCTCTAAGAGTTCTCAACATGAAGAATTTCCACCCCCTATTATTGGTGATGAGGGTATGCCCTTGAACTTGTGGTCTATTATTAACAAACTAGGTTTAGGAAAAAATGGTAGTCAAGGTAGGAACTCTGGCAAGCATCATGATGACAAGGAATCTAAGGATTTTGATCATGACAAGTGAAGAGGTGGTGGTGGAAACTATGATGGTGGTGGTGGTCCATCTTCCTCTTCATCTGATTCCAAACATTCCTCTTCAACCTCTATTTCTAATAGAAGTAGCTAGAGAAATAATTATGATGAAGGTGATTAGTGAGAGAACAATGATCATAGAGCCCACAAAGAATGAAGGGGTGGCAGAAACCATCATCAGTGTCATCGACACAATGATGATGATGAACCTTTGTTGGAAAGTTAAAGCATGATTAGAGGCAATGAAGATCCCAACTAAACATGTGAAATATAGTCGGATCAAGTGCTTAGACATGAACAAAATGCCAAGATTTGAGGGGGGATTTAACTTTGATCTGCAAAACCACTTACAAGCCTTTCACGATGCTTGTGCCTTACAAAACATCAAAAATGATTGGAAAAAATTGAAGTTATTCCCTAGGACACTTATCAAATAGGCTAAAATCTAGTACTAGTCCTTGGAACTAGAATCTATTCGTCAATGGAGTACAATGCTTGAGCTATTCAATGATAAATACTAGACGTACTCCAAAGTGTCTAATCTAAGAAGGAAAATCCAAGGTTGGAAATAGGGAACACATGAACCCTTGGATGCCACCATGGATAGATATTATTCTCTTTTACACTAATGCCCTAGCCATGGTTATTCTCAGAGGAAATAACTCTACCACATCATAGATGGGCTCAGAGCAGAAACCAGAAGAACTCTTGGGGTTTATGCCCAAGGAAGATTATCTGAACTAAGAGCTCATTAGATCCAAAGGCTGATAGAGTAGGTACCAAAATAAGAAGGTGAGTCATGAAAAAGGAAAAGTGTAGAAGAATATAATAGGGATCATTCCATCATGAAAAGGGAGGCTTGATTCTATGATGAGGAGGAGTCACCACTTGATGAAGTGATAAATAGGAAAACCTTATCCATCTAAAAATATATTTTTGATATTTCAACTAAGGTTGATAAACTATGGGACTCTTTGGATGAGAAATTCTAAATTGCTATGAAGATTGCTGAGGAATCCAAAGAGTAGAATAGTGATTGTAACCGCAAGAGGCAGAAAGAAGCTGAACGTGCCTACCAAAGACGTAAGGGCAAAGTTGCTGCAGTAGAAGAAGTTGTGGAGAAAAACTTTGAAGATGATGGTGGATGTGACATTTTTCAATATGACCATCCTAAGGGATGTTGCCCATTGGTGTTGCACTTACAAGAGTCTAGGGTGTACATGCTAAATCTATGACTAGCAAGGAGGCAAGCACCTAGGCAATTGCCTTTCCCTCAAGGAGATCCAAGGTATTTCCATTAGAAACAACAAGTTTATTATCCAAGTGGAGCTCCACCACAACTGTATGAGCAATAACAACAATGACAATAATCACATTTATGGGAAATGCCACCACTAAGACAATAGTACCCTTATAGGCAACTAGATCCATATGGGTACTATGTTCAACAATCTATTTTTCCATGAAGTTCTTAAAGCCATGCCTCATTCTAGTATCACTATTACCCTCTAGAGTACCATTGAACTCATTCACCATCTACTTAAGGGGAGAACCCATATCCACATCACCCTTCACATTGTTTTGCACACATCCCTTTGCCCTTAACCCAGTTACCTCCTACTCCTTCCATGTAGGATGAAATTCCCCCATAGCCATAGCAACAAAATGCTACGAGGGTTGTAAATTTACAATTGACCTTGTAGCTAAGTGGTTTGAACAATTACTCTAGGAAATGATTATTTTTCTAACTTAACAATCCTCTTAAACCCTCACAACCTAATGTGATTGGTTACCTTGCATCTCTAGCACCATCATCCTCTACATCAAACACATTCGAGAGCCCTTCAAACCAAATGCTACCTCAGATTCCCACTGTGATGTTAACTCATGTTATTTTCAATTAGATCAAGGTTGGCAACCTTTGCACAAAAATATTTGACCTAGAAAGTCCTCTTATATACTTACAAATCACTAGACATGAGCCATGTAAGGCCCTTCTTAATTTTGGTTCTAGTGTCAATCTCATCTTCCATGACATATACAAGGCCTAGAACCTACCACCTCTCAAGTATAGTAACATTTTTTTGGAATTGAAAAACTAGTCAATCACTATCCCTTTGGGATTAGTGGAGAACATTATGACTATAGTTTGTGGGTGGTCCTATCTTGCTGATTTTTTGGTGATTAAGATAGAAAAGTTTAAAGGTGACTTCCCCATCATGATGGGAAGGACTTGGTTAAGCACAGTTGATGCACAAATGAGCATAAAGGACCTCTCCTTGGAAATATCCAAGCATAATAAATTTGAACAACTAGAGAAGAAGCATGCTCCATGCATTACATACAACAATAACAAGTGTAATTGCGTGTAGAAAATCTAGTTAATTAAGAGTACATTTATTAAAGCATGTAATCAGTGTGCACATGAAATAGATATCCAAAGGTTCCTATACACAGCAGCCATAAAATAGGAGGGTACCTAGTGGCTGACAATTGACTCTGATAGAAACACACTATGCATGGAACCTATTGAGAGCTTGACATGTGCTTATGTCAAAGGCATGGATGAACTTGATCAAGTTTATCACCAACTCTCTAATGATGAAGATGGTGATACTTATTGGGAAGAGTTGGTAATCCTTGATAATTTCAAATAGGAGCCCCTAGAATTAAAAAATTTACTAGCTGACATGGAGTATGCATTTTTAAATTATGGTATGTCAGTTATAATCAATGCAAATCCTGCTTCTAAACAAAAAGATATGCTATTGATGATGGTCAATAAATAGCCAATAGCCTTTACTTGGTCATATCCTAAACTAACTAGAATTGATCTATGGATATGCTAGCATCATATCTACACTGACTCAGCCATGAAGCTAAGAAAGAGTCATAGAAACTATAATTCTATGGGCACCAGACTAGTCTAGACCATTTCATATAATGATAGATGCATATAATTATGTCTTGGGAGCCATGCCTATGTAGTTGGATGATAAGAAAAATCCATATTACATCCATTGCACAAGCTAAAGCATTGTGGATGCACAATTGAATTACACCACAACTGGGAAAGAACTGATGGTAGTGGTGTACACTCTCGAACAGTTCAAGCACTATGTGTAATAACTGAAAATTTTAGTGGCTGGAATCACTGAGGGGTCAATAGATGTACTGCCTTAACTCCACCTTTGCATGAGGACTTTAATAGAAATGGAGGTGGAGCATCTTAAATGGTATTGTCAATTGAATAGGGACTTTTCTGGTTGCAACCAAGGTGGTGGATGTAATCGAGGGGTGCCGTGGTTAGCCAAAAAAAATGCAAGCGCTAATGGTGTTCTCGGCAGTACCGAGGTTGGCTAAGCTTAAGCATAGTGAGGTTTCTTAGCATGAGAATGGTAGTGCAAATGTGCAAGAAAACATGTAAAATGGTAAAAAATGTGAATGTGGTACTGAATGTTAAAGAAAATGCTTAAAAGGCAATGGAGGAAATGCTTAAAATGCAATGAAGTTTGGGAGAAGGAAAGAAAGAATGGTACCACCCTAGATAAGGAGCATAGCAATTACACTTGAGCTTGAGGAGGTATGTGGTGTACAGACAAGTGCAGTAGTAACGTAGCCATAGTATCTACGGTGTCCCAAGGTGAAGACTGACATCTACTATGAAGCTTATGCCTACTGGGTTAGCTATCACGATGTCCTACAAGTTTGTAGTGCACTGTGGTGTTGAGTGGGATGCAAAGCTATTGCCAAGGTGTTACGATTTTGCGTACGAAATGCTCAAGGTGCCTCGGGTGCCAAGTGGTGCTTTGAAATGTTAGCTGCTACTCATGTTTGCTAGCTAAATGCTTCAAATGTCCACTGCTAGAATGGATTGCCAACCCCTAGAGTGTGGAATGTAGGGATATTTATAGGCTTAGGGTTAGTGTGAAGTATGGATTTTGTGCCACGTGGCAAAGGGGTAGGTGGGGCCACGCTGACTCTTACTATGCTCCTACTAAAGTAGTTGGTGCTATGCTTTGGTGTGCTCCACTAGACCTTGAGAGACTGCTAGACCATGGTTACACTTCCAAAACTGCATGTGCCAAAACTACAATGTACTTGCAAATAGTGCAAAATAGTGCAATTTGGAGGCTACACTTCATGACTATGTTCTCCCCTCTTTTGAGTGGGATCGAGCATAGGTACAATTTTGAGACATAGTGGGGGTACAAAAAGAGTGCAAGTTATTGATCCTACTTGCTAGAGGAGTGCTAGAGCTAGAATGAAGGCCTGTGCTAAGCTTTGAAAGGTTTTGGAGGTAGTTCTATGTTGCTATGCGAGTTACGTTTTGGAGCGTAGCACAACAGTTAGGAAAATTTTTGTAAAAAAATGAAGTCCAGTGCTACTACGCTTGCTAAGCTAGTGAGTGTAGTAGGATGGGATAGAGTGTAGCATGGAAACTTAGAAAAATTTTGGCAAAAATTGTAGTCCTTGCTCTTGCTATGCCAGCTACACTTGAGAGAGTAGCAGGAGGGGTAGCTTCAGGAGTTAGAAAATCTACCAAATGCTTCTTCCACACTGAGCTATCTTGATAAATTTTGGCTCAACACTGGTGCAAACTGGCCACTAGAGTGCTACTATGCTGGAGAGTGTAGTAGGAGGAATGTGAGCATAGTAAGACACTTAGAGAAATTTCTGTAGCTACTATTTAACACTTAGAAAATTTTGTAGATTTGGTTTTGTGTTGCATGCTATGCTGGCTACACTCTAAAGCGTAGCCCCAATAGTGGGATCATGGGATAAACACTTAGAAAAAATTTACCTTGTGTTGAAACTTAGAAAAATTTTCCATTGAAGTGCTATTGCTTAAATTTGGTGGTGTTTCATTGATCCCTCTTTGTTGAAGTTTGGAGGAGTGGCCTAAAAAGAACCTGAAACATCATAGTAGACATGGGACCAACATTACTCATTGATACTCAATCGGATGGTAGGCTCAAGAGTGCTAAAGGTCATGACATGCTATAGGTAATGGATGTAGGAAATTGGCTTAGAGATAGCAAGGGAGGAATGAGATGCAAATGATGTATCATGCTATAAGATGCGGAGTCAGCATGACTGACTATGATCATGGAACCAAGGTGGCTTGTCGCCAAACAATGACCTCTTGTCAGAGTGCTTGTGAGAGAGCCTTTGCCCATAGTACCAGGATGAATTACCCTTGACATGTTGGCCTCTCATCGGAGTGTTTATGAAAATGTCATTACGAATTCAAGGTTGGAACGGTTGTGAAATTATAGCTTTTCTAGATTTTGCTTGGGGATATGTTTTACCCCCTCTTTTTTTTGCAAAATTCTAGTGATAAGATGCTTATCATTGAGTGGACTATGTGCCACTCGATGGGCTTTACTTAGAGATAACTATGTTGTGCATATAGGATAGGTGTTTCCTCCCTAGGATGAGTTGCGTTACATTTTCTTGGGCTTTGACTAGCCCACAGAGGATCTCCATGGGATGAGTTACATTACATCCATCATGGGTTCTACGGTTGACTGAAAGGAGGGTGCCATGTGCATTAAAGAAGCTTGTAGGGAAAGCTAGAAAATGTAAGGTAAGGGGAAAATACAAGTGAGTTATAGCAAGGATAATAATGGTGTGCACTCTCGACTAGCTTGGTGAGTTCAACTAAGCACATGAGAGCCATGTGGTGCCTTGTCACTATGATGAAATATGCCTTTGAATGACCACCTTTGGGGCTTCATCCTACAAATACAACATAGAGGAACTAAGAAAACAACCACACAACATGAGAGATAAGAGAAAAATGCTAGTTGTAAGGGCACTACAAGTGTCATGAGTGCTAGACTAGTTACAAGAGCTTGCAGTGCCAAAGTAGGAAGGCTAGTGTAGAGGCCAAAGCTAGAATGCTACAAAAGCTTTAGTAGCCACACTGAAAGAGAGCACCCAAGGGAGGCTAGAGAGGTGGCCAAGGCTAATGGCAATGCAGGTGCTTGAGACTCCACACTAAGGATAGAAGCTTAGAAATGTAGCAAGACAGTGGGGAGCCATGCTGCTGGATGCACATCCAAGCACAGATAATGGTTAGGGCTAGAGGATGGCAGTGTTGTGGCTAGGCCATAGTACTACTAGGACTTTAGTAAGTGGTGCTGATGGTGAGAGTCGTAATCACTAATGAAACACCCAAGGTTGATGATGCTATCAGCATAGCTTAGGGGTGGTAAAACTAGTGATGGTGGTGGTAGCTTTGGAAGGTTAGAAAAATGCCCAAGGGCATCTATAGAGGATTAGTAAAATGCCAAGGGTGGTGATGCTGCAATTGTTCCATAAGCTTTTTTTTTTGACAATGTGAACTCCATTTTGGAACTACAATGCCCTGCCTCACCTAGCCCATAAGATGTAGGTGGATGATGGAGGATTGAAAATATTCACACTCACTTGTTAGTAGAACTATGTGTGTTGGGTTATGCATGTTGAACTGCAAACCCAGGTTAAGGTCCTAGCAGACTACATGTTGTGCTAGTTTAAGGTCTTAGCAGATCATGAACCTAGTTTAAGGTCCTGGTAGACTATGCTATGATAGTTTATAGTTCTAATAGATTGCTATGTGCTAGTTTAACATCATAGTAAACAATGGATGATGTGCCAGTTTAACGTCATGACATAAGGATGATCTGTGCTAGTTTAAAGTCATAGCAGACTATGCTATGGATGCTAGTTTAATGTTGTAGATCAAGGACAAGTTGTGACAGTTTATAGTCATAGAAAAATGGTGTGTTATGGGTGCTAGTTTAACATCATAGCCCAAGGAGAGCTATGCTAGTTTAACATGGTAGCGGACGATCTATGCTAGTTTAACATTATAGTAGATGGTTTGTGCTAGTTTAATGTCATAGTGGATGATCTGTGCTAATTTATAGTCATAGCAGACTCTCAGTTACCTTGCTTTAGCATTGATGCATGTTGTGTGCTAGGCATAGTACAACTTTAGGTATGAATGATTAATCTAATTTGCAAACTCATTGCTATCTAGATTAGCAAGCTTGAATGCTTCATTGTCATAGGCCTTCATGACCAAGAAAGGCCCTTCTTAGTTGGCTAAGAATTTATTCATGGGTTCACGAACAAGATTAAGGACTAGGTTCCCCTCCTCGATCTGACACATGTGCTAATTGTGACAGTGCTTTTTCCATTGCTTCTATTGATACCATTCGATGAGATCAAGCATCTGCATGTGCTCCTCCTTTATAGAGTTGAGGTTAATGGTTCTTAACTCATTATTTTGAGCCTCATCAATGAAGCTTGAAAGGATCACATGGAGTAATGGGACCTACAATTCAAGAGGAAAAATTTCTTCAGATCCATATATAAGGCTATATGGCATCTTAACTATTGCTATTCTATGTATTATTTGGTAGGCCCATAGTGCATAAACTAGCTACTTGTGCCATCATCATTTGTTGCTACTAAGAATTTTCTTCAGAAGGTTGATGATGATATTATTTGTGGCCTCTACCTAGCCATTCACTTGTGGGTAGTAGGGCGATGAGAAGAAATGCTTGATGCCAAGGTATTTGCAGAAGAATTTGGTTTTTTCACTGCTAAACTATGGCTTGTTGTCTATGACAATGGTCATGGGTAGACCAAATCAGGTTACTATATTGTCAAGGATGAATTTGTAGACTTGTTGTGAGGTGGTCCTCATAAGGGGAATGGCTTCAACCCACTTGGTAAAATATTTGGTTGTGGTTATGATGAAGCTATGTCTTATAAAAGACTTAAGTGTGATGGCCCTATGATATCCAACCCCCAACGTTGAAATAACCATGTGATCTACATGGTGTGTAGTTCAATGGGTGGCACATGAATTAAGTTGCCATGCCATTGATACACGTCACATGTCTTGACCTTGGAAACATAATTATGCTCCATGTAAGGCCAATAGTAGCCTAAGCATCTGATTTTGATGCCATTTTCCTAGGTGCTATGTGGCCTCCACATAGCCCCTCGTGGACTTGATCAATGACCATTTTCACATCACCATCACTAATGTAGGTTAGCAGTATGCCATCGTAGGATCCACGAAATAGTGTGCCATCACCTATGAGGACTAACCATCTCTCTCAGAAAGGAATTAAGAATGTGATTACTAACCATCTCTCTCAGTTAATATGGGATAATAAAGAGAAGGAGAGTCTGCTCTTTGATTAATTTCCAAATAAAATCTCCTTTACAAGAGTAATAAATGACCAAGTTCTTGCTGAATCAAAATGGTATGATGCCATGTTCACTTACCTTCTCACTCAAGAGATGCCATAAGATATGGACTTTAAGAAGAAACAACAGTTTCTTTATCGAGAAAAATACTTCATGGAAATTAACAAACACCTTTAGAAGGTGTACACTGATGGCCTAGGTCATTGGTGTGTCCCTGATGCAGATCAACTACATGTTCTCTAGGATGCTCATGAAGGTCCTTGTAGAGGCCACTATGGAAGGAGACACATGGTAATAAAAATCCTGATGGCAGGATATTATTGGCCTATAATTTTTAGAGATGCCCACCAATTTATCCGATCTTGTGAACATTGTCAACAAGATAGTGCGATGATTGCACGAATGGAGGATCCTCAATAGTGGATTCAACCACTGGAGTCCTTTGACATATGGGGCATAGAATTCCTGGGTCCCATAACACCCATGTTCAATGGAAAGGCATATATCATCGTAGTAGTTGACTACTACACCAAATGGGTAAAAGTAGCATCCATCATTGACCATACATCATTGACTGCTACTCAATTTGTATAAAAAAATGTTGTAGACAAGTTTGGGATGTCATGTGCACTAATTTCTAACAATGGAACCCATTTTATAGGTGCTACTTTTTGAAAGTTGATGCAACACTTGGGGGTTGAACATAAATTAACATCCTATCACCCCAAGCTAATGATTAAGTAGGGGTAAGTAACTAGGAAATCACAAAGACTCTAATAAGAACTATTAGCAAAAATAGGAGAGGCTAGAGCATAAAACTTAACGATGCTCTTTGGGTTGACCACTCAACATGGAAACTCCCTATTGGCTACTCTCTCTATGAGTTAGTGTATAGGATATTTCCAATGCTTTTGAATCAATCTGAGCTCCATACACTCTCAACAACCTATGAATTGAATCTTGACCTAAGTCTAGCACAAAAAGAAAAACTAATCAACATCAATGTTCTAGAAAAAAATCAATTAGTAGCCCTANAGGTCATGTTGTTGTTTGTTGAATGCATTGTGTAGTTCATTCAATGATAGGGCTACTAATTGATTTTTTTCTAGAACATTGATGTTGATTAGCCTTTCTTTTTGTGCTAGACTTAGGTCAACATTCAATTTATAGGTTGTTGAGAGTGTATGGAGCTCAAATTGATTCAAAAGCATTGGAGATTTCCTATACACTAACTCATAGGGAGAGTAGCCAATANACATCCAACAAGCAAAACTTAACCTAGGGGGTCATGAATGTTGTACTAAGTTGGTGCTTTATGTTGATCTGAATCTGGTTGTAACCAGAGAACCCATCCATAAAGGACAACAAGGCATGACCAGTCGTAGTATCAACTAATTGGTTAATGCTAGGCAATGAGAAATCATCTTTAATGGTTGTGTTGTTTAGGTCTTGAAAGTGTATGAAAATTTGTATGCTTATGTTTTTCTTAGGTATAACCATAATTTTAGAGACCTAGTCTGCATAGTCAATGGCCCAAATGAAACTAGCCTTATAGAGCTTGGTGATTTCATCATGGACTACTAACGCCACATTAGGCCTAACCTTACAAGCTTTCTATTTAAATGGTTTTACATGAGGATTGAGGATGATATTGTGTTGCACTATGCAAGGATTTAGGCCTGGCATGTACTTGTAGGAGCATGCAAATGCCTTGATGTTTTCGTTGAGTGTTTTTGCCATGCTTTTGGCATGTTGAGGCTTTAACAAGGAATTAAGTTTCAATGTCTTGGCCTTGCCATTAAGTGTTGCTACAAGGACTTCGATGAGGGGATCCTCAGTGATGTCACCTACCTCTAGATCAAGAGCCTTAACTAGGTGGTTGGGCTAGCGATGCTTCTACGGATGTTACATAGTCATCGCGGGCTATGGGCTCAAGGTCTAGGCATTGGGCATTAATGCATTAGATGAGGTCACCATGAGGTCCAGTGAGGACTAGAGGTGAATGAAGATGCTCATATGCATTCATGTTATAATCCTACGACATATCCTACAAAAAAACCAGAAATAATGTCAAGTTACACCTATCTTAATAGAGTCAAAATGCAAAACATAAGGAAAGCAATGTAATTAATAATTGCATAAACATGAAAAAGTGGGTGTTAGAAAAGCAAACATGTAAGCCATTTTCAGGCCTTGGTTGGCCATGGATTACTAGTTTAAGATCTTGGCAGACCATGATTTACTAGTTTAAGGTCTTAGTGAACCATGATTTATGCAAGATGCATTGGTTCAAGCCAAGCAGAGAGTGTCTAGGATGTGGAATTGGGCTAGGCATTCATTAGGCAACTAGAAAAATCTTAGAAATTTTCTAAGTTTGGGAGTGTTAGGAAAAATTCAAAAAATTTTCTAACTCTATCTGCTATGCTCACACCTTGCTACACTTGCCTCCTTTGCTACTTTCCACAAAAAACCTAGGAAAATTTACCTAAATGTGGGAGCATCGGTGTGGTTGGTGGCACATTTAATTACTCTAGGAGGGTATATATGCATGATTCACCAAGGGTAAACTATAATTTTTTAAAGCGTGAATGAGGAGTTACAAAGCATAGCATAGTTTGAAGTAGGAATGACAGCCAAAGCGTAGCAAGTGGAGCATATCGGCTATAGCGTAGCACTAGGATGATGTGTCGTAGTGATCGCCAACATCCTAAACTTGCCAATATGGAAGAGGGAAGGTGATCCTTAGAATGCTTACTATAGGTGTAGGTGGGGGAGAGGAGAGTGTCACTGACCACCAAGTATGCTTGCTACACTCGTCCCTTTTTGCATCATTTCTCTTTGCATTCTAGCTTCTCTTGCTTGCATTAGGGTTTGGGTCCTAGGGTAGCCTACCTTGGTAGGAATCACCACTACCCTAGATACCTTGGTAATTGCAACTAAGGAAAGAAGGTGCATGCATGGGTTGAAAATCTATGTTAATGGGTGGATGCTTTATTTTGATTTCTTGCGACAAATGGGACAAGGGACAATGCATGGGCTATGACAGATTTGGCACATTTGAGGGATGTGGTGGATGGGGGTGAGGGAGAGGGAAATAATAAGGGTTTTGTCCTAGTAGTGGACTAGGATTTCCCTCATTGGGAGCCACGCCACATGGAGGACACAAAATGGGGTGACAATAACTGTGGCTAGGGCATGCATGGCTAGGGTTTGAGGGGCCATGGACCCCCTAGGAAGTGTAGCTAGTAGTTAGAAATTTTGGTGATTTTTTGGCTACACTACTTAGGGTGCATAGTAGATAATTAGATTTTTTTTGGATCTCATGCTACAATTAGATTGCTAGGTGTAAAATTGGAATGCCAAATGCATAAGATGCCAGGTGCAAAAATGCCAATGGTAAGAATGGCTCATGCAAAACCAAATGCTGAATGCACAAAAACTATGTTAGAATGCCAATTTTGCAAGTTGAACATACGAATGCTAGAACATGCAAACTGTGTTGGTGCAAATGGTGCAAATGTAAAGTAAAATGCTAATGCTACGTTAATGTTGTACTCCAATGAGCACTAGGCACATCAAATGTGTATTAGCATCCTATGCTCATGGGGTTCCATGGAGGACTCTAAGGATATATTTCTAAGTTATGCTGTTTTGAGCTAAATTTGCTAATTTCTGCTAAGTGCAAGTTAATATTTTATGTCAAAATGGGATTTTTTGTGTGCTAACGCTACATTCGTTTGCTATCTTGTAGTTGTAGGGTGCTATTGAAGCCTTTCTTAGTGGTCGTGGAGCTCATTGACATTCTATCCTGCATTAGTGATTCCATGCCCAACATGCCTGCACTCGACATGAAGTTAGGCCATTAGGTCATGTGGTTTTGGCTAGGGTCATCTAAATTCCTAGCTTACTTGCTACAACAGTTTAGTGTGATCATGTGATCACACTTGGTAGTGGAGGCTGCAAGTGCCATCACTAAGACATTATTAGCTAGGGAAAACTAGGACATACTATGATTTATGTTTGATGAGCCCATGACTGGTGGTAATTGAGTAGGTGGCCTGAGACTAGGTCCCAGGAGCATTTGTCCCTTAGCCAAGGTTTGGAGCATGTTGGAGTTCTCTTGTTATAACAAGAGCAACACCCTTTTCATTACCATGCGTGTGCATACAGTCTTCTAGAACCCACTTGGGATTGTATATTGTGTTGGAGGGTAAGTGCTCTCGCTTTTGGCTATGTCTCATTATCATTGGCCATGCTAGATTTTATAACTACTAACTATAAATGTTTAATGCTAGGTTTAAAGTTAATGATGAGGGACTTCATGATGAGATAAGGGCTCTCACTTTGACCCATACCACACTAGAAGTATTTTCCTCTAGTCCAAGCTTTTGAGAGGTAGTTATTAAATAGGTGGAAGAGGACTTAGAGAACTACCCCACTTGGTACCCAAAGGCATTCAAGTAGTGTTGGACATATGATTGGATTGATGAGGGATTGACTAGTGGTAATCCTATCTTTCAAGAGCTTGCTGTACCATCACCTACATTGTGCACATCATTTGTTCCACATGAGTATTTGTTATGTTTTCTTGGCTTTCATTGCTTGTTCTCATGCACCTATTGTTTGCATGATGCTAATGTTGTGTTTGCCTATGTTACAGTTGTTGTTGCTTTAGGAGAGGTAACAGTGGTTGCCACTGGCTACAATGAGGCCACAATCATTATGAAGTACAACAATGTGAAGGGGGCGTAGGACTAGCTATGCCATTAGGCCTCAGAGGCAATGACTGGTTGGCTTACATGTGCTAGGTTGATGGACCTTGTCTTGGCCCTTAGCCCAAGAACACTAGTGGCCGAGATGGTGATCATCGTTGACTCCTTTAGCCATGATGCCTATCATTTTGTTACTTGTATGTAGAGAGTGAGGGTAGTCTTGGACCTTAACAATGCCTTCTTTGTTAACTTGTTTGGCCTCTCCTTTGAGGGCCCATCAATCATTGACAAGCCCAACAGAGAGGTAGACTAAAGGAAGGAGATTGAAGAGTGGCTAAGGAGCACCCACTCTCGTAAATGCATCAATGGTTGGGAATGTGCACATGCCTAAGGTTTAGAGAATTTACCCTCTTTTCCATGCCCGTGCCTTTCCTAAGCTGCTCTCCCAAGGAAAGGTCCTTGGGGTGGAGCAAGAATAGATGATATGGGAGGTTATAGACAAGGGCACTAGGTTTAATTGGGCCTCCTCCATCATCATTGGGATGCAGGCAGAGATTACTAGGCTTCATCATAATGTCCATGAGAGGTCTTACTTTCACTTCACATTCTTCATAGCCTAGTTGCGAAGGCTTGTGGAGTTTATGGTGATCAGGCATAGCAAATGTTGGGTCATGCAAGATGGCAAGTAAGCCATGGATTGAGCACTTGTTCACCACCACTTGTGTGCAGGATCCTCTAGAGGGAATTGAGGAGTCATATTTAGTTATGACAAAGGAATATCTAGGGAGGTCACAGTTAGCTTATTCCCATGACAATGTAAGTAAGTGTCTACCAACTATTGTTGGGGATGTGAATAGGGTGGGGCAATACATTGTGGAAATGATGGGGGTCTCCAAGGAAAAAATCAAGAGGCCACATCCAATAGAAGAGACTCCCATTGTAGTTGGACAAGAAAGCATCAAGAGTCTACCTCAAGATACCCACACTCTATTTGGTGGTTTCAGGTTAGTGCACATCATAGATGCATTTGGCTTATGTGTTTTTTTTTTGTTTTTGGTTTTATTATGTTATGCTAATACTAATACGCTATGTGAGTTAGGTAAGAGAGCTATTAAGGAAGCAGTGATGGCAATTAAAAAGGTAGTAGACATGTCCCCTCCTCATGTTGAAGGGGAGGTAGCTTGTAGGGGGGAGCCACTAGAGGCTCTAGAGATCTCCCACTAGTTTGATGTAGAGAGGCTATTCCACCCTAAGGGTGACTTTGCCAACCTCTTCAACGCTGTGCAACTAGGAGATCTACCCAGCTTGACATCTGAGGGCTTGCTCAATAAGCACTTCGTATTAACATTTACTCTTGCCCTTTGCTTTTAAGCCTTCAATTGCTCAGTTATCACTAAGTGTTATGTTATGTTGTATTACAATCTCATACCTTCCTTTCAACAATCCACCGCCAGTGCCTACCCACCGCATGAAGCCATGGGTAGAGACACTAGATAAATTTGCCTTCATGGAAGGCATCATGGAAGAAATACTAGACTACATACAATAGGAAGATCCCAAACTTGGTATGTATGTCATTTTGCTTGAACTATTTTACCAATTCTATGCTTAGTTTGTTGCTAATATTGATTTGTTCATTGTATGCTAATAGGCTCTAAGCTTTGTTGGAATCCATTAGGCAACTCACGTGGATTTCATTCCTGAGTATCCCCTTAAGGTGGAGGATGTGCCTTGTCATGTGTATGAGGTGGTAAGTAAGTGCATGCTTTCCAATGCGAAGGCATTGTGGACCTATAGGTGCTCAAGTGAGCACCTATGGAAACATGTGCACAAGCTCTAAGAGGCAGTGGTGAGCTTGACCACAAAGAACAAGGACCTTCAGTCTTCTTATGATTTCTTATTAGCTTAGGCATAGAAGGATGGTACTTGGTAGACATCAAAGATAGATTATTATAGATACTAGTTGGCAATCCAAGGTAACAATGAGGCTAGTTGGGAGATTGTTGAGCAAAGGTTGTAGATGGATTTACTCTCCTGAAAAAATTAGGAGTGGAAGAGCTTTAGTGCCAAGGTATGAAAATTGGGACATGCATAAAAGGACCACAAGAACCACTACAAGTGTGAGCAGGATGCCTACTTGCAATAGCTCAAGGACGAGTCTATGAACGCTTGTTGCCTTGAGATGTTCGTTGAGGTGATTAGTGGGAGTCAAGACTTTGAGCTATTTACTCAGCATACAATGGTTAGTGGTTTTCCATAGTGAGAGATTACCTTGCCCTTAGGGGAAACTTCTATGGCCACCATTTCTATGCAACCTCCTACATGGACTATTATGGACGAGGACAAGATCCTTGTAGATGTTGACTTCTGCCACAAGGACTAGATGTGGTTGTCAAAGGTCAAGATCCTTCAATGCTTGGATGAGGGCCTTGATAGATTACCCTTAGAGTTCAATGTAGGATCCTCTTAGGTTATTTTTACTTTATTTTTATTTTTATTTTTTATGTGTCAATTTGCACATTAATTGTGTATTGTAGTTTTGCACTTGTTGATTAATTTGTTGTTTTGCATTACTTTCAAACAAGCACCAAGTGATAGCGTAGGCCCTAGCGAAGTAGTAGAGGAGGAGGAGGAGGAGCCTCAACCCTTGCTAGAAACCATTAACTGAGTTGACTTGATGTAGCCCTGTTGTTGGGCAATTTTGCACTTTGACTATTTTGTTGCATGATCATGCTATGTACTTCTACTGATAGAGATGTAATAAAACTTATGCCGTTTGGGATGAGGATTGTGTGTGAAATTTCATGTTTATTTTACTACTTATTTGATGTAGATAATGCAACTATTTGGTGTGATTAGGCCCCTTATGGACCCCATGCTAATTTAAGGCCATGGTGGAAGGGCCATTGTTAGTTTAAGGCTATTTTGGGCCATGGCAATTACTAGTTTAAGGCTATTTTTGGATACAAATAAAAGGGAAATGTTGCTAGTTTTGGGTCGTGGCAGGCTACGAAGTACTAGTTTTAGGCCATGGCAGGTCGTGTTTTAGTTTAAGGCCTTTTTGGGCCATGGTGATGTGAGAAAGGTGGCTAGTTTAAGGCCATGGAAGGCCATATGGTGGAAGAAAGATGTTGTTAATTTGAGGCCATGGCAAGCTATACACTAGTTTAAGGCCTTTTAGGCCATTTACATTGTGAAGAAGGTGGTCAATTTTAGGCCATGGTGGGCGATGCACTAGTTTAAGGCCTTTACAGGCCACAAGCTAGTTTAAGGCCTTTTTGGGCCATGGGTTTTTATTTTTGCAACTTTAGTTTTATACTTTTTATGTGTTTTTGATGTTTTTCTAATGCTTAAAAAAAGGCCAAATGAAAATGCATAAGCAAAATAAATGCACATACGATAAGGCAAATAATGTAAAATGCAAGCAACCATGCAAAATGTAGCTATGAAAGCAAAAGGCTAACAGGGCATGTAAAAAATTATAAGGGAGTAGGCACCTAGCACATGCTACACTAAGGAAGTACCTTAGTCATGTAGTTACTTCCTAACCTTATGTGGGTTAGGGGGTAAATAGGGCCTAGGTAGCATGAGGCGGTATTCACCTATACCTTTATCATTGATGCTAAAGGATAATTTTGCCCATAGAGCTTCCTCAGAGAGGGTGGTAGCCTTTTTTGGCTCTTCAAGTCGTTCTACTGGATAAGGTTGACTGTTGTCCTCCATAGGCTTCGACCCTTGGTTTGTATCAACGTTGTCGATAGTTGGATGGACCAAGTTATCACCATGTATGATCACTTCTCCAACTTCATATAGAAGATGGATTTCTTGGTGAATGGGTGAGGAGATGGCTCATAATTTGGCTAGCTAGGGCCTTCCCAAAATTAGGTTGAACCTAGGCATCTTCTCAATTACAATGAATTTGATCGTAGTAGGTAATTACTCCCCTATCACAAAGGCTATTGTGACTGTTCCTTTTATGATGACATGTGACTCGTTAAAGGACTTGAGACATGTCATCTTTGTGGCCTAGATTTGGTTGACCAGGTTGAGATTGTCAATGAATAGGAATAGTATAATGTTAGTTGCCACCCCGTCATTGATGTGCACCCTTCAAATCTTGCATTACCCTACATGGATGGTTATAAAAATTGACATAGTGGTGACCTACCCCTTTTCAAGGTCAACTTTGATTACCTCATCATGAAATGCTAGAGATGTTAGACCTAATTCTTAAGGTGAAGGAGGAAGCATCATAGCGTGAATGGCTAGTTCATCCACGAGGATGTCCTCTTTGACATGAATGGAGATCAACATGTGAACTAGTGCTTTACGATGAGCAGAGGAGGCCATCACCAAATCATACAGGCTCAAGACTATATTTTGTTTTGTTTAAGAGCTTTCTTGACTTGTGCCAATGCATCTAGAAAGTCCTTATCACTATTAGTTGCCTTGTTAGCCTTTATCTCCTCCATGTAATCCAAAAGGTATATCTCTTGGGAAGGATATTTGGGCTTATTTTTTTTGCCTACTTGTGAGCCTTAGTGCTCAGTTGTTGATCACCTGCAGTAGTAGTTTTAGCTGATGTGGCCATAGGAATAGCAAACAAGGGGATGGGCCTAGGTAGACCTAACACCATGCGTTCCTTGATCATTTGGTCAGTGATGCGCTCATTTGGCCTCCCAGGTTGTCACTTCAACTACTTTGTGTTGTATGCAGGATGAGGCCTTAGGCGAGCAGGGCTTGTTGTAGTCCCCACCATCGAACTTGATGAAAGGTCCACATGTTACGACATCCTAATGACAAAGGGTCTCTGGGTTACAATCACTACAAGGTGCTACAGGGCCTTGACCACAAAGGGTGTCATGGGCGCCTAAGGTGGTGCTCTAATAACAAAAGGAGCCCTTAGAATAGTTAATGCTAAGGAGGCCCCAATGCTATTAGAGGACACACAAGCCAAAAATGGCTCTCATGCTAGTCCTACGTCATCATCAATGCTGATGGAATTGATGACATATCTTGCACCACTTACATTGAGAGGGTCTTTGTTGACCTTCATTGATTGATTTTCTGGGTGAATTGGGTTGGTCAAATCAAGAACTAGTTGGCCTTGGTCAATCATGCATTGAATGTCATCCCACAAGACCATGCAAAAGTCTGTGTCATGGCTAGGCAATTAATGATAATGGAAAAACTAGTCTAACCTAAGGTGTTTTAGGACTAGAATCTCATCAAGTGCAATTATTGATGGGTTTTTAAGGAGCTCGTAGTAGTGATCATGATGCTTGTGAGAATCTTCAGACATTTTCTTATACTAGATGCGCCCAACACTAATTAACTCACCCAACAATTTTGATGGCTTGATGGGTAACTGTGTATACTTTGAGTAGTCCTTGCACTCAAAGTTTGGCCTTGGGGTAGCTTGTCCTATGGTTGCTAATGGTGTGGTTTGGTAAGTCACTATAGTGCCATAGTTGGTTGCCTTATTGTTGGTTGAGGCTTTAGTTGCCTTGGCCATTGATTTGGCATTATTCAACTTGGCCTCATTGGCCATCGCTGTAACAGTTGTTGTTGCTGTAACCTTCTCCTTGTCTTTCTTTACATGTGCATTCTTGTAGGCCATGTAGGCTAGATCCTTATTAGCTTATACCACATCCTGAATGCTCTTAGTTTGAGCAAATTATTGGCTCAGGGAGTGCAGGGTAAGATAGTATAATTTCAACTTAATGAAGTTGTTCACTGCACCTTTGAAAATAGCTAGTAGGTGAGTTTTCATGATAAGCTCATGGATTTTGTTAAGTGTAGTGCTCCATCATTGGATGAACTTTTGAATGGGCTCTAAGTGGCCCTACTTGATCTGCATGAGTTGATCTAGGGTCACCTTAGGCTTCAAGTTGTACTTAAAGTGAGTGACAAGCTGGCTAAGAAAATCCTCCAATGAAGATATGGAGACCTTGGGGAGTATGCGGTACTAGTCTAGTGCCTTACTAGTTAGGGACATGACAAATATGTGAATGATTGCATATGGCCATACCTACAACAAAAGACATTTAGATCAGAAGGTTACTAGATGGGCGTGGGGGTACCCTTCATCATTATATGTGGTAAACTGGAGAAGTTGAACATTAGGAGGCAAGGTCAGTGATAGGAAAACAAGACTAATAAGGTCATCTTGGTAGAAGTCCATCACTTGCACCATATCAGAAGAGGTGACCTTAAGTTGTTTGACCTTTGAATGAGTGTCTAAATGAGCTGGAATGCTTGATACAGGCTGAGTGTGGGTACAACAAGCTACATTGGTTGTGCAACCTATTGTGTTGTTGGTGTGGTCCACAGCTCTGCTGTGGGCTATGCGATTGCATAGGATGCTTGTTGAGTATAATGCTATAGAGGCTATTGCGCATGTTGCTATTATATGTGTTGTGCCCAAGGCACAGAGGTAGGGCCCCACCACATGGTTGTGGCTTGGGCCATCATAGGGGGTGCCATAGAGATAGGTGAGACATACAACACCTAACTTGTATGTGGTTAGGAAATCAACATCATGTACACATAGGGTTAGGTTGGCATCACGAATGTCGGCATAGAGGATTGCATGGACTATGCCAAGACCACGAAGGGTAGGGTGACAAACGATTTTGCATCTTGATGCGTATGTGCTTGATGGCTTGCCACAATAGGCGTTGGTCTAGGTGGTGACAAGGGGTATGTTGCTGCCTCAAAGAAGGTAGATGGTTGAGACTATGAAGGAAAAACATTAGAGGTAGATGGAAAGAAAGAGACATAGAAGGAATTCTCATTCATTGAATGAGCCTTGAATTCCTCTTGTCCATCTTGTAGGGGCTCCTCATAGCTGGTTGTTGCATCATGCTCATTTGAGCCACTCAATCGAATGAGTTGGTCGAGTATCCACTAAAAAGTCTCGATGAGGTGGATGAAATCGTTAGGGGTAGGGAGGTACTTCCTTCCATTCCAATGTACAAGCTTATAACCTTGCTTTACATCTAGATCTTAGCAGTCTAAAGGCATCCTAGCTTGGAGATTTGCACAAAGGAAGTAGTATTTATCTTTGTCAAGCACCATCCACTTGGGAAATTGGTTACAGAGCCTGAGGGATTACCTTCCCATGAACATGGGGGCCCCTGGCTATAGGAATGTTAATTGTGAATTCCCATTGAATAGGTCAAAAAATGACCATGCTTGAGGTAGAGGTTGAAGGCTCTTTAGGGTTCATGCTACTATGAGAAAATGCAAAAGGTGCAATGGTGGAAAAGAAATGGTTAAATATATCAATTACTAAAAATGACTAATTATAGAAATGCGAAAATGATAGCTAAGTTTGAGAGTGCTACTAAAAAAAATGTCTAACTCTGATGCTACAATAGAGCTTGCTACGCTCTCACACTAAGGGAAAGCAACACTCTTCCTAGCATACAAAGTTTAGAGTCCAAGTGCGGGAGATACACTTTCGCTTCTGTCCTATGGGGTTTCAAGGGAATTGACAACTAGGACAAATCTACACCAATGAGATCATAGATAATTGTAGGGGTGTCATGTCTACGCTAGTTTGAAGCTAGTAAAAAAGGTGTAGAGAGCACATGGGACTACCACTAAATGTAGAAGGAAATGGCAAGGCCCTCCTTCTCATACTAAAAAATTGTAACAATTGAAAACATTGGTGGCTAGAATCACTAAGGGGTTAATGGATGCACAACCTTAACCCCACCTTTATGTGATGGCCTTGTTGGAAATGGAGGTGGAGTATCCTAAATAGTCTTGTTGATCAAATAGGGACTTTTCCAGTTGCAACTAGGGTAGTGGTGCAAGTAGGGGGTGGCATGGTTAGCCAAAAGAAAATGCAAGAGCTAATGATGTTCTTGGCAGTATCGAGGCCGACTAAGCTTAAGTGTAGCAAGGATTCCCAACATGAGAATGGTAGTGGAAATGTGTAAGAAAACATGTAAACTAGCAAAGAATTTGAATGTGGTACTAAATATCAAAGAAAATGCTTAAAATGCAATGGAGGAAATGCTTAAAATGCAACGAAGTTTGATAGAAAGAAAGAAAGAATGGTACCACAATAGACAGGGAGCATAGAAATTACACTTGAGGTTTAAGGAGGTATGCGGTGGATAGATATGTGTAGTAGCATCATAGCCATAGTCTCTAGGATGTCCCGAGGTGGAGACTGATGTCTGCTATGAAGTTTGTGCTTGCTAGGTTAGCTACCATGGTGTCCTGCAAGTTTGTGGTGTGTTACGATGTTGAGTGGGATGCAAAGGTGTTGCCAAGATGCTGATACGCTCTAGCATATGGGGTGCTTAAGGTGACTCAGGTGCCAAGTGGTGTTCTGAAATGCTAATTTCTACTTGGGTTTGCTAGCCAAATGCCTCAAATGCCCACAACTAAAATGGATTTCCAACCCTTGGAGTGTGGAATGTAGGGGTATTTATAGGCTTAGGGTTAGCATAAAGTGTGAATCATGTGCCATGTGATAAAGGGGTAGGTGGGGCTACATTAACCCTTGCTACACTCTTACTAGAGTAGCTGGTGCCATGTTCTGGTGTGCTTTAATGAACCTCAAGAGACTACCAAACCATGGTTACACTGCCAAACTACATGTGCCAAAACTTTAATGTACCTACAAATAGTGCAAAATAGTGAAATTTGGAGGCTATGCTCTAGGACTACTTTCCTCCCTCTTTTGAGTGGCATTGAGTGTAGGTACAACTTTGGGACATAAAGGAGGTACAAAAAGAGTGCAAGTTGTTGGAGGAGTGCTAGAGCTAGAATGAAGGCCTAGCCTAAGCTCTGGAAGCTTTTGGAGGCAGTGCTATGTTGCTATACCAGCTATGCTCTGGAGTGTAGCACAACAGTTAGGTAAATTTTTGCAAAAAAATAAAATCTAGTGCTGCTAAATTTACTACGCTAGTGAGTGTAGTAGGATGGGATAGAGCATAACATGGATAGTTAGAAAAACCTGGCAAAAGTTGAAGTCTTTGCTCTTGCTATGCTAGCTATGCTTGAGAGCATAGTAGGAGAGGTAGCTTCAGGAGTTAGAAAATTTGTCAAATGCTTCTTCCATGTTGAGCTAGCTTGACAACTTTTGGCTTGATACTAATGAAAATTGGCCACCAGAGTATTGCTATGCTGGAGAGTGTAGTAGGAGGAATGTGAGCATAGTAAGACACTTAGAGACATTTCTATAGCTACTATTTGACACTTAGAAAATTTTGTGGATATGGTTCTATGTTGCATGCTATGCTGGCTACGCTCTAGAGCATAGCTCCAACAATGGGATCATCAGCCAAACACTTGGAAAAAATTTTCCTTGTGTTGATACTTAAACAAATTTGTTGTTGAAGTGCTGTTGCTTGAATTTGGTGGTGTTTCACTATGTGTTTGGCTATAAACTATTTGTGCACATAGATCAAAATGCCATCTCGTAATGACCAAAAACATCGATGGTTGGAACACTAAGGTCCATGGGCGTATAGCCTAACCATGAATCTACGTGAGGGCCTATTGGAGGTAGATGTGGAGCACCCTTGATAGTCTAGCTGATTGAATAGGGACTTACCAAATGTAATGGGGGTGCAATGTGGTTAGCTTCGGTGCTAATTTGAGATGGTGCTAAGGGTGTAGGTGGTGTTTATGGTACTTGTAGTGTTTGCAATGTTAGTGGGGTTGAGCGTAGTTATAGGTGTTGAAGGGGGTGAGTGTAGTAAAGAGTTTTGGTGAGGCAAATGATGTCAACACATGAGGACTACCTCTTGAGCATAGTTCAAGAGAGTCTACATAGTAAAAATGACAAAAAATTCAAATAAAGTGTAGAAAATGCAAANTAGTCTCTGAGTATCATTTTTTAGGGACCTTGCAGTCATCTTAGCACACACACATGTAGTTGGTAGCATAGCCACAGTCTGATAGTCTTATAGAGTCTGGCAAAGCACAACACCATCAGCTCCATCGGTACACCACATGAATAGTAACTACACTGAGCATAGTCCCAACCCTCTCATTCACCATGTGGTAGCCATCTTGAATTTCCCACTAATCCTAAATTTATAAATACCTATGCCCTAAACATTTTCAGGGGGGCAGGGAGGGGGCCTTTTTTTGGTTTTGTAAGTTCAATAAGTGGTTGGTGAACAAGCGAATGGGTAAAGTGGTAAACCACCGACAAAACACCACATCTAGTAGTACATAGTGGTAGTCAAAGTGACAAATGAAAACACCTTGGTAGAACACTAGTCTTCATGGTTGCATAGCCTAGGGTCTATGACTACGTTGTCCACCTATGCCTACTATACATCATGTACCTTCTAAACCCCCCTTCTAGTGTTAACTACGCTCAACTACATTTTGGGATGGTATTTTGCTCCATTTTCTCCATTTCTTTGCATTTTCTACACTTTATTTGAATTTTTTGTCATTTTTACTATGTAGACTCNTAAAAGGTGACTATGCTATGGGCTAGGGGAGATTGTAGTCTCACTACCAATGAAATCTGTAAGGAAAATGGATTTTTTGTAGACTACGCTCTCCTTGGGATGCTGACTATGCTTCCAACTAGGGGTGAGTGTAGTCTTGACACTTAACAAAATTTGTGAAGCTAACCTCTCTTTAACCATGCTCTTATTGAGAGGCTAACTATGCTCTCAATTGGGTCAAGCGTAGTTTCAAAATTTAGCAAAATTTGTGAAATTTGGCTTTCTGCTGATTAGGCTCTCCATGACTGTGCTATCTATGCTCTGGAATGTTGTGCTTGGGAGAGAGTGTAGTCTTAACAATTAGGAAAAATTTCAAGATTTTACCCTCCAATTGACTACACTACACTTTATATGCTATGCAGAGGGGTTGAGCATAGTTCCTTATTTTTGCCAAAATTTGTAGTCGAGACACTGTAGTCCAGATTTGGTGGTGTTTCACATTTGCTTCCTAATGCATAAGTTAATGGTGAGCCCTCGTATCATATAGTGGCTCGTGATCTTACAAGAATTTGATCTCACAATGGTAGATCAGAAAGGAATTAAGAATGTGATCACTAACCATCTCTCTCAGTTAATATGGGATAATAAAGAGAAGGAGAGTCTGCTCTTTGATTAATTTCCAAATAAAATCTTCTTTACAGGAGTAATAAATGACCAAGTTCTTGCTGAATCAAAATGGTATGATGCCATATTCACTTACCTTCTCACTCAAGAGATGCCATAAGATATGGACTTTAAGAAGAAACAACAGTTTCTTTATCAAGAAAAATACTTCATGGAAATTAACAAACACCTTTAGAAGGTGTACACCGATGGCCTAGGTCATTGGTGTGTCCCTGATGTAGATAAACTACATGTTCTCTAGGATGCTCATGAAGGTCCTTGTAGAGGCCACTATGGAAGGAGACACATGGTAATAAAAATCCTGATGGTAGGATATTATTGACCTATAATTTTTAGAGATGCCCACCAATTTATCCAATCTTGTGAACATTGTCAACGAGATAGTGGGATGATTGCACGAATGGAGGATCCTCAATAGTGGATTCAACCGCTGGAGCCCTTTGACATATGGGGCATAGAATTCCTGGGTCCCATAACACCCATGTTCAATGGAAAGGCATATATCATCGTAGTAGTTGACTACTACACCAAATGGGTAAAAGCAGCATCCATCACTGACCATACATCATCGACTGCTACTCAACTTGTATAACAAAATGTTGTAGACAAGTTTGGGATGTCATGTGCACTAATTTCTAACAATGGAACCCATTTTATAGGTGCTAATTTTTGAAAGTTGATGCAACACTTGGGGGTTGAACATAAATTAACATCCTATCACCCCAAGCTAATGATTAAGTAGGGGTAACTAACTGGGAAATCACAAAGACTCTAATAAGAACTATTAGCAAAAATAGAAGAGGCTAGAGCATAAAACTTAATGATGCTCTTTGGGTTGACCACTCAACATGGAAACTCCCTATTGGCTACTCTCCCTATGAGTTAGTGTATAGGAAATTTCCAATGCTTTTGAATCAATTTGAGCTCCATACACTCTCAACAACCTATGAATTGAATGTTGACCTAAGTCTAGAACAAAAATAAAGGCTAATCAACATCAATGTTCTAGAAAAAAATCAATTAGTAGCCCTATCATTGAATGAACTACACAATGCATTCAACAAACAATGACATGACCTTAGAATATGGAAAGTGAAAATTTGACTCAGACATAAGGTTCTCTAGTAGAACCACACACATGTACCCTAGAAAACAAAGTTCCCAATGTTGTGGAAGGGATCTTATATAATTGATGAAACATTTCTTTCAAGGGCCATGACCATATACAAACCTAAGAGCCTAAATAAAAAGTAGCTAGTCAACATCCAACAAGTAAAGCTTTTCCAACATACAAATTTTTCCTATTTTTATACCATTTGTTTACACCATTATTAGTACGTTTGAGTCTTTCTTGAATATTTTTACACTTTCTAATATTTTTTACTTTGTTTTTTAGTGTGATTTTCAAATTTTTACTAATAAACATGCTTTATGCAAATAGGACACAATGGTGTTGTAGCTACTACTAATGGTGGTTTATGCTTAATGTTTTATTTGCTAATGTCCAATTTTTATTTTTGAATTTTTGCATCGATGGCTTAGTCATGGTTTCTTTTTCATGGAACAAGTAGTGAGTCCACAAAATTCACCCATTCACAAACTCTATGGTTTTTCTTGTTTTGGGAGTTTGAGGTCCCTTTCATTAAATCAACTTTTAATAAATTAGTGACCTTGGTAGTTTTTGGAATTGAGAAGGATTCAAAGGTTTGTATAGAGTGTGACTTCAAGGGGAATTAATAATCTGTGTACTCTTCTACTTACTTGAGTGCTTGAGTGTTTTCCTAGAATTCTTACCATTCCCTATCCACCAATAAAAGGAATTCAAATAGTGCTTTTTCATGGTGTGGTTTCCATCCAAAAAGAAAAAAAAAAAGAAAAGAAAAAATATAAATAAGCAAAAAAAAAACATGATGGGAATTCAAAGCACATCCCTTAAACAAATTAATGGACTACAAGCATTGGTTATGAGAATAGAAAGACATGTTACCTATGCTTGAAGGTCCCC
>MNCI01010317.1:99146-115007 GCA_015680685.1 Gnetum montanum
TGGCTAGTTTGCCCAAGTGCCAAGCTAGAAGTTGTCAGGATTGCTTGGGATGGATGAAATAGTTTGGAAAATTTTCTATCTCTTGGGTTGCCATGCTCTACTATGCTCCCTAGTGTAGGCAACGTATCACATGTTCCAGTCGCCAGTTTTCCCAAGTGCCAAGCTAGAGGTCTTTAAGATTTCTTGGGATGGAAAAAATAGTTTGGTAAATTTTATATTTTTTAGGTTGCTACACTCCCAAGTGTAGCAAGCGTAGCAAACTTTTTAGTATCTTATTTTTCCTAAGTGTTAGGCAAGAAGTTGTCAAGTTAGCTAAACATAGAATCATTTGGAAAATTTTTCTAACTCTTAAGGCTACCTCTCTTGCTACAACCCAAAGCATAGCTAGCGTACCATAAAGGAAGATTGTAGATTCTATCAAATTTTGGCTAAGTATCCCTACTACGCTCTACTACACTTTGGAGCATAGGTAGCATAACTAGTGTTGGACATCAAAATTTTGCAAATTTTGACTTAGGGTTGTGTTACGATCTAGAGTGTAACTAGTGTGACACTAAAGAAAAGCCTCTGACAGGCTTCACAAACCTTTAGAACTCAGCATTAGCCTTTTTCTCAGCTCCAACATTTCCTTAGCAAGCAAGATCAATAATTTATATCTCTTTTACAACCCCATTGGTCCCCAAAATTGTTCCTATGCTTAACCCTACTCAAAAGAGGAAAAGACTTAGTCTCGGAGGATAGCCTTCAAGGTGCACTATTTTACATTGTTTGTAGGTACATTGTGGTCATTCAAACTTTGGCACATGTAGTCTTGGTAGTGTAGTCATAGTTCAGTCATCTCTGGGGTCCTATTGCAGTACTCTAGAGTGTAACACTTCATCACTCCCATGGAAGTGTAGTAAAGGTTAATGTAGCCCCATCTACCCTTATGCCATGTGGCGCTCGATTCACATATTGTGCCACATGGCACTCGATCTGCATTTTGCACTAACCTTAGTCCTATAAATACCCCTACATCCAACATCCTAGGGGTTGGCAAATTAAAAGAGCATTGGGCATTTTAATTTTCTGAGCATCCTTGGAACTTTCACACCTAAAAACGTGAGCATACCTAGCACTTTGCACTTTGGCACATCCTAGAATGCAGTTCACCATTGTACCCACAAAACATAGTAACAACCAACCCAGCAGGTTCAGTCCCCATGGCAGCTATGAATTCTACATCCCAAACATCCTAGAGATTGTGACTACAATACTACGTTGCCACTGTGCCTACCTATACACCACGTACCACTCTCATCTCTTTTCTTGCAATAGCTACGCTCCCCCATCTAGGGTGGTGCACTTTCATTATTAAGTTTTTGTTACATTTTTTAGTACTTAGCATAGCACTTGCGCTTTCTTTACTGTTTAGCACATATTTTCATGTTTACATCGCTATTCTTTGGTTGGGACACCTCGTTACACTTTGGCTTAGTTGGCCCTGGTGCCCGTACATAACATTGTATAAACCCCTCTTGCATAGAGTCATCTTAACATCTCGTAAGTCCCTATTTGATTAACAATACCATTTCGGCACCTCATCTTTGTTTTCTAGCATAACCCTCACACAGATTTAGGGTTAGGCTATACGGTCACTAACCTCTTGGTGTTCCAACCACCAATGTTTTTAGTCATCACACACCTCACTGCTAAAGTCCATGTTCTTGATTCTATGTCATGGCCTAACATACTTGAATTATTAGGTATTATCTTTTGGGTTTTAGTCCTTAACTTTCATCAACCATTAATCACCTAAGGGGCCCACAGACTCCTTAGGTTAAAGTTATGCAAGGGTAAAAAAGGCATGTGCCTACTATGGGGAGGACCTAGTTACATATTCCTTGGTTGGGTTCATTAAGCACCTTATCCTTAGGCATTCTTATAGTCAGCATCTTTCGTACATCCATCTTCTACATCAAACCATGTGCTCCTTTACATATTTTATTTAATAAATGCATTCTCTATCAAAATTTTCAATTTTTGAGCTTTCAAGGATCCTCTTCAATGATTTCCTCATATTCTTAGTTTTTCTAGGACTCCATGGACCCCAATTTCATTGAAAAATTCATTGTATTTTTTAAGATATTCAAGTCTCAAAATTTTTCCTATAGGCTCTGTATATGGGGCCTCATTGACAAAGCAAAGCTGTATACAGGGCCTTGTCAATGTAAGGAAAACATTATATATATATGTGCAACTCCACTTGGAAAATTTTACATTTTCTCACAAACGTGAAGGGAGTTTTTCAAGTTTTCAAAGCCCAAAACCTTCCAAAGCCCATAACTTTCTAACCATTTATCCAAATCACTCCATTCTTTGACCCTACAGTTATTAGAGGTAAGCTCTTTGTCATGGGGGCCACAAATGTGCCATTATTGATAGAAAATTTTTTGCCATTTTTTCTAAATCCCACAAAGGTTTAACTAAGAAATCAATTGTGAAACACCAAATTATAAGAGCTAAACCTTTTCAATAAGCACTGGTGATATGTACAATAAATAATTAATAAAATAATAAATCTACCATGGTTCAACCATAGCCAAAGTGTAAGTAACTAACAAGAGAAGGTATTCAAAAATTTAAAATTACACATTATATATACTAATTCATGGATGTTTTGTGGCTGTAGATGTCACCAAAAGAAAAGCACATGTAGGAAACAAGACCATCTCAAATAAAGGAGAAACAACCTAGAATAAGAAGGGGCCAATAATAAGCCCAAGAAGAATCGCTTGAAACCTATGCTATAGGTCTTCTTAGGGAAGAAGCCAAGGTGGAATCTATTTGATAGATTCTTGAACTAGTGGCAACAACAGAACACTCCCATCAAGATGATGCACCAGCACAAGCAGCAAATCTCAAGGTGACCTTGAGATAAGCTTGCTTGAATCAGATTAGATTGCCAGAGGTCTAGAAAACAATGGTATAGGAGTTAAACTTTGACATTTTATTAGAGCAAGCACCAAAATAAGTGTAGGATTAACTAGAGGCCTCTCCCATGTGGCCAATCATCACTTCCACTAGGAAGTGGTACATCAAAGAGACATTTTTGTTCTAGAACAACAAGCAGCTTGGATCAACGGTAAAAATCAAGGACATCTCAATGTCATACTTGGTGTAGGTAATTTTTGAATTGCTTGAGTTGCCAAAGATAGAGGCAATTCTTGCTAAGATCCCAATGCAAGTGGATCCCAACATTAAGAAAGAAGGGATGCAACGGTGCTATGGTGTCAACTGCAAGGAGTTTAATACACATACACTAGTAGTTGGAATCCACTACAAGATTGTGGCCTTTCACCTCAATCCCACAATGATGTTGGGAAAAATCACCACATTTTCTACTTGAGCATGTGCCACTCTAAGTGGGATATTCCTATCAACCTTCCACAGCTATCTATCTAGATATGGAGAAGTGATTTAAAGAAAATGAATGTGGAAGGAAGGAAGTCCCCTTCTCATGCCTAATTATAAAAATTTGTTGGAGGGGAGGAATAGTCCATTACACTAATGATGTTGTTAAGCATGTTCCAGCCACAAATTGGGTGGAAATAATGAAAGACAAAATGCCTACAATGATTATTTAAGAAGAGGAGTCGCAATCACCACCTCCACCTAAGGGTTAAACAATGATGTCATACATCGCTGCAACCACCCAACAATTGTGTGAATACTAATAATGGATCTTGAGTGAATAAGAGAAACAAGAAGGCATGAGTGGTAGGGACCCATCCATGTATAGACTAGCAATGAGTCACCTCAATGAGGTGGCTTGAATAATTAGATTGATGAGTGGAGGTGGATCTATTTTCTTAGCCTAAAGAATGTAGTTTCCCGCGAGGTTGAATTTGAGCACCAGAGAGGTCATAGTATCTCTCATAGAATAATAGTCAGTCCTAGAAATCTCTAGAAATACTATGACCTTCTCAATGCACTTGGAGAAGGATGAGGGGGAAACAGTATTGATGATGCAACACCAAGGGTAGGAGACTATAGCAAAATTGGTTGCAGACTGGATTATTGAAATGCTCAATGCACCTACAACATCTGCATCAGACATCATTACACTCACAGATGTGCAAACATCCACAAGAACCACAAGTAGCAAAATAAATCCAACATAGCATGAAGAACTGCTGGACCGACTAGTGGGAATCGAGTAACCACTTTTGTATGTTTTTAACCTTTTGGACAATATTACTACAACCTAGTCAAAGCTACTTGAGGCAAGGGGCAAGAACATCATCTTGGAGGGGTAGCTTGAAATAGCCAAGGAGCTGAATGAACACTTGGCTACTATAGTTGCCAAATTAAGAGCCTAGATTATTGACCCTACATTTCTCAACCCAGCAATGACAAGAGCTGAAGCTATGGAATAGCTTCATACTAAACTAAAAGTGGTTGAGGGTGCAATGGAGATGGAAGTATTGTACTAATCCTTGGTAGAAGCCACAAAATATAAGATTTAGAAGGCCTTGGATTAGACCTGCTAAGAGAATGTATAGTTGACTATAAAGAATCATTGCCTGCAGAATGTTGATGTGAACAAACAACAATTAACAGACTTCATCCATCAACGACAAGTGCAACTAGCTAGAGAAAACACAAAATTGAGAAGATTGGTAGTAGAAAATAGAAATATCTTTATGGAGGCCTACACCCTTCACCAGAAAACTGCAATTGAGGTAGTTGCTTGGAAATTGAAGGCTCTCAAATTTGAGAGAGTTAAGGACCCTTATAGAGGATAGGTTGATTTACAAAAGGAAGTAAAGGAAAAACACATCTAATTGGTGAAGGAAAAATTGAATGAAATCCTTCAACAATTCCAGCAAGGAAAAGAATTGTGGAAACCCATCATTGATGGGATAGACACCTACAACAAAGCAAAAATTCACATGAGGGAGTTGCAAATTGAGGAGATGATAGAATACATGAAGCTTGTCAATATCTATTATGTGAATATGGCCATGTTGACTACAAATGACTACAATCAAAACTCAAGAAATAGGTGGTTAGCTCATACTTATTGTATGAGGCTGAGTTCAAGCATTACAAAGACACCAAGCAAAAGCTTATGGTGGAAAATGATGAACTCAAAGTTCTCAAGGCATGATTCATTGATCAATGATCAACTATCACGATCTTGGCCAAGAGGATGAACAAATACCAAGAGCTATAAAACAAAATCAGGAAATTCGATATCAAAGGCAAATAGTTTGCTACCTAGTTTATCAATGTGAAAGAGGTTCCTAGTAATGCCATGTTCATAGGATGTCCCCATTCCATCTCACATTGGTGATGTTACATGGTCTGTGAATGATCCCCAGAGTAAGGAGGAGAAGATGAAGGCATTACTAGATGCCTTTCACCTTCCACTGGAGGTTGTAGCTGCAGCAAGATCACCACAACCACCTCAGCTACCAAACATGCTCAAAGTTAGCGAAGGTCCTTGAGAACCTTAAGACCGCCACCACCTGGGATTGTCTGATCTCCTTCACATCTTCATGCCATCAGAGGATATGCTATTCAATTTTGTATAGTCATGTTATGGTGTTTAATTTTGTATCATGAACATTAAAATTTTTATAATTTGTTGATTTGTACACTCGAGCACTTAGTTTTGTTATGTCAATTTGAATTGTCAAGAGTGAGTCAATAATCCCATACCTTGCAATTTTATAAAGAAACTTGAGGACAATTTTTCATTCAGTTGTGGGGGCATAGTGAGCTTAATGCCATAGTTAGCCATTTTTCAGTAGTATTTTCAAAGTTGGTTATTTTTTTCTCCTCTTTTCATAGTTTTCATGCTTAGCCTTTTTTCCCAACATTTTCTGCACTTAACCATTTTCTGTTGAGCACTATAATTTCCTTTTTTTTCACATAGTAACATGAATCCTATGAATCCTTCAATCTCTGCCTTGAGCACAGAGGTGGCTTGTCCCATTCAGTAGGTGGTAGACATTAAGTCCCACTCAGTCCCATATAGCCACAATAGCAGCCACTTAGACTACACAACCAACCGCCTGAGCACATGATGCTCGATGATGAAAGATAAAACTTCCTCTATGAAAAGCTTCAAGTAGGTCTATCCCTAGACCGCCAAGAATTAGACACCAAGTGAAGCTTTGAAATCATACACCAGAATGGGAAGGAATTCATTCCTACACCTAACACCTTGATCCCGCTTACTGACAACTTTAGGTGGTTGCTAGACCAACTCTTCAAATTGAACCTAATGAAAATGATGTAACATCAAACTATGACAAGCCCTTGCAAGATGGGCAAGAGAAATTTGAGGATTATTTAGAGAGTGGTGTCTCATTATATGACTCTATCCAATAGCCAATTTCCAGTTTCATCCCACACCAGTCTTAGTCATCTACCTTCTTTGAGGCAGCGATGTCACTTTCGCCCCCAGGTCCACGCTTGTGGTAGTAAGCCACCAAGTACTACACACACACAAAAATGTATGGGACCCTCTACCACCTTTTCATTCATCATCTACACCCAGTCCATGTAGCCTTCCTTGCTAGCATCTATGATGCCAACATAGCCGTATGTGCATATGATGCCCTTGTCTCAGCCATAAATGACTCAAGTGTCCTTTGTCCCAACCATCTCGTTGGCACCTCCAAAAATAGTGCAAGCCACAATCGCATGGTGGGTCCCAGCCTCTGTGCCCATGACACAACAGTTACACCCCCCAGTAATACACATAGTAGCAAATGTAACAAGCATCCCACATGGTTGCACAGTCCATAGCAAGGTTGTGGAATCGGTGCAACTAGTTGCATCTTCCCTAAGTTTTAACTAGGTGTTCCAACTCATTCAAACAATAATAGAGGAGGTTAGGTAGCTTAAAGCTACTAACTCTAAAATGGTCCACATGATGGACATCTACCAGGATGACCCCATCAGTCCTATGGTCCCGTTGCTAACCTTGCCTCTTGGGGTCCAACTTCCTCAATTCACAAAATATAATGGTGAGGGGTATCCCAATGGCCACATTGTAAATTTTTGCTCTAAAGGCCTCCTACCACAAGCATGAACACATGCAATCATCCACGTCTTTGCCATGTCCTTAACTAGCAAGGAACTTGATTGGTACCATGCGCTCCCCAGGGATTCCATATCTACTTTGGAAGAATTGCTCAATCAATTTGTAACCCGTTTCAAGTATAACCTTAACTCGAAGACCATCCTAGACCAATTAATGAACATCAATCAAGGGCCTCTAAATCCTATGCAAAAATTCATACAATGGTGGAGTGCCACACTCAATGAAATCTGTAAACTAATAGCAGAAACCCACCTTCTAGCTATCTTCAAAGGTACGGTAAATGACTTTATCAAATCAAAACTATACTATTTAGCTCTGCACTCTCTAAGCCAAGCCTTTGCTTAAAAAAAGAGCATACAAGATGCTACAGAGACTAGTCGAGACCTAGCTTATGTGGCCTATAAAAATGCACACACAAAGAAAGACAAAGAAAAGGGTAAGGCAATAGCAACCATTGCAACTATGGCCGATGAGGCCAAACCTAACAAATTTAAACCAATAACCAAGGTGCCTAAAGTCCTAGCCAACAACAATAAAGCATCAGGTTCTAGCACTATGGGAACCAACCAACTTACATCATCAGTAGTGAAAACACCATAAAATTTTGGCCTAGCACTTTCAGAAAATATTCAAGTTAAGTCATGCAACTGCCTAAGCATGAGTACAGCATGACCAAACTTGGAGGCCTCCGAAAGAGCCCCCGATGGTTCACGATTCAATAGGCAAGGTCCCCCCGGGGCCCACAGGTGACTACGCCAAATTTCAGCATCCAGAATCACAAGTTTCAGGCTCAAGATGCCTAGTTCGGGCTAAGTACATTTTGGTCATGCTGGCTTACACTACACAACGTAAGGATCAGCGTAACCAACTTTTGAAGCCCAAAAAATGAGTCAAAATAGTCTGAAATCGAGCACAAGGACCCCCCATGACCTTCACCAAGGCCCCCAGCAACTCCCAGCCTCTAGAAAATCAAAAGTTGGGCCTTAAATGAGGTATTTTCAGTTGGTGATGCTAGGGTTACCTTTTCAGACGCTACACAGCGTAAGCACAGTGTAACCAAGAAAAAATAGGGTAGAACAAGTAGTTTTAGGCAGCATCTTCAACACTAGAGCAACCCACAAGGACCGATAGCACTTGTACTTGTTTAGAAGCTTCAAAATCTTCAAATTTGAGCCTCAAATGTGCCATTTTGATTTGGTGACGCTGGGGTTACTTTTTTAGACGCTGCATAATGTATGAACAGCGTAACAAATCCAAACAGGCCCAAAATGACAGCCAAAAGGAGTCAAAATTTTCACCCAAACCACCTTGGAGAGTAGGTAGCAGTCAGGCAACATTAAATAAGAATCAACGTACAAAAATGAGCTCAAAACAGGGTAGAAACACTTGAGGATGCTGGGGTTACTTTTTCAGACGCTGCACAGCGTAATGCCCAGCATAATCAACAAAAACAGGGCCAAAACGACATCCAAATCAGCCCAAATTTGGCACAAAGAATCCTCATGATCCATGGCATGCAGATCCACTCTGAAAAATGGTCTCATAGATCAAAAATGGGTTATAAATGTACTATTTTCAGGTCAAACGTTGTTAGTCATGCTGGCATGCTTCCAGCAGCGTAAACCCAGCGTAAACACTTTCATACATTGGACGTTGGATGCTGGACACTAGACGTTGATGCCAGAATAGGCTGCACACACATCAGAGCCATATCCATGCACAATGGAGGCTTTGGTTGCACAAAAATATCACAAAACTGTAGATCTGGAAGCCAGACATCCAAATCCACGCTTGTACATTAACATTTGTTGCATTTTGACATTTTTTTTTTAGTGTTTCAAGTTCTTATGTTGGTCATTACACATGCCAGTGTAAGAGATCTTGGATGCTGCACTATACATTGAAACAATTTCTGTGCATCTAGTCAATGCACACACCTGTGACCTGATTTGAATTTTTCTCATCCCACAGCCACTGATCTTCTCCCAGATCTGAATCTCACGTCCAAAACCCTATAAGTCTCTTATTTTTCCACTAGATTAGGGTTCGGAAAATTGAAATTTGACACACTTAGGAAATATAGGCATCAATCTCATACACTGGGCTTCATACAGACTTGGAAACTGTATACTTGCAATCCAAAAACCTGCATCTTCCCAACATCCGTTCTCATCCATCGGGGCTAAACGTCTACCTTGCGACTAATCAACAACTACGTTCTGACCAGTGCACATTCTAATTGTTTATTAATATAAATAGTTTGCATTATTGGTTAGATTCTTGCAGTTTACATTATTTTTCCTATTCACATTTTTCCTATTTTCATTATTTAAACAATTTACATTCATTTTTATTTGTTTACATTTAGTTTTTGCATTTGTTTACGTATAACCCAACGTATCGCAATTACGTACGTTTGAGGAAGTTCTCATTTGATCCATGTGCAAACCATTCAAGGCACTCTGCCTTCGTTGATTTCCAGCTAGCCCTCAGGTGAAGGCAGGGTCTTACTATTTCATCCATAGGTCTCTTGGTGTCCATTCATTCCAGCCTCTCACCGATGATTTTGGATGGTATAGTAAAATGGTGCTAGAAGGAGGGCCCTTTCTCTATTAGATCGGCCTCTTAGCATCCCAAATCGAGTATTCACACATTGCTGTTAGTGCTAGCGTTCCTACTCTACCTTGTTCCCAGCGTTCAGGCACTGTTTCCTGCTGATAAATCGTATTTTCTAGTCCAAATGCTGTTTCAGAGTTTTCTAGATACGTTCTAGCTTGAATCACAGCGTCCTGCACCTTCCCCTCTTAGATCCAAACACTGCCCTCAGCATCCTGCATTCTCTACTAGTTTCAAACATTATTTATAGTGTCCCTCATCCTTATCTCTCTTTTCTGATGCTATTCACAGTGTCTAGATCTAAGTTTTCATCTCAGACGCTGTGTCTAGCACTTAGTTTTCTCACCCAGGCACCCCATCCAGTGTCTAGACGCTATGCCTTAGCTTCAGATGCTGTACCTAGTTTCCACATGCTGCAGTTGCTCACACTGTATGACACCACTCCTTTGGTGTTCACACCCTGTTTTCTTAACATTAGCACCATATGTTGCTCCTCACCCTACCTTATACGCTATGCACATTAAATATACGTTATGCCTCTTTAAACTCATTGTACGCTACTTCTGGTGTTCATACGCTGCAGTACTTTTTTTTTGTACGCTGTTCAACACTTAGCCATATTTTCTCTCTCTGACACTTAGCCATATTTTCTGTCTCTGATACTTAGCCATTTATTTTCTTTCACCTATGCTATTACATCTAGACACTTTGACAATGGACTGTGTGCATACCAAAACCACCGCCATTCCCGTTACTGACTTCGGTACTACAATCTCGGGTCCCATCACCACCGTTGACTCCATGTTTACCCTTGGTGAGATGAACTTTTAGGGGCGACCTCACCGGTCACTGAGACTACCAGGTAAAGATCCCACATTCACCATCTTAATGCCTGAACAATATAACTTTATTTATGTTAAAATCCAAGCTAACCTGGTCGTTGACCAAGCCGAGCTGGAAGCAAAGAGACATTATGAGCTAATTTACAAAGGAGGTCATAACTTCATTCCCACCACCTATGATGTCATCCCCCTCACTGAATCCCACCATGAACTCCTATCCCAACTCCTCATGGCCAGGAACCAAACCTCACGCCAACCCACCGTAGAACCTAAAAACAAAGATGAAGAAGATAATTTTGCGGCTCAATCCAAACACGGGGATTCATACCATACTCTCAGTCCACATACTTACGCAAACCCGTTATTTCACCCATTCACGGGAGAGACCATGTCTCTTCATACAGTTAAAAGCACTCAAGCACATGTCCCCCAACAGGAAGCCCTCAGTCTTATTCCCACTCTTCCTATGACTAATATTCAATTCATTGTACCCATCCCCACTATTCCTCTGGTCATCACATTATCCCCTCTCCTACAAGTACAACCCCAACAACCTCCCTCTCAAACTAATGTAGGAGTGACTTTCCCATCCCAAGTAATTGGGATGCCATTAGTGATACCTGCTTCCATATCTACACACTTCATCCCACGAGTGCAGGTTCATACCATGCCCTTGGCTCCTCTAGTAAAACACTAGGTACAAAGTTTTCCTTCACAATCCAAAATTGGGTAATGGCCTATCCCAGTTGTCCAGTCACAACAATCTATTCCACAACCCACAATTGGCCAATGGCCTGCCCCTGTCACTCAACAACAAAAACAATAACAACAACCTACACCTTACGGTATGCCGTCCTTAGTAGCACCCACTGTAAATATTCCACAAGTGTAACCTCTGACCACTCAACTTTCTTCTCTCCTGCCCACTGCACAGCAGTCTACTTTTTATGGCACTCAAACTAGCCAACCTATTACTCCACCAACTGCCCAAGAATGGGTCGAAGAAAAAACGGTGATGCAAGGGCTCACTGATGAGGTAAAACGCCTCAAAAACGCTAACAATGAAGAGCTCAAAGTATTAGAATTTTACCAAGATGATCCTATTAGCTCTTGGGTACCACCATTAACCTTTCCCAAAGGAGTTTCTTTGCCTCAACTAACCAAATACAACAGGGAAGGAGACCCCAACACACATCTAGTCACATTTAGACTAGAATGCTTGTTGCTTCAGGCCTGGCCCCACGCAATCTTGCATGTGTTCACCATGTCTCTCACTGGTAGAACATTAGATTGTTACCGAGCCTTGCCTCATAACTCCATATCCTCTTTGGAGGATCTCTTACACTAGTTCATCACCAGGTTTAAATACAACCTGAAACCTAAAGCAACCTTGGATAGTCTGATACAAGTAAAACAAGCACCACTTGAACTTGTACAAAAATTTATCCAAAGATGGAGTGTCGTGCTCAATGAACTTCATGAGCCAATCCCAGAAACATACCTTCTTACGATTCTTAAGGGAGTCGTGAATGATTTTGTCAAATCAAAATTGTACTATCTAAATGTGTGCACTCTAAGCCAAGATTTTGTACAAATTAAAAACATAAAAGAGGCAGCCCAAAATAGCCATGACCCTACTTAGTCAGCCTTCAAAAATCAACATACTAAAAAAGATAAAGAAAAGGCTAAAGCAACAGTAGCAGTAGTAGCAGAGACTCAACCTACCAACATGGGACAGCAAGGTAGACCACCTACTATTCCCATTAACTATGAGAGAACTACTCCTACATACACACCTGGACCATCTACCACACAAGCTGCTAACACAGGTCATACATGTACGTTTGAGAGGAAATACCCTGCTCAATACACACCACTCCCCATGAAGCCTTCCCATTTGTTAGATCAATGTTTGAAGGCTAGAGCCATTAAACACAAGCAACTGTCTCTAGCAGCAGCCTAGAGACACGACTGATTTTGTGAATTGGTCAAAAACCCAAGCTTGGCAACTCCAAATGAGTCTCCTATTCCAAGAGGCTTTAGACTAGATCGATTTTGTGAGTACCATCAACGAAATGGTCATGGTACTAATTATTGTTTCAACCTCAAAAAAGACATACAACGTATGATTGATAAGGATGAAATAACATTTGACGATGCCAACCCTGTTAAACTGCAGAATCAATCTATGGGTGTGTACAAAGATCCCCTTAATACTAAGGAAGCTCCTTACGTTATTAACACAATCCATGTCAAAAATGAGCAAGGTATGCCCACAGAACATTTCGTGATTCGTGTCCCCCTACAGTGTCAACATCATCCCCGTAATCTTTGTACCCCACATACAATCCACCTACGCCTTGAAAACCATTTGTCATTCGTGTACCCCTTGCCAATGCAACTGCAAATGTGCAACCGCCTACCTAGCCCACTCCCTTTGTGGTCCGAGTGCCACCCACAATTGCAACCATAGAGGTACAATCACAAAACTGATCAACCCCCTTCGTAATCAGGGTACCCAAACACCTTGATCTTCAACCTCCTACTCCTCAACCGCAAACCAAACCAACCTCATTCGTCATCACGGTGTCTAAACACCCTGACACACAACCATCTCCAACTATTCAACCGCAACTCCAACCCGCTCCATTCGTAATCCGAGTCCCAAAACAACCCAATGTTCAAGCTCCAACAGTTCCCTCATGACCTTCACGAGAATGCCTCGCCAATAGACTTACTAGGGAACGATTGAAAAAATAATGTCGAAGTCTTAAATTGGGACCACCGAAAGCCACTCCCTTAAACACTGTACCTATGGCTTTGAAAAGTGATGAGCCAAGCACAAGTCACAAAAGCAAAAAATCAAGAATGTCAGATTCATCAAACCCAACCATCACATTAAACCACATGAAAACCATTCCATAAGAGATACAAATGTTGGGTCCAATGGACCAAGTCTCAACCAACAAGAGTATACCAAACAGTAAAGACTTGGCCAGTGTCCTAACTCAGGGCACATAGGCGCTTAAACAAAAAAATACATCTGTAAGCTTGTATAACCTAATGATGACTTCTCAAGTCCATCGTGAAGCCCTAGTACGTATGTTAACATCGATCCCAGTCAGCGAATACTTGCCTGCAAATGAACCTTCCATTCATGCGGTAATGTTCCCATATCAAGGATCAAGAGCTACATCACTAAGCTTCAACACGGATAATATAAAAATAGATGAAAAAAATAGGAAGAGTCACCACTGCACCCATGTTCATAATTATACAAGTAAATTAATTTAAAATACATAGGGTGCATGTAGATGATAGGGCAGCCATGAACGTAGTACCATACACCATCATCGAACAGTTAGGGCTAACTGAACAAATCAAACCAACTTCCATGACATTCCTAAAATTGTTCAGTGGATCACGTGTAGTTGTCAAAGGAATACTAACTTTGGATTTCATAGTAGGGGACCGATTCCCCACATCAGCTAAATTTGTAGTCGTACATGAGATGCCCAGTTTTAACTTGATATTGGGACTACCATGGTTAGCCCAATTATAGGTGGTATCCTCACCCATCCACCAAGAGATTCACTTACCCTACGAAGGTGGTGAAATCATTATACACGGTGATGTGGCTACATCTAACATTTCATCACACATAGACAAAAACCAAGGCTTAGAGGTCAAATTCGATGAGCCTAAACAAGATGACACTACTCTTGAGCTTAAACAGGACACCACACCCATTGACAACCCAAATGATAACCAATCTCCAAACCGTGATCCCCTAGAAAATATGGAAACATTACAAACCATGGAAACATCGGAGCATGCTAACATAGGAGTTATTCCTCCAGATGTCTCATGGTTATAATTACTATTTAACATAATTAGCGAAGGAGACACTGAATATACGATTACACCAAAATGCTCGACACACCATGTCAATATTTGAAAATTAAAGAAGCTACTCAACTATTAAACAACTATCATCCGAACTGACGTTAAACTACAACTATCTGAAATGACGTTAAAATACCACATGTCCGCAATGACATAAAACTAGCCACGGTCAGGAATGGTCGGTTTATTTTAAAAACCATTGAAATAGTTTAAATCTCTCTTATTTTCCTGTGGCCCAAAATGGCCTTAAACTAGAACACCGTTGCTAAAGCTTGTTATGGATTTAAATTGACATGCATGACCCAAAACGGCCTTAAACTAGAACAAGTTAAATCTCCATTTCTTTAAAATCACATTCTTTGTGTGCATGCATAGTTGCATCCTTGCCTTACAAATTACTATTCTCCTTTACATTTCTTCCACATTGTTATCATTTTAGTTACATTCACATTTATATTCACAAATAGGTAAAACAACAAAACAAAAAAATAATATTAAAATAAAATTAAAATCATCATTTCTGTTTACATTTGTGTCTATCAAAAGTTTGGACAAAACAAAAAAAAAAAAAAAAAAGAACTTGAACAACATAAAACAAGGAAAAAAAATGTATAAATGTATAAATGGATAATATCAAATGTTAACATTGTATCATACATTTGTTTTCATACAATCCACAAAATTTCAAACAAAAAAAAAGAACATAACTAAGCTAACAATAATAAGAAGTTAAATTAAACATCAGTGCTAGGAGGGGCTTGATCCCCAAACTCATTCGCATCATCGGGTCCTGTTCCACTAGGGCCACCATCATCATCATCATGTCCCTTCGAAAAATAGAAATTACAAAAAAATAATAATAACTAATTAGTAAAAGAAAAAAGAAAAAACGAGCATTAACTGGAAAACAACAAAAAATGTTACATGACCAAAATACTTACAGACGAAGAAGGTCTGAGTTCGAACTCTAAACAACGAAGAATCCCTTCTTCTGGTACACACGACCAATCTTTTTCTTCCAGGCCTAAATCCACATTGGCTATGGCTTTACCCTTGTCCATAGACATCCATGTGGGATGTTCAAGAGGAAATTGGCCTACAGAAAATAAGCGTACATAAAACATAAAACCCAAAACACATAGAACACATAAAACCTTCGTCTTGGAGTTAAGATGATAAACTGACACCATACCCAACCCACCACTTAAAACACAAGTAACACTTATGTCTTGGCATCATGATGGTAAATTGACACCACACCTAGTCCTGGAATTATGACTTAAAACTAATACCAACCTGTTGGCGACCGTTTGGGACGCGACCGCCAACGAGTGTCCTCGAATAGGATTNTGGTATCAGTTTTAAGTCATAATTCCAGGACTAGGTGTGGTGTCAATT
>MNCI01010317.1:115753-131367 GCA_015680685.1 Gnetum montanum
CAAGAAATCGTTCACAATTTCTTTACAAAGCTCTTCTCAAGACCTCAAGTATGTCTCCAAGTGAGAGCCCAAGTGTGATTCCAATGTCTTCTCAAAAGTGTGATGTATGAGACCCCAATGTGATGTTCCCTCCTTTTTCTTCCCCATTGAAGCCTTTTTATAGCTTTCAAAGGTAGTTACATATGCAAAAATATCTTACCTAACTTCTCTCCCAAGTGACTTGCCCAACAAGTTAGGGAGTATTTAACTTAGGAAGTTAGGAAGTTAGGAAATACATAAATATTTCCTTTGAAAATAATTCCAATAATTTCACATAATTGTTCACAAGTATAGCTTTAATAATCTTTCCTTTTTACTTGTTCTAAAATTTGAAGAATGCTTATGGAGCTCTTAATGTTTTAATAAATAAGGTGATAATATAATATCTACCTTGGCATAAATATTGCTGGTACCTTATTCTTAAATATTTTATGTGCACTTGTACTCGAGTGAAAATGACTAAAAAAAATAAAATTTGAAACTTCAAGCCCGAATGCTAAGGCGCCAGGCCTGGAACTGTTATCAAACACTTCTGAAATATCTCGCTCCTGCTTGGAATCGTTAGCAACCACCATCGTGGGAGAAGGCTCGGCCGCTGCATCCGGCATTATATGTTCGGTTGCTGGAGAAAGATCTGGAAGCGGAAGTGATTCATTGGACGTATGACCCTGGTCATAGGGTTTCGGTTGCCTAGAACTGTTTTATTTTTCCCCAAATCTGCTTAGGGCTTTCTGCGTTTTCATGCTCCTGCAAATCGTTTTTAAAATTCCTGCCATTGATTTCAGGGTTAAGGGCAAATGTATCATAGATCCAAGTATCGGAGAATACGGCATCAGGTAAGGTAGGTTAGGAACGGCCCTGGAACTACCCAAAAATATTTTGTGCAGGGTGCACAATGTGGTTCCGTGACTTCTTCAACACCTCCTATTGCTGCGGTAAAGCCCCCTTTTTTTTAACGGTGGTGGCATAGAATCCGTGCGGAGGTCTTGGTGGCTCCGTTTGCACTGGCATGGAGGCAACCAACACTGCTTATGGTTTGCCATTTTTTCGGACCTCCATAGACCCAAAAAAAATGAAATGTTGATGTCTGCTTCTCTCTTTTTTTTTCTAGAAACAGGTTCTCTGAGTTACGTGGCGCGACGCTTAGCAACAGAATGAACCTTCATCCGATGCAGATGATAATCAGAGGGCTCAGCATTGGGAACAGATCTCGGGCTCGCGGTTCTCTGGGAATTTTGATTTTCTGGAACACGATGAATTTTTTTCATTTTCTATTGATTTTCTGGAATGTGATGAATTTTTATTTTTGTATGTATTTTTTTTTTGTTGGAAATAGGAACAGTTTATGTTACCTTCAAAAATTTAAATGATAAATTTATAATCCGAAAGTAACGTGGAATAAAGACTCTGGAACCCTTTCCATCAAAATATGAATTGCAATATTTCTGTCCTGCTGAATTTGTGTTTCTGCAAGGGTTGCTTTCAGGAATAAAATGGATACAACACAAATTTTACTTAAGATGCCCTCTGATTTGTTATATCTTTATATCATATAAATGGTAAATTGGGCTTCTTCCATAATCCCACTATGCATAGGAACACATTTTTTTTTAAAAAAAATGCTACTTATTCTTTTTCTCTCAAACCCAAATTTTAGCCACTTCTCCAAGAACTTTTAACCAATTTAACCTTACTAGCGTGCTCCATGAAATGGCCAAATGTGCCAACACAACCCATATTTCAAACAAATAAAATAATTCCCCAGTGGACAAGATATTGTAACAATCGCTGTAGAGATACTTGAATACATATAAACATGTAAATTATTCATAGAAAACAATTTACACTTTGACAAATTTTTAGTATTCACACACTGAACACTTAGACAAATTTTCAGTGTTCACACGCTGGAAACTTAGACAAATTTTCAGTATTCATACGCTGCTAATTTGACACGTTGGACACTTAGACAAATTTTTAGTATTCATACACTACCAATTTGACATGCTGGACACTTAGAAGAAATTTATACTTAGCTCTCACATGCCCTCATAATCATAGGGGACTTGGTTAGCAAAGGTCTACATTAATTTGATTGACCAAAGGCGTTAGGCTCCCGAATTTACCAGGACCTCCGTAACAGCTAGTTTACTATTGGCATCTAAACAATTAGTATTAGGAGTGCCCACCAATATTTTATAAAATGCGTTAGGGGAAGGCGTGAATCAAAACGTCATTGAAGAAAGGCTTGCTCCGCCATAGAAAATGCCATCACCTCACAATAAACATGCGTTTCCGTCCAATGCTGTGATACCGGGACATAACTATCAAATATATATTATACCGCTCCTAACTTGATCAAATTGTTGATTTTTCAAGATATGCGTGCGCTAAGGGGGGACATACACTTGTGGAGGAGCGCTACTTGACCCTCAAGAGTTAGTTTTTATGTGGGGTACTTACCATACCCGGTATGTCTAGATGTTAATTGTCGAATTCCCAGCGCATGCATTTTTTGTCACAAAATGTCTTAAAAAAGAAAAGCGACATTTGATGACCCTGATCTTGGAATCAGAGATCAAATTTTTTTGGTCCTACCGTAAATGCTGATTTGAAACATGCTATAGAAATCGCACGCGTTGATTTCATGAAGCGTATTGCCATGAAGCAAATTGCAGAAGGAGCTACTCACATTAGCACGCATGCATATCTTTGGATGTTACAAAGCTATAACAACCACTAGAAAATGCAGATATCAAGAAGAAACATGGTCCACAAGATGTAGCCATGCTGCAAAAGATCATGTAATGATCTTACCAAGTTTTTTGTTAATGAAAAACCGCCAAAAGCATGAACAGTCAAAAACCTACTTGAACTTTGGAGCAGTTAAGACAACTACCGCTAGATCAATTGACAAAATCGACTTCTTTCTTTTTATACTATCATGCATGGAAAGCTAGAAGACTATTTATTCCACAAGAGGGACCACAAAAATAGGCTTATGAATCTGAAGCTTCTAAGGTATTCTATGGTGGTGGTGTAGGTGGTGGTAAGACCATGCTTGCTATTGGGTTAAGCATTACAAAGTATCACAATACCTTCTTCTTTCGTTCAAATAATCAGCAGAGTAGTTCAACTTAAGATAAAATAAAAATAACCCATGATAGTGCCTTAAGGCCCAACTCACACTATGCCCATGAACACGAACACCCACATGTGCTATTCATGCCAATACTAAGGTACGCTCACGTCGCAACTTAGGGGAGTAACTCACGCTTACGTTTTGCACCAAAATACACTACCACGGATAGATAAGGGTGCAATAAATGACCAATTCCTCTCTTGTTTCGACCCAAAACTTGAGATCACTCACTGCCAAGGGCTTTGTTCGTTCAGGAGATAGGGCTAATCAATATAATGGATAAAACACGAGCCCTATGTTTTGTATTGCTATTTGTGCTAGTCTAGAAAAGCATGTTCGATTTCTCCTAATCACGGCCCACTGTTCATAGTCACAGTAGGCTCCATCGTATTTGCATACCATATTCGTAGATCCATTGATTTGGGACAAGGTATGTTGATGATTTGTAAAATGGTTCACAAAACGCATCATGACACTTGGTTAGGCTTTGTTCTAACAATAGCGTTCACAAACGTCTGATTGTGAATGCTAGTACATGAGCACAATTGATATGCCTTACAACAAAATGAAACAAGAATGAGGTAGATGTATGGAACTGATCAGAACAGATTGAAATGGAGGCATCAAAGTTTATACTTTTGGTGGATGGGTGAAGTTACAGACACTCACGATAAAGCCAGAATATAAACTCATGCTGTTGGGAAAACTCATGCTGTTGTGGGAGGCCAAGGCAAAATCACACTGTTGTGGGAGGCTAGGGCACACTCACACTATTGTGGGAGGCCACGGAAAACTCACACTATTAAGGAAACCCAAGTCACTCACATAATGTATGCGAAGCTAGACGCTCGTATTCATTCGAAATAGAAAATTTACACTTAGTATTGAAAACCAAACCGTCCACACTGGGGTGTGAAAACCTTGTACTCACGCTAATACTGGATGGGGCCTGTACTCATGCTGATGATAATTTTGCCCCAAAAAGAAAATGCTCAAGCTGGAATATTCACCCATGATGGTGATTAGGTCATAAACTCACGTTGCCTATGATTCTGTACTCACCCTCACATTGATTTTGGCTCATTATTCATGCAGATTTTTAACTGCATAAACTCACGTTGACGCTGGGACAGACACTCACACTAACGTTTGGTCATGTACTCATGCTAACGCTAATCTTAGCAACACATTCACACTGATCTTTGAGTCATGTACTCACGTTGAAAGAGGCCATGTACACACGATGATGATAATTCTATCTATGAATTCACGCTAAATGGAGCCAAGAAATACCCACGATTTATGGGCTATACATGCACACCAGACAACCAAGGATAGGTACTCACGCTGTTCTATTTCTCCCACGATCTAAAAAGAAAAAAAAAGGCATTCAAACCCTCATGTACAAGCCTTAGAACTGCAACTAACACTAGGAATGCAAACCCTGCAATGAATGGCAGGAAAACAAAAAAAATTGTGGAAAAGCCTGGCCCTCCCCAAAATCGCAAAAATGAAATACACCCAAAAATATGGTTTTTGTTGACATTCATGCTTCCTATGGGCACGCATCACTCATGCTCATAAATTAAAATGATCAAGCCCAAGAAAAGTGCATATAAGAGAAAATGCAGTCCAGAAATTAACTACTCACGTTAAGAGAATTAAATCACGCGGAAGACACCATTCACATGAAAAATTTATCCCAAAATAGACCGTTTCTTACACATGCTATAAACACCCAGGGTACAGGGGCATTTATGCCGTACACATGGAAAAAACAACAAAAAAAAGAAAGAGAGCAAGAAAAAGACGAATAGAACATAAAACATGAGCGTACCTGCACACAGACCCTGTCCATGAAGGGAACCTGGGCTGAGAAAGGCATTGAATCATCTCCTCACTTTCCTCCATGAACGCTAGCGTCACCTCCTTCTTTCCCTTGCCCTTGTCCTATTTGCCTGTATCCATTTTGCCCCGTACACTGCAGATCCGGATGCTATCGCTATAGATCTGACTTCGAATGTTGTAGATCTGGGTGCAGTACTTAGTCACACTCCCCTTCGAGACGCTGTATGCTGCCATACATACCCTGATTCTGCCTTTGATGCCAGCTATCTGCTACCGACCTTGCTTATGCTGCCAATGTTGCTTGGTTTCCAATACTCACGCTATAAAATGATGAAATGACTTTTACTTTTACTAGTCAAACCTTTTTAATTCTCCTCCTTTATTTTATTATATTTAAATCATTACTTTTATTGCCTTTACCACGTTGTTTTGATGCTAACCTCCTAGGTAAAATGCCCACACCTTAAAAGTAAAAAATTTAAAATAAAAAATAAAATAATATAAAAATTACAAAATAAAATAAAATTTTTACTTTTAGTTACGTTGACCCCTTTTCGTTTTGTCCAAACCTCAAAAATAAAAAAATATATATAAAAATAAAATATAAAATAAAAGAATTTCAAATTCTTGTACACACGCATGGCCCGAAATGGCCTTAAACTACCACTCATGGCTCGGCATAGCCTTAAACTACCACTCATGGCCTGGAATGGCCTTAAACTACCACTCATGGCCCAGTATGGCCTTAAACTGCCACCCCTAGCCTGATATGGCCTTAAATTGCCATACGTCCAGGCATGACAGTAAACTACCCTTGGTGTACCATCGGTTACATTTAAACATAAAATCAATTTTTCTTAGAAAAAAAAAAGAAAACTCACCCTTGTTGATACAGCTCCCTATTTCATTGGCAGGAGCAAACACATGGATAGCAAGCAACTCTTCATACCGCTGTCTATCGATGGACCATATGGAGAAATTAAATGAGAAATCAATCTAGAGTCCATTGATTTAGACCCCCCAACATATGATAATTTAGTGGCATCAACCCAAGAAACACTAGATTGCTTTAAAAGAATGAAAAAATATCTGGACTTAGAAGCTGATAACATCACCAAAGATCCCCTAGTCGAAACCCCCATAACCACGTTAGATGGTGAGGTTAAAATTTTAAAACTAAGTACTCTGTTAAATCCAAAACTTACCAGTGACATAGCTTGAGTGCTAAAAGACAACATGAAAGCATTCGCTTGGTCTTACACTGACATGCCTAGGCTCGACCCTCAAATAGTCCAGCATAACATTATACTTGATCCAAAACAAAGACCAGTGAAACAAAAAGCACGCAAGGTCAAGCCTGAAGTAGCATTGGAAGTTCGCAATGAGATCACAAAGCTTTATCAAGCTAGTTTCATCTGAGCTATAGACTACACTGATTGGGTATCCAACATGGTTATAGTCCCAAAGAAAAATGGGAGCATTTTTCTATGTATTGACTTTTGTGACCTCAATCTTGTGACCATAAAAGATGACTTCCCGCTACCTAGCATCGATCAACTTATTGATTCAACCGCTGGGCATGCATTATTATCCTTTATGGATGGCTTTTCAGGATACAACTAGATTAGGATCAACCCTGAACATTAACTCAGGACAAACTTTATGACACCATGGGGTACATTTTGTTATACGATGATGCCATTCGGTCTCAAGAACGCTGGGGTTACGTATCAACAAGCGATGACATTCATCTTTAGTGATTACATGTTCAACAATGACTATGTAGATGACATTGCAGTCAGATAAAAAAAACTGAGCAACATGTACAAGATCTAGACTTGGTACTGAAACGTTGTCTAAAATACGAGCTTAGACTCAACCTGAAGAAATGTGTCTTTGGGGTTAAAACAAGAAAAATATTTGGATTTGTGGTATCTGAGACAGGGATACAAGTAGATCCAGATAAGGTTAAAGCAATAACAAATCTGAAACCACCTAGCAACTTTACTGAACTTCGTGGTCTACAAGGTAGATTATAGTTTATTAGATGTTTTATTGAAAAACTGACAGACAAGTTGAGGCCTATGCAGCACTTATTGCACAAGAATGTCCATTTTGAATGGACTCCATAGTGCCAAGAAGCCTTTGACAACATCAAAACGACACTAGCTCAACTACTGACAGTCCATCCACCACAGAATAATAAACCATTTTACATCTACCTTGCAACATCTGATTCAACCATCGCGTCTATGCTTTGTCAAAAACGTGAGGATGGAATTGAAATCCCTATTTACTACTTGAGCCATGCATTAGTAGGCCACGAACAACATTACAATGACTTGGAGAGGTCATGCCTTGTCCTTATCTTTTCTTTAAAGAAGTGGCGAAATTATCTTTTCCGTAACCAAGTTAATATCATCTATAAAGACAATGTGCTCAGAGCTATCACGAACAACATATACGAATCAAGAAAGATAGCTAGATGGAAAGTGATGATTGCTGAGTTTGACCTACACTACATAGCTCAATCATTAGTTAAAGGTTAAGCTATAGTTAATCAAATGCCACATCATCGATGCAAGACCAAGCAACAATCAACCCCAGATTTTTCGATGAGAACGTAAACACGATAGACACAGTACCTGATAACTACGACGCAATCTTAAACTTTGACGAAGCATCAACCTTCCGAGGAGGAAGTGCTGCAGTAGCCATCACATATGCCTCTAGGGACATTTGACCCTATGCTTATCATTTAAAATTTCCTTGTACTAACAACGTGGTAGAGTACGAAGGTCTTCTCAGAGGTCTCATGGAAGTACTAACTTTAAAAACCACACAGCTCGTATTCAGAGGCAATTCACAATCAGTCATCAATCAAGTCATAGATGTATACGCATGTAAAGCTTTACATTTACAACCATACTGTGACTTGCCAAAACACTTTTTGAAATAATTCACAAACATAGATGTGCAACATGTTTCCAAAAACGACAATACCATCGCAGATGCACTTGCAACACTAGTCCTAAACATTTCACTTGACATGTTTCATGTGTTGCCTAGTTCCATAACGAGTTGTACTAGGCCCATAACTAACACTCTCGATGAACTACCCATAGCATCTGTTAGCATGACACACACCATGGAATGGTACGATGATATAAAGGAGTACCTTCTACATGGTGAACCACCTCAACATCTAATGAGAGCTCAGAAGGACACAGTGCGGAAACGCTCTCGACAGTATGCACTAGTAGGGGACACGCTATGTTGCAGATCCTATGAAGGCATTTGGTTAGTGTGCATTACTAACATCGATGGACAAACCATTGTGGAGCAAGTTCATGAAGGACTTTGTGGAGGGCACATAGCACCCAAGGCAATGGCAACCAAAATTAGACATTTAGGCTACTATTGGCCACACATGGAGTACGACTGTTTCTCCAAAGTCAAAATGTGCAGCATCTGTGAAAAACATGGTAATCTCATATATGTGCCACCTAATGAGTTGCATACAGCTCAAATCACATGGCCTTTCTAGAAATGGGGGTTAGACATCATAGGACCAATAACTCCCGCATCTTCCACAGGACATAGCTTCATCATAACCGAAACGGAATATTTCACAAAATGGGTAGAAGCTATTCCTCTTAGGAAGACCACATCAAAATAAGTATGCAACTTCATCCTTGAAAAAATTGTGACTCGTTTTGGCATTCCAATGACCATAATCACTGATAACGGGCCATAATTCAGTAGTGTCGAAACCAAAACCTTTTGTGAGAGCCTAGGCATCAAACATTTGTTTTCATCACCATACTATCCTCAGAGCAACGGTCAAGAAGAATCCATGAATAAAATGGTCATCATGGTGCTCAAGAAAATGCTTAATCAAAGGAAAAGAAGGCATGAACAGCTAGTTTACGCACTATGGGCATATCGAACGATGCACAGAACATCCACATGTAAAACACTGTATAGTCTTGTTTATGGTTTAGAAGCTATTTTACCTTTGGAGTTGCAGGTACCCTCGTTGCAGATAACACTCTTCAGAATCCTTGATGAAATTCAAAATAATGACTCGTGCATTGTTGATCTTGACTTGGTGGTGGAGGAATGAACACGCACACTAGATCAAATCGAGTGGTATCAAAAGCAACAACGACGGCGACATCAACATGACATTCACAAGTGCCCAATCAAGGAAGGTGACCTTGTCCTTAAGGTGGTTTGTGAACACTCGAACAAATTCTCGGCCAACTGGGAAGGGCCTTACTTGGTCACCAAAGCATATGAAAATGGAGCATTCAAACTAGCTGATATGGATAGTCACGAGCTTGCTCATCCAACAAATCACATGTTCCTCAAGCCATTTTACATCTGAACATAACCTAAGGTATGCATTCGTCCTAGCATCATGATGATAAAATAATACCATAGATTCGTCCTGGCATCATGATGATAAAATGATACCACAGATTCGTCCTGGCATCATGACAATAAACTAATACCACAGATTCGTCTTGGCATCATGACGATAAACTGATACCACAGATTTGTCCTAGAATCATGACAATAAACTGATACCATAGAGCGGTCCTGGCATCATGACCTAAAAATGATACCACAGATCGTCTGGAATGATAATAAACTACCACACTCTCATCTGATAGATTCTACTAAGACTATAAACTAGCTCACCTCTCCATAGTCCACCACGACTATAAACTAGCATTGCACTATCCGCTACGATGCTAAACTGGCAACGTCTAGCGGGTTACGACGTAAAACTAATCCATGATAGTCTTCCAAGACTATAAACTAGCAACTTCTTCACTAACCTACTAATCTATTACTGAAATCAAACACCATTTCTTCATCAACCTGATGCATGAATTCATCACATGGACTCTGACAACATTGCTGCTGCTCAATTTTTTTTATCTACGGTCGCACGCTGTGTTTCCATCCCATCGGTTGCATCCATGTTTAAAGTGTTAAGCTAACTCATTCACACATGGTTTTCTTATCTTCTTGGAGTTGTGTTTGCAGGATGACACCCAGAGATGTTCGTACATGGATGCACTTCATCATGGCAACGAGGTACCACATTGTTCTTGATGCATGTAACTAGGTTAATCAAACCATTCACAAGTACATTCCCAGTTCCTCAAATCCCCCTCATTCCCTAGCATGTTATCTCTACCCTATTTAATTACATTTCTCAGATACATCCCAGTCACCCCAAAACTCTGAACACATGGTTGCACATTATAACTCTCAAGGCAGTTGCAACACACAACACAACACATGAAACAAATACAAGCACATGAGCACTAGTATAACATTGAAAGAGAGCTCTGTTCAAATAATAATAATAATAATATAAAAAAATCAAAGAACAAAATCCATCACAAGACCCTTGGCAGTTCCCATACAAGCCCCAGGCAGGAAGGTACTTATCTTGGAAGAAAACACTCGTGTCTCAAACAATCATGTTGCATCTCACTGCGTGGCTTTGGCTGTGGGACAACGTGTTCCCTTTGACACTCAAAAAGGGTCCTGTTTCTCCAAAGAATGCACCACCTAATCACATGGATTTGGTTGTGACAACGAGTTCTCTTAAATAGGATACAAGAGTCTTGTTCCTCCAAAGGATGCACATCCCATGTCTTGGTCCCAAGTCCGCTAGATACTGGCTTTTGACAAGGACCAACATGATGTATTCACACAAGAGCATTCCTCTTCTGATAGTTAAACAAAACCATTCCTTCATCAATTCCTGATCTCACAGTTACAAATCTTCTCCCTATACATCTCGAAACCTCATTTCTTAATCCCATGTACTTCTGAACATGGTGCGATGACATTTGGTCAAGTGTCAAAGAACAATGTTTGATATCCAGTTGCTCATGGTGTTTTGTACTTCTTTGTCGATGCCTCTTAGGCAAATTTCTCCAGGTGTCAACAAAGAGGGGCCAATGAAAACACCATAAAATTTTGGCCTAGCACTTTCAGAAAACATTCAAGTTAAGTCATGCAGCTGCCCAAGCATGAGTACATCATGACCAAACTTGGAGGCCTTCAAAATAGCTTTCGATGCTTCACGATTCAATAGGAAAGGTCCCCCCAGGTGCCATAGGCGACTACACCAACTTCTGGCATCTAGAATCACAAATTTCAGGCTCAAGATGCATAGTTCGGGCTAAGTACATTTTGGTCACGCTGGCTTACAGTGCACAACGTTAGGATCAGCGTAACCAACTTTTGAAGCCCCAAAAATGAGTCAAAATAGGCCAAAATTAGGCACAAGGACCCACCATGACCTTCACCAAGGCCCCTAGTAGCTCCCAGCCTCCAGAAAATCAAAATTTGGGTCTTAAATGAGGTATTTTCAGTGTGTGACGCTAGGGTTACTTTTTCAGATGTTGCACAACATAAGCATAGCATAACCAAGAAAACATAGGGTAGAACAAGAACTTGTTCATAGGCTTCAAAAACTTCAAATTTGAGCCTCAAATGTCCCATTTTGACTTGGTGACACTGGGGTTACTTTTTCAGACGTTGCACAGCATATGAACAACGTAACAAACACAAACAGGCCTAAAATGGCAGCCAAACGGAGTCAAAATTTGCACTCAGGCCACCTTGGAGAGTAGGTAGTAGTTAGGCAACATCAAACAAGCATTAGCGTACAAAAATGGGATCAAAACTGGGCAGAAACACTTGGTGACGTTGGGGTTACTTTTTCAGACGTTGCATAGCGTAATGCCCAGCATAATCAACCAAAATAGGGCCAAAACAACATCCAAATTAGCCCAAATTTGGCACACAGTATCCTCATGATCCATTGCATGCAAATACACTCTGAAAATGGGTCTCATAGGTCAAAAATGGGTTCAAAATGCACTATTTTTAGTTCAAACACTGTTAGTCACGCTGGCATGCTTCCAGCAGCGTAAACCTAGCATAAACACTTTCATACGCTAGATGCTCGATGCTGGATGCTAGACGCTGATGCCAGAATAGGCTACACACACATCAGAGCTAGATCCACACATGCTAGAGGCTTTGGTAGCATAAAAACAACACAAAACTACAGATCCAGAAGCCAGACACCCAAATCCACGCTTGTACATTAACATTTGTTGCATTTTTGACATTTTTTTCAGTGTTTCAAGTTCTTACGCTGAGCATTGCACATGCTAGCGTAAGAGATCTTGGATGTTGCACTATACATTGTAAAAATTTCTGTGCATCTGGTCAATGCACACACCTGTCACCCGATCCCAGTTTTTCTCATCCCACAGCCACCGATCTTCTCCCAGATCCGAATCTAATGCCCAAAACCTTATAAATCTCCTATTTTTCCACTAGATCAGGGTTCGAAAAATTGAAATCTGACACAGGAAATCTAGGCATCAATCTCATACGATGGGCTTCATACAGACTTGGACATTGTATACTAACAATATAAAAACCTGCATCTTCCCAACATCCGTTCTCATCCATCAGGGTTGAACGTCCGCCTTGCGACCAATCAGAAACTACGTTCTGACTGGTGCATATTCTAATTATTTATCAATAAAAAAAGTTTGCATTATTGCTTAGATTCTTGTAGTTTACATTATTTTTCCTATTCACATTTTTTCTATTTTCGTTATTTAAATAGTTTACATTCGTTTTTATTTGTTTACGTTCAGTTTTTGCATTTGTTTACGTATAACCCAACGTACCATGATTGCGTACGTTCAGGGAAGTCCTCATTTGATCCATGTGCGGACCATTTAAGGCACTTTGCCTCTGTTGATTTCCAGCTGGCCCTCAGGCAAAGGTAGGGTCTTATTATTTCATCTGTAGATCTCTCGGTGTCCATTCATTCTAGCCTCTCACTAAAGATTTTGGACGGTACAAGTAGCCATGGGGCAAGCTACCCCAAGGCTAAAATTTGAGTGCAAGGATCGCTCAAAGTACATCCTATTGCCTATCAAGCTATCTAAGCTGTTTGACTAGTTTCTTTGTGCTGGGTGCATCCAGCATAAGTAGATGTCTAAGGACACATGTAAACACCATGAGAGGTACTACAAGATCCTTAGAAACCCCTCTGTAGTTATGCCAAATGAGTCCCCAGTCCTAAAAAACTTTAGGTTGGACTAATCCTACAACTATCACCCATTGCATGGCCATGACACAGATTATTTCTTAGCATTAAAAGATGATAGTTAATGCATGATCAACCAAGGAAAATTGGACCTTGACGATAGCAACCTCGTTCACCCAGAAAATCAATCAATGAAGGTATACAAAGATCCCCTTAACACTATCATTGCAGGTTACATCATCAACACTATCAGTGTTGATGATGACACGGAACTGGCATGTGAACCATTTGTGGTTTTTTCACCCTCTGGTAGCATTGGGACCTCAACGTCAACTAGACCACAAATCCCTTTCATCATCAAAGCACCACTTTAGGAACCCATGACATCCTTTGTCGTTAGGACATCGCAGTACGTCACAACAATAACAACCCAAACATCCTTTGTCATCAGGATTCCATGATGTATGAATCCCCCACCTACCTGAGGTTCAGTGGTGGGAATTGCATCACACCTTGCCTACCCAAAGTTGCATCCCAAGAGACTTGATGAGCATATCACTGACAAAATGATCAAGAAGCGTTTGGAGTTAGGCCCTCCTAATCCCATCCCCTTGTTAGCCATCCCCATGGCCTCATCATCTAAAAAAGCCAATGCAAGTGCAAGTAACCAACAAATGAGCACTAAGGCTCAGAAGCCCATTGCAAAAGCAAAGGCTAAATCTCCTCCCTAGGAGATCCATCTCTTGGGCTACATGGAAGAGGTAATGGTTGCCAAAATAAAAAATTAGCAAAAAAGACTTCTTGTACATACCAACAAAAGTTAAACAGGCTCTTAAACAAAAATACATAACTCTGAGCCTATATGACTTGATAATGACCTCCTCTACTCACCATGATGTATTAGTTCACATGCTAACCTCTATTAATATCAGGAAGATATATTAGTAGATGAAAAAGCCATCCATGCTATAATGCTTCCCCCCACAACCCAGGAGCTGAGGTTAACACCCCTGACATTTTGCAATGAGGTGGTCAAGGTTGACCTTGAAAGGTTCAGGCGATTACTATGCTAATGTTTATAACTATTTTCATAGGGTAGTATAAAATCTACAGGGTGCACATTGATAATAGAATAGTAACTAATATCATCCCATTCCCAGTCATTAACCAACTTGGTCTAATTGACCAGATCAAGCCAATTAAAATGATGTGCTTAAAATCCTTCAATGGAGCAAGTGTTGTCATAAAGGAACTGGTCATGATAGCTTTCGTGGCAAGGGAGAAATTCCCCACTACTACTGAGTTCATTATTTTTGAAGAGATACTTGGGTTCAACTTGATCTTAGGGAGGTCCTGGCTAGCCTAGTTGTAAGCTATCTCTTCACCTATCCATTAAGAGATCCACCTTCCCTATGAGGATGGAGAGGTGGTAATATATGGTGACAATGTATCTCCCTTGATCATCAACAACATTGATGCAGAGAAAGGGTTGAAAGTAGAGCTCTCTAAAGACATGCCACTCAGTCAGGATGAAGGCCAACTTTGTCTAGCTGATCAATTTGGGTAGCCAAATGAAATAAGAAAACTCCCTGAGGGAGCTCTTTGGGCAGAATTGCCCTTTTGAGCAACTAATGAAGGTCTAAGCAAGTATTGCCTTGTGCCTTCTAGGCCTTACACACCTCCTAACCCACATCAAGTTAGGAAACACTTACATGACTAAGGTATCCTCTTAGTGCATTAGCATTTCTTGGCCACCTTTTATTTTTGCTTATATAATTACGTTTGTGTAGTTGTTTGCATCTTGCATTAGTTATTTCATTTCTTTAGTTTATGCAGTTTTTCTTAGCGCTTTATTTTTTGAAAAAAAATGAAAAATTATATATATATATATATAAACAAAAAAGGTAGCTTGCAAGGCCTAAAGCTAGCAACCTACTTCCTTTTGACGCCATGGCCCGCAAAGGCCTAAAACTGGCAATTTGCTTCATTTTGATGCCATGGCCTAGAAAGTCTCTAAACTATTACACAACTTGCTAAGGCCTAAAATTTGCAACTTACTTTCCTTTGTGTAATGGCCTGAAATGGCCTTAAACTAGTGATGGCCCTTCTGCTATGGCCGTAAACTAGTGATGAGTGGCGAGGTACCCCTACACTCAACCATGCGAAACGAGCATAGCACACGTGATCCGTTTAAACTCTGCAGACTAAATGCCTAAACGCCCTATGAAACACTTGTGGTTAATCATTCGTTGTCTTCTCAGACTTACTTGTTGTTGTTATGGTGTATGGTTAAGTAAGTCCGAGGTATATGATTTTTTTGGTCTTTTCTGGTTTTATGTCTTCTACGCTAAGAGCAAAGGGTTGAGAGAACTAACTAATTCTAACTAATGTCCTAAGTCTAAATTAACTAGTGTTAGCATCTGTTCCCACTTACCGTACACACCCTGAACTATGCAACTATGGCTACCAAACGCTAAT
>MNCI01010317.1:133694-150274 GCA_015680685.1 Gnetum montanum
ATAAAAGTTAAAGAAAGTTGTAAAACAAAAACTTAGAAAAGTTAAAGAAATTTGTAAAACAAAAATTAGAAAAGTTAAAGAAATTTGTAAAACAAAAACATAAAAGAATTGAGGGCCCCATATGATTAGCATAGGTGGCCATCTCCCCCATGACTAAGTTGTAAGGGAGAGATCCAAAATAATGAGCGTTGGTTTGAATTTCATAGAAGTGCCCAACTTCTCCTGATTGATGATCTTAAATTGAGGGGTGGAAGTTGGCGACACTCATATTTCAATGTGTCTATGCCTTCGTTGTTGGCATGGGTTTCCTCAATTCGTTCCATGCACATTTTTCTACTCCTTTGAGCTGTCAACCACGAGGTGTCTACTACTGGTTGTGTGGTTGCTACATACAGGCATCTTTGGTTCAAAGTTTCATGGGCACACCTGTTACATGGAGGCATTTCCTCCATGCCATCACTTGATGAATCACTATATGTGATGCATGGAATTCTCCTCTTCTCTATATTTCCACATATGTTTATCTTCGTAATTTCCAAGGAAAGATTGCAGATCATAAGGCATGCGTCTACTGTACTAAGCCAAATCCTTCCCATTATAATTGGGAAGTCCCCTTCATTGTTGTTCACTTCAATCACCAAAAAATCAGCTGGGTAAGACCAACCACACACAGTGGTGATAATGTCCTCCACCAATTCAAAGGGAATGGTGATGGACTGGTCTACCAACTCTAGTTGAATGTTGCTCTTCTTGAGTTGGGGTAGGTTCCAGGCATGATACATCTCTCGTGAAATTAAGTTGACTCCGGAACCTGAGTCAAGAAGAGCCCTATGTGGTTTATTTCCAGTGATCTACATATAGATTAAGGGACTCCTAGGGTCAGTTAGTTTCCTGGGAAGGTGACCTACCTTGATCCAGTTGGTTACGATATGCGTTAACATAACCGTATGTGTTATGCTCTGTTGGACTGAAGGGTGCTTCGAGGAGTTAGATGGTGGATGAGTGTACATGGCTTCATCTACTTGTTGTGGCGAGAGTTTATTTGGGCTTTTGGTTCTGAAGTAAGGTCTTCTCTTTTTACAATTGTCAGAACCAGTAGCAGGTTGGATATTTACATCTCTCGCAGCGTGACGTTGCTGTGGTTGAGGAGGAAGTTCCCCTTGCATTGTTGGAGCAGGAGGTGTTATGGGAACTACTTGTGGTGGAAGAGGTGCAGATGGATTAGAAGGATGGAACGAGTGTGAGATCTCTCCCGGAGGAGAAGGAGTCCTTCTGAAGTACTCCTGAACTTGGTAGTGACGGTTGGGGGTTGCGTGACCCATAGATTCACTAGGAGAAATTGGCTGCTATATATAATAAGCATAAGGATTGGGTTGCCGATAAGGGTACTATTGTGTTGGTGGTGGCATCCCCCATGACTGTGGGTATTGCCACTGCTGATGCTGTCCAATGGGCTATGGCGGAGTTCCACTTGGATAATACATTAATGGTTGGTGGGACTGCCTTGGGTTACCTTGTGGATAAGGTAACCTTCAGGGCGTTTGCCATTGGTTGAGGCTTGGGTTAAGTGCATACACCCCAGACTCCTGCAGATGTGAGATAACTAGGCAACATCCCTTAGGATGTTCATAGTAGCAGATCCCACATCCATTATCATCGTCTGAATCAGAATCCTCAGCCACATCGGAGTTAGTGAGTTTTCCCTTACCCTTGTTATGTGCAGGGCCTAAATCTCTCTGCTTTTTCTTACCTTTGTCACTACTTTGTTCAACCTTAGACTCTTCTACAATTTTCAAGACTGTTTCAATTCTTGAGTCTAAGGAATCCCACATTTGGTCTACTTTGGCCGATACCTCGGTTGTTAACTTTTGGATCGGCAAAGTTTTTCGATTCACTAACTCTTCAATTGGTGACTCATCCTCTTCATCACAAAATTTCACTCCCTTCTTGTGAAGGGAGGGGTTGTGGTTGTATTCTTCTGTACTTTCCCTCTTACATAGCTCACCCTCTTCTTGCGCTACTTGTTCCAACAAACTTTCAACTTCATGGGCTCTAAGTTGGGAAAGTTTCCCTTGGGCATAAGTCCCAAGAGTTCTTCTCGTTTCATTCCTTAGCCCATCCACGATGTGGCGAAGTTGATCCAGCTGAGCGTACCCATGGCCCGGGCAACGATGTAACAATGTGTAATAGCGGGCCATGGAAGCATCCAAGGGTTCGTGTGTACCTTGCTTCCAGCCTTGGATCTGCTTACGCAAATTGAACACTCTGGAGTACATTTGATACTTTTCATTGAACAGTTCTAGCATCATACTCAACCTCCTGATGGTTTCTGGCTCTAAGGACTGGTACCAACTCTCTGCTTCTTTGGTGAGTATCCTTGGAAACAACTTAAGCTTCTACCACTCATTATCTATATTTTGCAAGGCACAGGCATTGTGGAATGCCTGTAAATGATGTTGAGGATCATCATTGTATCCCCCTTCAAAACATGAGATATTATTTATGTCCAAACGCTTGATCTAACTGTCTTTTAAATGCCTTGTGAGAATCCTAACTGCCTCTATGATATCAAGCATACTTCGGGTTGTGAGTAGGGGTTCTTCATGATCATCTCTATCATGACGTCTGTGATGTCTACGTGGTTCCCTACTCTCCCTACGTCCTTGCCCTTGTCCTAACTCTCGACCTTCCTGGTGAGGTCTCTCATCTTTCTTACTTTTACCCTCACCGTTATGTTCATGGTGGCTACACCCAGATGTGAAAGGAGAGGATGAATGATGGGAAGAAGGGGAAGAAGAAGAGGAACCATCGCCATGACGATGTTTCTTACCTTATCTTTGGCTGCTATGGCCCCGATCGTTGTGATGATCAAAGTGCCCATCCTTAGCATGAGCAGTTGTTCCCTCTGTGAACAGCTGGTGTTCACAGGCATCAAAACCAGGGATATGTATTGTTGATCATAGGTTCTGATATCCACCCTCCTCACCATCGTTAGGAGGGGAAACATCCTTTGCTAAAGAACCCGTGATGAGGGTTTCCTCGTCTCCTATTTCACTAAGGACATGGGGGACCTTGCCCTTCGACAATGTGTGTTGACTCTCCTACCTTAAGTCCCTCATACGTTGCAAAGCTGTGGGATGATAATCCCTTATATCAAAATCTTCTGCAACGTATTCCGCGAAATGCTCTTGGATGCCAATCTGTACCAAGGCATGGAAAAGCATGCGAGAGATTAATCGATCTAGGGGTAACACAATGTTACCTTGCAAATCTCTCCACAGCAGTTGTTCGTCCTAATGGAGAACAAAAGTAAAATTAGGAATATACTCATCAGGATGAGTATATGTCATCTTATATTGTTTAGGGCTTGGCTGATTTTGGTTATGTGTTTTATGTTGCCGACTATCTCGTGTATGATCCTTAGGTGGTGAATTTCTCTTATGAGAAGAAGTCATTTTGATCGGTGTGCTAAATTCACCATTATAGAAATTTTTCAGATTAACCTGAAGGTTCATTAAGGCTCACAATGATGTGAGTGATATCCCTTATGTTCTATTCGGTGCATAAACACTTAGTCCCCGGCAATGGCACCTATGATGAGTGGTGAGGTACCCCTACATTCAACCATGCGAAATGAGCGTAGCACGCGTGATCCGGTCGAACTCCATAGACTAAATGCCTAGATGCCCTATGGAACACTTGGGGTTAATCATTTTTTGTCTTCCTAGACTTACTTGTTGTTGTCACAGTGTATGGTTAAGTAAGTCCGAGGTATATGATGTTTTTGATCTTTTCTAGTTTTATGTCTTCTATGCTAAGAGCAAAGGGTTGAGAGAACTAACTAATTCTAACTAATNTTAGCCATACACATCCGTAGATGCTCGTAATCAAGTCGTACTCGTCCCACGTTCTAGGAGATAAGGGGGAGAGAATCTAATCGCGATGAGTAGGCGATTCCTTGGTTAGTTGTACACATTCGTCAATGCTCGTAACAAAGTCGTACTCATGCCGCGCTAACAATAGGTAATAAATAACATGTAATAAAACCTATCCATGTACTACAAGGTTTATCCACAAAGTTCATCTTTATTGCCGTACACAACTTGCTTTCAGGTACAAAGTTGCTCGAATAAAGAACCGCTCACTTGGGGGACTCCTACTGCGGGCACATGGAAAATATTCTATCTCTGGGGTGATCAATCTGCCAGAGCTTCGCTACTTCTAGCCTAGGGTTGGAAATGAGGGGAGTGATACCTCTTATTTATAGATTTGGCAGCGGACCGTGATATCATGTACACGATATCGCAGGGACAACGCGATATCGTGTACGTGATATCGCATGGGATGCGATATCGCAACAGCCACGATATCGCACATGTGATATCGTGTCTCATCAACTAGCATGAGGCCCACAAGGAGCCTAATTACATCAATCAAATTGCAAGTTAAAATTATTGCAACATTATATAAAATACAATAAAGTGATATATGAATAATCATCACATGTCCATTGAATCATCAATAAAATATATACTTCAAGTGTACATACATGACAAAAAATTGTTAAAAATCCAAAATTACCCAACAACAAGGCTACATCTTAGGTTGCTTAGCCAATGGTATTTAGTGAAGGTTGGGGTTCTTCTTCTTTCTCTTCCTCTACTGCTCCATCGGGGCCTGCACCATTGCTCAGAACCTATTTGAAACAAAAATAAAATAATAAATTACTTAACAAATAAAGTAACATGAAACATTATCATAAAACAAATAAAAATAATTCAAACTAGACTAACCTGAGAAGGATCTACCTCCATATCTAGGGGCATCCTATTGAGGCTTGCCTCCAAGCATTGGAGGATTTCCATCATTAATAATTGTGTCCAATCCTCCTCGCCAAGGTCAATACTTACAAGGGTCTTTCCTTTCTCCACGGTTTTCCATGAGGATGGCCCCGATGAAAACCTAGTAGAAGAGACCTCTCCTGAAGGCATAGATATGTGTTTCTCTGGGGTTCGACTCACCACTACATTGCTGGAAAATAATTCATAAGCCTACGTTTCACCAATCATGTTAAGGAACATGTTGTAGCAACGATGCTCCACAGACTCATCTTTGTTCCTTTTAAGGTACACCTCATGTTCTAGTTTATAGTAGTGCTTATGATTCTTTTGAGTTTGATCCAATTGATACACTTTGGCATTGTAATCCTTCCAGTCTTGGTTCTTCCTTACTAGTAGGTTCATTTGCAGCCATTGCTCAATCACCTCACGGATAGCCTCATTTCTGCCATGAATGGCTAACTAATACCTAGCATAGTTAATCTTAGCTATTTTTTAGGTATCATCTTTGTTGTCACGAGCTGCTAGGAAGTCATAATGGGATTGTAGGTCCTCTAATTTGCATCCTGGCTGACCTCCCTCCCCTAGAGTTCGTGCACCCATTTCCACAAGTACTCGTTAGTGTGCCTACACTCCCACAATGCTCTCACATATGAGAGCACACACTTACTTACCTCATCATACAAGCGATGGGGAACTTTCTCTACTTTAGGGGGAAATTTAGGTGCAACATCAACTTGGGCCATCCTATGTAGGTTCCACCAAAGCTAGGAACCTATTGGCATGTGATAGGAAAAACAACGTTAGTTATGGACCAAGCAGTAAATTCGTAGAATAAAGTAGGCAAATATAGACATATCGATCTCAAGGTCTATTTTCTATATATGGTCCATCATGTCCTCCACTAGGCCTTGCATGAAAATGAACTTATCGAGTCCCTTCACCCATGGCTTCATGCGGAAGGTGGATGTGGATGCTATACCTTTAGTAGAAACACCAATGGCTGCAATACAACACATTTGCTAACCATCAGACAACCAACAATCAAAGGTGCAAGAGTAAAAAAAAATATGGTGATGCAAAGCTCTTATCCAGCAAGCCCTGATATGTAAGAGTAAGGGGATTTCCTATCTGCATGCTATCAAAGAAATTCTCAAACTCACCCCCTTCAAACTACAACAACCCCTCTTCCTCTAGTTTCTATAGCACCTCTACAGCTTCTTGCTTCTCTTCCTTTGATACTTGTTCCTCAGTTTGAGGAGGGACATCATCCACTATGGGCTCTACCGCTATCGTAGGGGCCTTTTTGCCTACATCACATAAGTTATGATTAGAATTTTTAATGATTATTATAACATAGTATAGTATATCATAGTAGTATCCAATGATTTATACTCACTTGCAATTTTTGAACATAAATCGTGAAATTTTAAATGGATTTTTCTACCGCTCTCCTCCACCTCACATATAGGCTTCTCCATAGAATATGACTTCATAATCTTGGTCCTAGATGATCCCACTACCTCAGCAATGAGTTGTGCTTCTTTAGCTATATTTCCAGTGTTAGCAAGTGGGGCCTCACCTGGACTATCACGTGAGTGGTGAGATCATCCCATTTGGCCTTTCGTGATTATAGAAAAAAACTCATTAATTTCCTTTGAGGGATCCTATGCCAGTGTGGTTGTGAACAGGTGTTAGATCCATGGCTTGGAAAGCTTCTTGTGATCTTGCACCACCCACTGCCCATCCTCACGAACCACCAAGAACTCCACAAACCTTCACAAGCATGTTGTGAAGAACGTGAAGTGCACATGTGACCTCGCTTAGAGGTTGTGATGCAATCTAATAATTTCAATGTGTAATTCGTTACCAATGTAAGATGCCTAGTTCTACTGCATTCTCTCCTCTATCACATCTGTCATCACCTAAGCTTGTTACACCCTGAGGATTTTCCCTTGAGAGAGTAGATTTGGAAATGCACATGCATGGAAGGCTAGGTAGAGGTGGTGGACCATAAGTAGCCACACTTCCTTAACTTGTATGCATTTGAAGGATTTAGAAGTGCCTAGCTACTCCTCAATGTTCCCTCTATGGTCTAGGTCTTTGTTAGGGTTTTCAACAACCAGTGGGCCCTTGGAGGGGAGGCTAAAGAGGTCTGCAAATAATTCATCCATGATGTCAAAAGTTACCCATACACCACGGGCCTACGTGATGAAAAAACCAATGCTCTCACTGAAGGAGTCGATGACAACAATCATCTCAACCATCGGGATGCTTGGGCTAAGGGCCAAGAAAAGATGCATAAGCCCAACTCGTTGAAGCTTCTTAGTTATCTCCATTGGGACCTCATAGCACAACCAACATTGTGAACCCTCAACATCACCATATTTCATAATGAGGGTAGCCTTAGTGTGACCTTTTGCAACCACCATAACCTCTCCCAAAGTGACTGCCACTGCAATAGGTGAAAGGAAAGTTAACAACATAAGAAAATCAAAGTAGCAAATGCATAAGAAAAGTGATACACTACATACATGGCACAAATGATGTGCGTGATGGTGGTGGTGGGGCTAAAACCTCCTCTATGCTTGAAACATTAGTCACCCACTCTGCATCCAACTAGCCATAGGCTTGACACCTCTCATAGGCCTTAGGGAATCGATGAGGGTATTTTGCTAAGCTAGACCCAATCTATCCAATCATCGTTATGTGGGCATGCTCAAACGATGAGAATTATTGCAAGGTAGTGAGGGTCAAGTTCAAGGCTCCCTCCTCATCATGGAGGCCAAGTGTGTCAATAGTAAATATGGTAATAGACATAAGTGGTTAGCATCCTTGTATGAGTCATAATCAAATGGATAATGCAAAAAATTGCAAGATGAGTCACCCTTCGGCATAATATACTATCCCAAGTGAGTTCTAGAAAAGAGTATGTATGCGTCGAGCAATAAACAGGGTATTGTTCTTATTGTAGCATTGGAATTTTAGCATTTGCTAGATCCTAGATAAAGGCCTAAGGCCCTGGGGCCTCAGCCTAAACTCCCTACTCTATCATTGCCAGAAAGCTCATTGGATATAAATCTTAGGATGCCCCAACTTGACCTAGGCAACAACATTTTCGTAATGATGCCATCTACTTCTACTACCAAGTGTGACCACATCATCACACTAAAGTGTTGGAGTAAGAATTCCAAGAACTCCCATGCTCCTGACCTGAACCACACCACCTAGTGACCCACACGCATGTTTGATGTAGGTATGTTTGACAAGGATTCGCTCATACAACATAAGATACCCACTAGCTCAACAACAAGAAGGATGGGTTTCAATAGCACCCTGCAGCCATAATAGTAACAAGAGGAGAGTGTTAGCATTAGATACCAAAAGAAAAAAAAAGAAAAAAGAAAAAATGCATCAAAATTACACTTAGCACATCAGCAAAACTGTTAGCTTCCCTAACAAACCTTGTAGGAAAGGGATGTCAGTATATCCATCTAGCATGCCTAATCCTCAATAGGGCACAATACTAATGTCCCCATTTCACATTTACAATTAGCATTTTTTCTAACTTTGAAAACATTATAACTCCTAAAATATCAAAAAAAAAATTATAACTATTGGTTACGCTTCCCATAGAGCCTAACTCTTGAAAATTTTAAAATTTTTTCTAAGTGTTGGCTATGCTCCCCATAGAGCATAACCCTTGAAAATTGCAAAAATTTCTAACTATTGACTATGCTCCTAATAGAGCATAACACTTGAAAAAATCAAATTTTTTCTAACTTTTTTTTGTCATGCTCTTGGAAGTGTACCCTTCAAATGAGAAATTTCAAAAAAATTTCTAACTCGTAAAAGTGTAACACTCAAGTGTAACTCGTAGTCACCTTGATCACTTCGTTACGCTTTGGTGCCTGGTGTTACTTAAGCATGACCATCACACTCTGCACTCATGTCTTTCAACCATCTCGGCTGCAGCCAAAATAAAAAATGCGTACAAAACCCATTTCAATCCTATACCGCATCTGGCACAATAGATAGAAAACCCTCATCCTACATCACATGCAGTACATAGAAAATCCTTGACCTACATCATGCGTAGTATGCAGAAAAACCTCATGCATAAAAAATCCAAAAAACCTAAAAACTAACAAAATCTATCACACTCATTTCCTCCTCTTAGCTATGGCTACTAGGGCAACTATGATGGTGGTGGCGATCCCTTGCCTAGGGTAGGCCACCTCTAAAACCCCAAAATCCCAAGGTAAACAAGGAAAAGAAAAAAATAACAAGTGTATAGCATAGTGCCTTACCTTGCCAACGGTATCTCCCTTTGATCCTCTATGTGCACCCTAGGAAGATGCCTAATGTATGTTCACCCTCATCCACATTAGTGAGGCTAGGGTGTTGGCATTCACTATGGCATGTCATGGTCGATGATTGTCTACGATCTAGCTTTCCTCTTCCTTGTCGCTATGCTCTGACTCTCTTCACTTTGGTCATGCTACGCTTAGTGACTGCTCATTTTAACTTTTGAAAATGACAAGTTGACCATGGTGAAAACTCCTATTTATACTTCTTTGGGGTGATGGACATGTCACCCTGTTGCGTACTATCCTATGTCTTGCGTGTAACACGGTATGAGCATAGCACCTAGACTTAGAAAATTTTTCTAACTTTTCCAATGTTCCAAACTTAGAAAGTTTTTCACATTTTTTTCTAATTGCTTAGTAAATGCCCAACCTAATCCCACATTCAAACCCTTCCTAGCTTTGCCTAAATCAATGCATCATGTGCAATTTATGGTCCACTATGACCTTAAACTGGAAATCCTAGGGCCAACCAAGGCTTCAAAATTAATTCCCACACTTGCTTACCTAATCTCACAATAACATAGTTAGGTGAATTTTTATAGCATTTTCTTCCTTATCTTATGCATTTTACTTCATTAAGATAGGTTCCACTTGATATTTTTTTGGTTGTTTTGCAGGATTCTTAGTAGGATTATGACATGAGTGCATATGAGAGTCTTCATTTACCCTTGGTCTTGACTAGACCTTATGGAAATTCCATGCAATGCATAAATACTAAATTTATATACTTTAACCCCATTGAAACACCATAAAATTTTTGAGGCCTCGACGGTTCTGCAAAATCTAGCGACCCAGGCAAGGAGTCGCGACAAGGCGCAGCACAGTACAAATGAACTTCAGAGGACAGAACAAAACGATGGGTGCACGATGGCAAGCCTTCCACTTTGTGGATTTTCTATGTTTCAATAAATCTCAACATTTAGCATACTATGCTGCATTACATAACATAGCGTAACGCCACGTTAGGCAACATAATATTAAAGACAGTCCACCACAGCATCAAAGATGGAAAACATTCAAGACTCCGACGACCCAGAAAAAATCTCAAGGCTTAAGCAACGATCTACAACATGCCGTGCATTTCAGCAGGTCTTCATTCTTGGTTAAGGGGGCTATTACACTATATTATGTAGTGTAACATAATAAACCCTAAAAAGGGATTGATCAGGGATAGAGGAAGTGCGACAACAATACTTCAACTTTGGCAGTTCCGTTATTTTACGCCTAATTACGCTATGATGCATAATTTAGTGTAATGCAACATAATGCAAGTAACGACAGCATAATTTAGACATTAGTAGTTCATATGCCACAATATGCTCTCTAGCATATTACAACGTAATCAAAGGAAAGTCTGTTGCCAAAGCCCAAACAAGAGTAGTTTATGACGTGCTACGCAGCATAGCGCCACAAGATTCAACGACAACACATCAGGTCAATGGCATCTTATGAGTTCAGGACACGCATCATTTAAATCGTGTTTTCCTCCTGGCCCTAACCTTATAAATGCTCCAGTTGACAAAGATCAAAGGGGTTGGCAAAATTTTTCTCCTTCGAGGTTGGTAAGAGAGCAAAAGAGGATCAGCGATCGTGAGAATATCGAAGTTGATTGGCAAGAACCCTTGATTAGAAATAGTCGACTGACAAATATTCTACCCAAGGGTCTGACTTCCTTGTGCCCAGATTGGCTAGAACAAGGTAGATTGACCCTTGCTTGTTCCATCTTCTTTCTTGCTGCTAATATGCACTTCATCCAAACCGAAGCCTACCTATAATCATTATATCCAACATATTGTATTCATAAATTAAATCTCAGATCTTGTGGTCATAATCTCTACAAATCTGATTCCTTGAGATCCATTTATACAGATTTGGCAATCGCTCTAAATTATTTGCATCGTTTTCAATTATTTTTTGGGATTAACAATATTACATCTCTTCATAAAGAGTCATCATATTGCCATCAAATTATTACAAAAATTTTACTGATTAAGTAAGTCCTTGTTTGATTGACAAGACCATTCAGGGCACCTCAGATTCATTTCTTCCTCTAACATGGCCCTCGCACGGATTCGAGGTTAGAACTATGTACACGGACTTTCGTTCGGTATTTCCAACAATCGACGTTTTCCGTTGTTACAGTTTTCTGGTGCTAGAAGGAGGGCATTCATACCTGTTCCACATTTTACAAGTAGTCTTGTAAGCTATCTGTACCCACCGTCAATCAATGTAAATGTAATACCTCTGAGGTTGTTTACAAGATTGTGTGGTGTAGATCGATTGCTTTGACGATTCCTTTTGAATCCTACGAGATAGAAAGCCCTGATTATTATCTTAGTTCACCTTTGCTCTTCCGATCTTTACCCTTATCGTTATTATCTCCAAATCATGTAAAAAATGGTTACATCAACCATAGCTGTTGATACTGCCAATCTAGAGAACCCTTGGACCATGCAAGTTATGCTTCTAGTGGTCGAGCCACCAACTAGTCCGGTGCGACCGCACCGCTCCCTCAGGCTTCAAAACAAATAGCCTGAGGGACACGCTCAGTGCAGAGAACATTACAATTTCCTCTGTGCTAAATAGTAGCAAGCCTGCCCCTGTATCCGCAAGAACTCAAAGAAAAACGAGAATACGAGTTCATATACTGTAACGGGAAGGAATATATTCCTTCACCTGATGCCATTGTGTCCTTGATAGAATAACAAAGGTGGATCCTAGGTCAAATGCTGATGGCGAAGACATCACCAGAAAAATTGGAGAAGTTGTTCCACGATGAAGTGCTTCATGATGGGCAAGATGATCTAGACTCCCACTCTGAAGGGTGTGGTCATGCTGATTTCACCATGGCCCCTCCCTCCACGACATCTCACATAAATCCATTGTTTATGGTTACCACGCCTTTGACATTATCCAATACTAATCGAGTCCTGCACTCACCACGTCTACATTTTCTTTCCCCAACTATACTTCTGGGTGAAGGTCCATCACAAATCATTCCCCAACAGGTACAACTACCTAATCTGTCGCATCGTGCACTAGCGCCTACGTCACCGCATGTGCACGCGATACCTATGTCGTAATTATCTACAACACCGACTATACTCCTAATTCACACAACAGAGCCTACTACCACAGCATGGTGGCCTCCCAACATGTCTCTTGTTGTGCATCTTGCACAAATACATCAAAATCCCCATCATCAAAGTTAGGTCCTGCAAGTGCTAAACCCAATTGCGGAATCATTACCCGTGCCCCTGGTTACACAAACAACGTACCCAATGGCGCAGTCGATGGTGGTTGCTCCATCCGCACCAACCAGATGGTGGATGCCACAAGTAACACTACCTATAGGGACTATCCCGATAGCACCGACCATCGGCCAAGCTGCTACCTCCGTCCCGCCACCCGGTGTGGCTCCTCCTGCTATGGATCTGGACCAAGCCTTCCAGCTCATTTAGACCCTTACAGAAGAGGTCAAGCATCTCAAGGCTGCTGGTTTTGATACGGTACAATTCATGGATTTCTACCATGATGATCCTATTAGTCTAGCAGTTAAAGTCTTGTTGTTGCCACCTGGGATGCCCCTCCCCCATTTCACAAAATACAATGGGGAAGGTGATCACAACGCCCACCTCGTCACTTTCAGGTCAGAGTCCTTATTGCTACAAAAATGGTTGCATACTATAATCCATGTCTTTGCTATGTCCTTAATGGGAAAGCTCTAGACTGGTATCGAGCACTTCCACGCGCTTCCATTTCAACTTTGGAGGAGCTGTTAACCTAGTTTGTGACTCGTTTCAAATACAACTTGAAGCTAGAAGTCACACTGGACCAGCTCATGGGAGTTAAGCAAGGCCCACTCGAGTCGGTCCAAAAGTTCATACAACATTGGAGCGCTACCTTGAATAAAATCCACAAACCCATCGTGGAAGCCCATCTACTGGCAATCTTCAAGGGAGCGGTCATTGACTTCATCAAGTCTAAGCTGTATTACCTTGCTCACTGTTCCCTCAGCTAAGCCTTTGCTCAGACTAAGAGCATCCAAGATGCAGTGGAGGCTAGTAAAGATCCGGTGTATATAGTCTAAAAAAATGCCCACAACAAGGGTAAGGACAAAGGAAAAGCAGTGACAACAATAGTAGCTGCGGTTGCTAAGGGGGCCAAGAAGAAAAACAACAACAACAAGAAAATGACTGCGGAGCTTGCTGAGCCAACAACTAGCTCAAATGGCCCCAATCAAGAAGCTCCTTCTGCCCCCGATGCACCCCCATAACTGAGGCCAAAATTTGAGCGTAAGGACCGCTCAAATTACACAACTTTACCTATGAAGCCTTCAGAACTTCTAAAGCAATTACTGGAAACTAGTCACATCTGACACAAGGTGGTGTTCAAGGAGGCCTTGAAACATCACAAGTGACATTGTGAGTTACTCAAGAACCCCTCCTTGGCCCAACCTAATGAATCGCCCATTCCTTAGAACTTTAGGCTAGACTGATTCTACAATTATCATCAACTATGTGATCATGACACGGATTATTGCTAGGTGTTGAAAGATGACATTCAATGCATGATCGATCAAGGTGACCTAATCTTAGATAGCAGTATTCCAGCTTGCCTAGAAAACCAAGCGATGCATGTGTACCAAGACTCGTTAAATGCAAATAATGCAAGGTACACAATTAACATGGTAGGAGTAGAGGGCAATAATCGGGCACAGCCGAAACAACCTTTTGTGCTGCAAACACATCCTCGCTCTCCCCGAACAATGGATCCAAATAATCGACAAGTGGTGCTCCACGGCAAGCTTTTGTCCTTCGAGTCCCATCTCAGAAAAATTCTTCACAAACTGCTGTTGGTAAAGCTGCAGCCTAGCCCGTGCCTACACCTTAGGCTCCCTTTATCATCAGGGTGCCAAAACCATCAAAAGCCCCTCCTATACAAGGGCAAACCTCCAAGTCAAACTCCCGATCCCAACTCAACAGAAAAGGAGAAGGAGGCATGACAACTGGTATGGCTAAGGATCGCCTTACGCTGGGGTTTCCCAAGCCTAAATCCCTCGCTTCTGTACCCTTGGCCCCATTTTCTAAAAATGACAAAGTTATGCAAATGCAACCATCTCCTCCTAGCCAAAAGAAACACAGCCCTCGACCAAGTGTCACTCCTCCCCAAGAAATTTTTCTCCTAGGGCGAATGGAAGAGGAAAAGGATGACCAGCAGCCAGATCGTGGGTGGGATCTCTTCGATGCCTTTACGTAAGTCAAATAGGCTCTAAAACAAAAAAATACAACATTGAGCCTTTATGACTTACTCATGATGTCATAGAAACATCGTGAGGCTATGGTTTGCATGCTAACGTCCATACCCATGGATGAAAGCCTACCTACAGATGAAGAAGCGATTCATTCCATTATGCTTTCTCTCGTGGCTAAGAAACCTGGGCCTTCCTTGTTGACCTTTCATGAAAACTCCATTAAGGATGACCTAGAAAAGGGTCAGGTGACAACAGCGTCCATGTTCATCACCATTTGGGTTGGTCAACATCGAATTTGGAGGGTACATGTGGATGATGGGGTGGCTGCTAATGTCATCCCCTATCCCATAGTGGATAAGCTAGGTCTGATCGATCATATCAGTCCTACCACGACATCATGTTTAAGGTCGTTCAATGGGGCACGAGTGCAAGTCAAAGGCACAGTGCACATCAACTTTGTGGCAAGGAATTAGTTCCCCACAGACACAACCTTTATTATCATTGAAGAGATGCCTGGCTTTAACTTAATCTTGGGGAGGTCTTGGTTGGCTCAACTGAGGGCAGTTTCATCACCTATACATCAGGAGATCCATCTACCCTACGCAGGAGGAGAAGTGGTCATTCACAGTGATGAAATAACCCCTCAAGTTGTTAATAACATAGAGATGGAATAGGGGTTGGAAATCGAAATGCCTGAAGATCAGTCCCTTGTCCAAATACCCGAACTAGCAGAAACAGTGGCTAACGATAGCCTAACTTAGGTCGAATTACGATTCCAGGAGGAAGATTGTGACGTGAAAGAAAAGGGTAAACCCCCTCGTCTTTACGCATCACCAAGAATAAAGGCTATCACGAAGCAATTACAGACTTAACAAGTAAATCTTGTTATCTAACTATCATGCAATTTACATGTACTCCTTCGTCGTCTATTTAGCTTTACAAACATTTTACGCTTATGCTTATTTTTACATTTCCACCAGCTATGCTCATTTTATGCTTATGCTTATTTTTACGTTTCCACTAGCTACTCTCATGTACACTTATCTACAACTAATCATGTAGGCTTTGCACCTGAAATACCCATTGCCCAAAATGGCCTAAAACTACCCATGGCCCGCAATGGCCTTAAACTATTCGTGGCCCGAAATGGCCTTAAACTATCCGTGGCCCGAAATGGCCTAAAACTACCCATGGCCCGCAATGACCTTAAACTATTCACGGCCCGAAATGGCCTTAAATTACCCGTGGCCCGAAATGGCCTTAAACTACCCATGGCCCGTAATGGCCTTAAACTACCTATTTAAATCACATTTTACACTTGAACTAGTCAAAGGCCCAAAATGGCCTAAGACTAGTTGGCTTATTTATGCTTTGCACCCGATTTATCTAGTAGCCCGTAATGACTTTAAACTAGTAACTTCATTTACGCCACATGCTTAAAACTATTTTCCATTTCTCATAGCACCAAAACCTACTCATTTACACTTTGCATAAAACAAGAATAGCAAAAGAACATTAACTTAGAACAAATTTGCATTAAAATGTCAAAGAAAAATATTGTCTTTCCCATCACAACAAAAAAATAGACTCTGGCTAATACAACCATACTATGTATCTCCTTTGTTCCCACTGTCACCCGTGTCCCTCAGCTCAACCTCCACCCCGAGCAAATTGTCCTCATAGGGGCCATCTTTTTCAAGTGGCATTTCTTCCTCAAGGTGGTCCTTCCTACCAGACTCTTCTGTATGAAGTTGTTTGCCGTGGCGTTGATCATCACCATTACGCTCTATCCCCTGCAAACCCTCTTTGTGAGGACCGTCATCCACGTTACGTTCGTCTCACTGAGGAACCTTGATGAGTGGCGAGGTACCCCTACACTCCACCATACGAATACAAGCGTGCACGCACGATCTGGTTGAACTCCGCAGACTAAATGCCTTTAACGCCACAAGAAACACTTGGGGTTAATTGTTCATTGTCTTCCCAGGCTTGCTTGTATGTGTCACAGTGTATGGTTAAGCAAGTCTGAGGTATGTGATTTTTTTGGTATTTTTCGGCTTATCTTCTATGCTACCAGGAGAAAGGGTTGAGAAAACTAAACTAACTCTAACTAAGATC
>MNCI01010317.1:150933-204486 GCA_015680685.1 Gnetum montanum
CGCGATATCACGTACGCGATATCGCGTACGCAATATCGCGGCCTAGTGTAAGTCGCGTCTCATCAAACCTCCTCAGGTTATTCCTGCAATTATACATAACACGCATACTAACATCATGATCAAAACTAGGTATGACAAAAGGAATAATAAAATAACCACTCACCTATGATGGTCCTACATCAGTAGAAAACGAGATTTTTTCTAAGCCAATCCACATATGTTGCATGATTTCGTCCTCGGTAAGCTCAGATCAAACCCCATCCCCTAGATTGGCACCAGCCTTGACCTTCCCTTTCTCCACAGGAGTCCAATGAGGTGGTTCAGGGAAGAAGGAAGGGATGGTTGTCTCTCATCCAGGAAGGGTCATTTCTCTTTCTGGGGAGGCACTTACTGTCACCTACTCTTGAAACCTTTCAAATGCACTGGAAGCACCAATAACATCAAGGAATAGTCTAAGAGATTGAGCCTTGATAGCAGACTCCTTGTAATGTTGGCGGTAGGCAACGCAGTCCTGCTTATAGACATGTTTATGATCTTTCTGCGTCTGCCCCCATTCTTGCACACTCACGTTATAGTCCTTCCAGTCTTGATTCTTTTGAGCCAGGAGGTCCATTTGCATCCACTGCTCAACCAGTTCACGACTAGTATGGACATTGTTTCAGATGACCATCCAATAACGGGCGTAGTCTACAGTAATCATCCGCCAATCCTCGTTGCCCGTCCCTTGAGCTTGTAGGAATTTGTTCTGTGACCTCAAATCCCCCACTTCATCACCTAGAGCCACCCTCTCTTTCTTTGACCTTTGCAACCTCTTCCAAGGGTCCTCGTTTACGCTTTAACATTCCCAAAAAGAGTGAGTCGAGCGTACCACACATTTGCGCATCTCATCGTAAATGCTGTGCAACACAGTGGTCGCTTTCGAGGAGGGTTTGATGGTGTCTAGATCAATAGGCTCCGACGGATCCCACCTGAGTCGAGCTCCTAACAACATAACATGGCGATTAGGCATAATTAGATAACACAATATGAAAATGGAACAAATTTTGCGTAATGATCGTGGTGTACCCGCTTTAGAATCGATTTGCTCCAAGAGACCGATCATATCTTGGATGACCCCTTCCATGAAGGCGAATTTATCGAGAAATTCGCTGCAGGATCAAGTCGTGACTGTTGACAAGTGTACATCCTGGTCACCTATTATGAATAAAAAGTTCCATATGAAGACATAATTGAAACATTACAATGACCAATATAACCTTTAGAAGTAATTTACTTCCTAAGTTATGGATCATTTACCTCTTCTTGTTTGGGCTGAAGGGACTTTGGCATCTTCCACTACTGCTCCCTTCTCGCACACAGGAACCTATGCGCTGCTCGCCTGGTTGACTACAACCTCTTCTTCCAAGGCTAGGGTCTCTTCCTCGCACTGCAAAACCAAGGCTAGGGTCACACAACGTTCTCAGTTAACACAAAATTTTTCTCTAGTCCAATAAATTGCGACATAAAGTATCTATATGCAGCATAAATGTAACTATTAGCACATTCCTTTGCTTACCTGCTGGAGGATTACTCCTCCGAAACTTGACCTGCATCTTCTGCCTCACACTACTTGCTGGCTCGGCAAACTCCTCGATCAAATGAGGCTTCTTCAGAGGCATCGATGAGTCCACTATCTTAGCCGCCAGGCATTTCCCCCTCAATACATCACCAGTATAGGAAGGGAGCACCCCACCCACGCTATCTTGAACCCATGTTCAAGGCGTTGCCATGTCCTTAGTGATTACTGATAACAACTCCCCGATCCCTTCATGAGGGTCCTGCAAATAGACAATGCCGAAAATATGGGAAATCCATGGTTTAGAAATCTAGCTGCGATCCTTCTGCATCTAGACTCCATTTCTTTGGACTACCAGAAACTCGGCAAAGCATCGAAAGTAAGCTATGAAAAAGGTAAAATGCACATTGAAATGAGACTCGAGCTTCTTGCGAAGCTTGATCATTTCAACATGTAGGCCTTCGGAAAAATAGCTGGCCCAATTGAATCGCGTCCCCTCCTCCATGACCTCTCGCATAATGTGAGCTTTCTCTTTAGTGAGAAATCTCCCTTGGGAGAGTGTCTTGGGAAAGGCCTGGGCTCGAAAAGGGGGTAAATGGTGTTGGCCATTGCCAACTCAATCCCATCGGTAGGAGTCCCTTTGGCCTCATTCCTAACCCCTAGCCACTCCTCTATCTCTTCCTGGTATTTGGTGCTCCTCTTCAACTTTTCCTCTATGGGAAAGCCATCGGAGGGGACCCCGAAGAGATCGACGAACAGTTGAGCATCGATGTCAAAATTTACGTGCAAGCTATGCACGCGTACACAGAGATGCTTAGCTTCTTTGCTGAAGGAGTTGACTAAGGTCAACATTTCACCTACAGTAACATTAGGGATTATGGCCAAGAACAGGTCCATTAGGCCAGCCTCCCAAAGGTTATTGGTCAAAACAACTGGGGCCGCTCTATGGCCAAGCCAACGTTGTGTCTCCTTTATGTCACCATAGTAGAAAAATATATTACTCGCATCACGATCAGAGGCCATGATTGTAATCTCCCTTGATTCCCTAACTGTGCATATAAAAAAAATAATAGCTAAGCCAAGATAATGAAAAAAAATGATACAACTTCACACATCATCACTAGCTAATAACATTGACACAATTCATCATCGTAACGAATTTTACCAGGTCTGAATGGCAAAGGAAATGGAGGGATTCTCCTTTGCACATCGGCGACAGTCAGGGGAGGATCCAAAGTCCATTCCCTATCTAGCCAGCCAAGATTTTTACATCTAGAAAAGAAGTCGGCATAGCAGGTCGGGTATTCTATAATTTCAAACGCTAGTTGTTCCATGACAATGGCTCGTACGTTGCTAATAGCAGTGAATTCACCTATAGCGCTTTCAGTCAATGACAAGGTATCATTATTGCCTAGGAAACTACTGTCATTGATGAAGAATCTACATCACAGAAAATGGGAGAATTCCTTACGCTCAACATAAATTCAAACAATAGTTAGCATGTGGCCATACATCGAAATGCCACAAATTTAAATTCATACCCACCGACGTAATACACGGTACCAGGTGGGTTTTGGAAATAAGTTGTGAGGTGGCAGGCCATGAATAGAGTATTGTAGGAGTGATAATAGTTGAATCTAGGTATCTCTTAGATCCAGCTCAAACGCCTCAAATCTTTGACACTCTGTTCGCCGTGTTGCACCTGCATAGTTTCAATCCTACCATTTGTCAAGAATGCCAAGATGCTCTGTGTCGAACCAACCAGTAGCGTCTTTAAAATAGCAATAGCTACATTGTCTGGTAGATGCAACCAGATGATTACACTATAATTACGAAGAAGAAATTGTAAAAATCCCTGCACGCTTCTTCGGAACCATACCGCCTCCTCCTTTATACGAGCATGAGGAGGAACATTGGCCGCGGGAACATGCATGCAGCACAGAACGCCCACAATGTGCAAAATGATTAGGACAGGCTTTAACATAATACTGGACAATGAAAACATGTTACCATTAGATAAATCATTTGAACATGAACATTCATCACGTTATAATAGGGTTCGCCTGATTCCCAGAAAATTATAGATTTCACTAGAAACGCATGGTCAGAATCACCCAAACCCTTGTAATAGCCCAAGGTCTGTCTCTGACAACGGCAATGAAAGAAACACTACGTATCACTCCAGCGTAACATGCAACTATTATGGGAATAAAGGAAAGGAAAATAAAACCTTGATTATATTACCCATAGATATAATACCTAGGTCTTTCGATTATACATGAAGTTCGCTTAGCATTGCTCAAATGTTATCTAAATCCTCGTAACGATATGAGGTTCATCTCCAACAGTGAAGACAAAGGTAATATTGCAAACCACAATAGCTCAGCCCACATAAATAGATATTAATGCTCAATGCAACATACACATTCAGGAAAACAATAGACAACTATGACGCTGCAAAAAATACAATAATAGTGCAAAAGGGTGAACGACGACTTACCGGTTAAGCGGAGTAACTTCTTGAGCCTCAACTCTAGCCTATGAAGCCCGTTGCAAACTCTCCTGCACTTCATCAATCCTGGCTAGTTTAGCATTCTTCCCCTTGACCTTTGGCACCATAGTTGCAATCAAATGATTTTTCGTAAAATCCTCTGTTTACGCTTAGCTTCTGCTCCTTTTTTGCTACAGCCAAAATCCAAATTTGTGATATCTGTAACCTATTTTAAAGATGAACCACTGGTTTATAAACAAAATGCTTGAAACTAATTTTTTTCTGCCCAATCGATGCAGAACTTTCCTGAAACGCCGATGTCAGTATGACATGAAACACGAAGATTAGGGCATTAATTTCATAGATATCATGTAGATTGCAGTCCGAAATGATCCTAAACTAATACATTTATCATCTCGTAATCTGGCTGCATTAACTAAGGTTTGTACAGAAGTTCAAATTTCACGACACGCTACACACGCCATGTTGCATCTTTCATTTTATTTCATACACCAGCTTCTAGGAAGCCGAGCTCATAATTGTTTTACAGACTAGGCATATTTGTAATGGTCCACTAAGTCCTTAAACTGGAAGCCTCTTTAATATGCAACCCTAACGCAACAAAGAAAAAAACAAACTCTTGTCATTCAACAGATTAGCAGAAAAAAATGTAACAACTTCCTTTTTTTGGCATTTTTTGCAGGGCGATTTGCAAATGGATGCAACTTTATCTGCACCATTAACCTTAACAGGCCCATATGAGGAGACCATTAGATAATTTAACTACACGCTGATAGAAATAGAACCTACCCCTTGTGACGCAACCATAGCAACATTGGAAATATTCCTAGATTGGCCAAAACATTTGGCCCAAACTCTAGACCTGGAGGCTGGTGATGTGACTAAGGACCCTCTTGACGAGGTCCCTGTGGTTATGCACAAAGATGAAAATAAAAATCTTAGAGTTAGTTCCCTTTTAGACCAACATACACAAAGTGGCATAATGCAAGTACTCCAAAAAAACATTGCTGTATTTGCATGGTCATATGAAGACATGTTGGAATTAGACCCGATATTAATACAATATAACATAATTTTAGACCCATGCATCAAAGTAGTTAGACAGAAGGCATGAAAGATTAATACAGCATAACATAATTTTAGACCCACGCATCACCAAGCTATATCAGGCTGGTTTCATTAACGTCGTTGATTACTCAGATTGGGTGTCCAACATCGTAGTTGTTTCTAAGAAAATAGGAGGTATACACATTTGCATAGACTTCTGGGACCTGAACAAAGCTACGATTAAGGACAATTTTCCACTACCAAGTATCGACCAATTGATAAACACCACAATAGTTGGTCATGCGCTTCTATCCTTTATGGATGGTTTCTGAGGTTAGAATCAAATTCGCATTAACCCAGAGCATCAATTAACCACAACATTCATGACGCCTTAGGAAACTTTCTGTTACACTATGATGCCTTTTGGGCTAAAAAACGTTGGGGCAACATATTAACGAGCTATGACATACATCTTTAGCAACTACCTTCTAGGGATATTGAATGACTACGTAGATGAAATAGTTGTCAAGTCTATAAAGTTTGAACATCATTCAGAAGACCTGGAGTTAGTGCTTAAATAATGTCTTAAGTATGACTTATGGCTTAACCCAAAGAAATGTGTATTCGGAGTTAAAACCGAACGCATGTTGGGGTTTGTGGTATCAGAGACTGGCATCCGAGTCGACCTCGACAAAGTTAAAACCATCATCGATTTAACGCCACCGACAAACCTCAAAGAACTACGTGGGTTGCAAGGCAGACTACAGTTCATCAGGCAGTTCATTTCGAAGTTAACAGATAAATTACATCCCATGCAACACCTTCTTAAAAAGGATGTTAATTTTGAATGGACCGATGACTGCCAACGTGCATTTGATGATTTAAAAAAGGAGCTACAACATTTACCCATGGTTTTCCCACCACAAAGGGATCAACCTTTTCACATTTATCTAGCTAACTCAGACATGTCCATAGCTGCGTTACTGTGCCAAAAAAGGAATGATGGGTCAGAAGCCCCTATCTATTACCTCAGTCACGTCCTATTTGCATACGATACAAGGTACAATGAAGTGGAGAATAATTGTTTAGCATTAGTCTTCACACTTAAAAAATGTAGGCATTATCTTTTCCGTAGTCAGGTCAACATAATTTGTAAAAGCAACATTTTGTGAGCTATCTTAAATAACTTATATGAGAGTAGTAGGATAGCTCGTTGGAAGGCTATCACAACCGAATTTGATTTACATTATGTCAGCCAATCATCCACCAAAGGTCAGGCTATAGCTAACCAGCTAGTGATATCACCTATTAAAGATCAAGCTACAATAGTGCCAGAATTCCCAGATGAGCATGTACATAGTTTAAGCCCTGTATCAACAGGTCTCGAAGCGACGTTATACTTCGATGAAGCTTCGACTACTAGAGGCGGTAGTGTTGTCACTGTTATTATGCTTGCTCCTAAGGATGTGCGTCCATTGGCTTACCACCTGGCCTTCCCTTGTACGAAAAATGTGGCAGAATATGAGGGACTCCTCAAAGGATTATTGGCAGCCAGAGAACTCAATGTTCAACACCTAGCGATCCGAGGTGATTCGATGCTGGTCATCAATCAAATCACAGGGGTCTACGCCTACAAAGTTGTGCATCTACAGCCCTACCACTATATGGCTAAAAATATCCTAAAATAATTTGCGATAGTCAATGCCCAGCACGTGCCGCGTAATGAAAACGTTGTGGCCGATGCACTGGCTACCCTGGCATTGAATGTGCCACCACACTTGTTTGCTACTTGGCCTGATTTGATGATGGAATGTACAGATCCTGTCATCCAGGCGGCGTAGATTTCTTCATTAAACGCGGGAGGAACGGAAGAATGGTATGACAACATTAAGACTTACCTTCTGCATGGTAACCACCACACGAGCTAACGCACGCACAAAAGTACGTAGTGCGCAAGCATGCCAAGCAATACATCATCATTGGAGATAGTACTCTCTGTAGATGCTCTTTCGATGAAGTATTGCTCACATGCATTAATAATGATCAAGCGCAACAAATAGTTAGCGAAGTCCATGAGAGGCTATGGGGAGGACATGTAGCCCTGCGAGCTATGGTCGCTAGAATCAGACGCCTAGGGTACTATTGGCCGTACATGGAAAGAGACTACTGTACCGCCCGAAATCGTCGATCTCCGGTTGGAAGGAAATAGAGACTGTGGGATCACCAAACATGCACAGAAGACCCTACCTTCACCTGGGAGCGAGCTGGAATGAACGAAGGTAGAGTACCTTGGGTGGTCCACACGCAGATCAGACAAGGATTTCCCCAAATGTACACCGAAGTGCTATACGCTGGGTTATATGTAAACGGCGTAACGGGGGTAAATCAGAGCGTAAAAAGTGTAACCGATGCAAACAGAGCGTAACGTAAATGAGCGAAAACAAAATACATGCAATAATTAATGTAAACTGTAACCGATTTTGGGAAGAAAATGTAACAATGACATTACGGAATGAAAGTATAATGCACTGGTCTAACGTAGTTGTGACTGGAACACAAGGCGGATGAAAAGCCCCGGTGGATGCAAGGATGATTGTGGCTGGTTCACACTGTAGGCATAGCATAGAGGCTATATGCTCAGCGTACAGGGTTGTCCAGCGTAAAAGGGTTTGTGCTCTGGTTCGCAGCATCTTTGCTCTCTGGTGTGCTCTGGAATTTTGCCAACCGACCTTGAATCTCGTAAAAATTCGGGCTTTTATATAGGTTTTTGCATTAGACTCGGGTTGGGAGACACGTGGCGCGTTGATCGGGTGCAAAAGCGTAAAATTTACAAGTGTACAATATGTTACATTTGGTGGGCGTATACGCTGGTCATATACACCATGTCTGACGAGCGTAGACTATGGGCGTATACGCTGAAGGTGCTAGGCATATGCGAACTTGGGCGTAGATGTTGTGGACACTGGTGTATATGCTGTGCGTATACGCTGGTGGATGTTGGGCGTATACGCTAGGGTGTATACGCTGATGTGCTGGGCGTATACGCTAATGGTTGCTGCCTTGTACCAAGTCTTGTTCTGTAGTGCTATTTCCATGTCATCTCCGGGAATTTTATTGCCGGGCATATGCATCCGTTGCACTTGCTGAACATATATGTGAGGCATGTATGCTGGAAGCCTACGCTGGGCGTATTCATCGTGAACTTGAGCGTACACGTTGGGCGTATACGCTGAAAATTGGAGCATATACGCTGGGAATGTACACTTGGGCGTATACGTTGAGACTGCATACTTGGGCGTATATGCTGGGTGTATACGTTGACATTACATACTTAGTGAAAATTAAGTATTTTGATCTCCGAAGTTGCCATGTTTAGTATCCGATGTAGCCGTGGTTGTCTGTGGCTTGAAATTTTGTGGTGTTTCATTGGCCCCTCTTTGTTTATTCTTAGAGGAATCAACTCGAGAAGTGTCGACAAAGAAGTGAAAAACACCACAAACAATTTGATAGAGACTTTGTCCGTTGCCACTTGACTAGACGTCATCGCCCCGTGTTCAGTAGTACATGGGATTGGGAAAGTGAAATTTGTAACTAGTAGGAGAATGGGGATTTTCGGGACTAGTAAATGCCCAAGGGATTATGCTTGGTGAAAAGGGGATGCTCTGGTGTGTATCATGCTGATCCTTGTCAATAGCCATTATTTAGCAGACTTCGAATCCAAACATGCAATGTGCGTTCTTTGACGGAACAAGACTCTTGTTTAGTGTCTAAGAGGACTTATTGGCAAGGCCAAAGCCACGTGATGATGCATTGCATTCTTTGGAGGAACATGGCCCTTTGTTTAGGGAAATCTGTTGGTGGAGAGCCAAAGCCATGCAGCTGGATGTTTTTTGACTATTTTTGACATGAGTACTTGGTTTTAAGACAATTTCCTTCCTGCCTGGGGCTTGTGTGGAAGTGCCAAGTGTCCCCCCCTTTTTTTAAAGAAGCTTTGTTTTGATTTTTCACTCATGCTTCAGTGCTATGTTGTGTGTCGCAACCGCTTTAAAGTGTTACAGTATGCAACAGCATGCTCAAAGTTTTTGAATGTACTGGGCGTATCAAAGGTGTGGCTGAGTAGAGTGTGTAGGTGAATAGATAGAGAGTGTATCAGGAGATGGGGACGTAATAATGAATGGTTTGATTTAGTCTTGCCATGTGTGCTTGTGAACATTGTCCCATATTGCTGCTTGTGACAAAGTGCATTCTTGTGCGAATACTTCTGAGCATCATCCTGCAAACATAACTCCAAGGAGACAAGAAAACCATGAGTGAATAAGCGAGCTTAGACGTTCACAGCTACAGATGGAATAGAGATGCTGAAGGAGATTTCCAGGTACTGTATACGAATGGCAGCAGCGTTGGTAGGATCGTCTGATGGCAAGCGAGGCAGTGATGAAGTTTGAATGTGGCCGCGGATTGAGGAACCAGAGATGAACTTACCAGTTTATAGTATTGGCAGACTATCATGGATTATTTTTATGTCGTAACCCATTGGACATTGCCCGTTTAGCGTCGTGGTGGACGTTGCATTGCCAGTTTCTAGTCTTAGCGGACCATAAAGAGGCAAACTAGTTTATAGTCTTAGCAGACTCTGACGAGTGTGACTGTGGCAGTTTACTATCATGTCGGACGGGCGTTAGTTTATCATCATTGCAGACACAGTGTGGTATCAGTTTATCGTCATGATGCCGGGACGAGCTGTGGTATCAGTTTTAAGTCATAATCTAGGATTGTTCTGTGGTATCAGTTTATAGTCGTGACTCTAGGACTCGCACATACCTGAGCTTGTACCCAAATGTAGAACGATTTTAGGAACAAGTGATTGGTTGGATTGACAAGCTCATTCCCTTCCATATCAGCTAGCTTAAATGCTCTGTTGTCAAATGCTTTGGTGACCAAGTAAGGCCCTTCCTAGTTGGCTGAAAATTTGTCCGGGTGTTCCCGAACGACCTTAAGTACAAGGTCGCCTTCTTTGATAGGGCACTTATGGATGCTGTGCCGATGTCACTGCTGTTGTTGTTTTTGATACCACTCAATCTGATCGAGTGCACATATGCGCTCCTCCTCCACCGAGTCTAGGTCAATGATGCGCAGATCATTATTTTACCTTTCGTCGAGGAGTCCGGAAAGTGTGATCCTTAAATATGGTACCTGTAATTGTAAAGGTAAAATAGCTTCTGAACCATAAACAAGACTATATGGTGTTTTACCTGTTGAAGTTCGATGTGTAGTATGATATGCCCACAATGTGTATACCAATTGTTCGTGCCATCTTCACTTGCTTTGGGTAAGCATCCTTTTGAGTATTGTAATAATCGTTTTGTTTGTCACCACTGCTTGCCCATTGCTCTGAGGATAGTAAGGGGATGAAAATGAGTGTTTAATCCCTAGACTTTCACAAAAGGTTTTGGTCTCAACACTGCTAAATTGTGGCCCATTGTTAGTGATGATTGTCATGGGAATGCCAAAGCGGGTTACAATGTTTTCAAGAATGAAATTTCATACATGTTTAGATGTAGTTTTTCGAAGGGGAGCAGCTTCTACCCACTTCGTGAAATATTCAGTTGTGGTTATGATGAAACTATGCCCTGCAGAAGATGAGGGTGTTATTGGGCCGATGAGGTCCAATCCCCACTTTTGAAAGGGCCATGTGATTTGTGCCGTATGCAACTCATTTGGTGGGACATGGATTAGTTTGCTATGTTTTTGACAAATACTACATGTTTTAGCCTTGGAGAGACAGTCGTATTCCATGTGTGGCCAATAATAGCCTAAGCATCTAATCTTTGTTGCCATGGCTTTTGGTGCTATATGTCCTCCGCATAGTCCATCGTGTACTTGTTCGACGATGGTTTGGGCATCGGTACCACCAACGCATGTTAGCAATATGCCTTCGTAAGATCTACAACACAATGTGTCCCCTACTAGGGTATACTACTTAGAGAGTTTTTGTACTGCATCCTTTTGTGCATTTTTTAGATGTCGTAGTGTTTCGCCATGTAGAAGGTAGTCTTTTATTTCAACATACCATTCTATCGTATGTGTTGTACTAACAGATGCGATTGCCAACATGTCAAGAGTATCGGTTATTGGTTCGGTACAACTGGTTGTGGAGCTTGGTAATGCATGGAACATATCTGGCGATATGTTTAACGCTAATATGGCTAACACATCTGCAATGGTGTTATCGTTTCTAGAAACATGTTGCACATCGATGTTTTCAAATCGCCTCATTAAGTGTTTTGCTAAGTCACAGTATGGTTGTAAATGTTGGGCTTTGCATGTATAAACATCTATCACTTGGTTTAAGACCAGTTGTGAGTCTCCTCTGACCACAAGCTGTCTGATGTCTAGAGCCAATGCTGCCGCGAGACCTCTAAGGAGACCTTCGTACTCTGCTATGTTGTTGGTACAATGAAAATTGAAACGATAAGCAAAGGGTCAGATTTCCCCGGATGGATAGGTGATGACAACGGCTGCACTTCCCCCTCGAGAGGTGGATGCTCCATCAAAGTTTAGAATGGCATCGTAGTCATTGGGCACTATGTCTATTACTCTTATATTCTCATCTGGGAATTCTGGCTCTATTATCACTTGATCGTGCGTTGGTGACGTGGCCATTTGACTTGCTATGGCTTGACCTTTAACTGATGATGGAGCTATGTAGTGCAGGTCAAATTCAGCTATCATGGCTTTCCAGTGGGCTATTCGACTCATTTCGTAAATGTTTCCTATGATGGCCCTAAGCACATTATCCTTGCAAATTATATTAACTTGGTTACGAAAGAGGTAATGTTGCCATTTTTTCAAAGAAAAGACCAAAGCTAAACAAGACCTCTCCACGTCATTATACTTTTTCTCGTGTTCAACTAATGCATGACTTAAGTAATATAAAGGGACTTCGGTTCCATCATCTTGTTTCTGGCAAAGCATAAATGCGATTGACGAATCCGAAGTAGCGAGGTAGATGTAAAACGGTTTATCGTTTTGAGGTGGATAAACCGTGGGTAATCGGGCAAGTGCCATTTTAATGTTATCGAATGCTTCTGGACACTGCGGAGTCCATTCAAAATGGACGTTTTTGCGTAATAGGTGGTTCATAGGTTTTAGTTTGTCTATCAGTTTTTCTACAAAGCGCCTGATAAATTGTAATCTACCTTGTAGACCTCAAAGTTCGGTAAGGTTGCCTGGTGGTTTTAGGTTTGTTATGGCCTTAACCTTGTCGGGGTCTACTCGTATCCCTGCTTCTAAGGCTATAAATCCGAGCATTTTGCCTGTCTTGACGCCGAAGACACATTTTTTTGGGTTGAGTCTCAATTCATACTTTAAACAACGTTTTAATACTAGGTCAAGGTCTTGTATATGTTGTTCTGATGTTTTTGACTTAACCACAATGTCGTCTACATAGTCGTTGAGCGAGTGTAACATGTAATCGCTAAAGATGAATGTCATCACTCTTTGATAGGTGGCTCCAGCATTTTTAAGACCAAAGGGCATCATTGTGTAATAAAAGGTTCCCCATGGTGTCATAAAGGTTGTTCGAAGCTGATGCTCTGGGTTGATGCGTATTTGATTGTATCCCGAGAAGTCGTCCATAAAAGATAGTAGTGCGTGCCGAGCGGTCGAGTCAACAAGTTGATCAATGCTGGGTAGAGGAAAATCATCTTTTATGGTTGCAACATTTAAATCCCGAAAGTCAATGCATAAGCGAATGCTTCCATTCTTCTTCGGAACAATGACCATGTTGTATACCCACTCGGCGTAATCAACAGCCCGGATGAAACCAACCTGATAAAGTTTGATGATCTTATTACAAACTGCCAATGCCACTTCGGGTTTAACCTTTCATGCCTTTTATTTTACCAGTCTCAATTTCAGATCAAGGATAATGTTGTGTTGGACAATTCAAGGGTCTAACCCAGGCATGTCCGTGTAAGACCAAGTGAATGCTTTCATATTTTCCCTAAGCACGTCTTCAATGTTTTTGGCTAGAGTCGATTTTAGTAATGTGCTTAATTTCAGTATTTTAATTTCCCCATTAGGCATGGTTATTGGGGTTTCGTTCAACAGGTCTTTGGTGATATTTTCGGCTTCTATGTCAAGGGATTTTGTCATACTTTTGTACTTGTCTGTTGTTTGCTATGTTGAGGCTATGACTACATCATTCGTTGATGAACTTAAGTGGATGAGGTTTATGTTGATGTCCCTTGCAATTTGTTCGTATGGTCCATCGATAATTAATGGTTCGGTTAAGTGCTCGTAATCCATCAGGCTTGCTCCTAACAATAAACAAATAGCTGAATGAGCTAATGGTTATCATTATACATTCTTTGGTAATTTTAGATTATGTGTAAATGCATGATAGTGGATTATCGTCACACTGGGACGCATGGCAGTTTATGGCCATACCGGGCCATGGGTGGCAGTTTAATGCCTTACTGGGCTAAATGTAATCTGCAGGTGGCAGTTTAAGGCCTTACTGGGCTGTAATGGGTTCATATGTGGCAGTTTAAGGCCGTACCAGGCCATCATGGCAGTTTAAGGCCATACCGGGCCGTAATGGCAGTTTAAGGCCATACCAGGCTGTGGGTGACAGTTCACGCTGGAATGTTCGGCGTAAACACCTGGAATGGGGTTCATAGGGGAACTGGTATGTAGTAATTTCTATTTTATTTTAAATATATATATAGTTTTTTATTATTTTTGAGCAAATTTTTGGTGAAAAATAAGTAAAAAAGCAAAAAGTAGCAAACCGGGAGGCGGCAGCGTAAGCGGTGGCGGCAGCGATGGCGGAGCGCTATATAAGGGGGGGGGGCATCATTTGTTGTTATTTTGCATTGTGAGAATAAGTGGTTGAGCGTAAAATTTACAGTGTAAGCTTCCCAGCATAAGCGTAAATTATCAAACCCTGGCGTAAGCGTAAACCTGATCGTGAGCGTATGACCCAAACCCTGGCGTAGACACCGATCGACAAAACCCCAACGTCAGCGTAGGGACTGACTTCGGCGTAGAGGCTCGGCGTAGATGTAGACAGTTCTAACCTTCAGCGTACTGTCGATCCTAGGGTAGAGGATGCCGCGATGGGCAAAGGCAAGGAGGTGGAAGGGCAAGGGAGGAAGGGACCTGACTTGACCTTCGTAGAGGAAAGCGAAGCCATCCTGCAGTGCCTGCCCAGGCCAAGGATTCCATCATGGCCTGGATCATCACACAGGTAGGCTCTGATCCCGCCTCTATTAGTTATTTTTTCTTGTGCACATTTTGTAGCATAGATAGTCTCATAGAGGGCTTCGGTGTATACGCTGAGTGTAGAGAATCAGCGTAGAGATGTCGGCGTATACGCCAAGCATAAATTCACAGCGTAAAGTTGGGTTAGCATAGACTGTCATAGCGTAATTTGTTTTTAGTGCACAGCGTAATCACTTTTTCTTGCATGAAGTGTAGACGATTGTATCAGTGTATATGCTGAAGGCTATACAACGTAATAAGTTTTCTATGCACGTTCTATTTTGTCAGCGTAAGCTTTCTGTTTTATCAGCGTAGAGTTTCTGTTTTATCAGCATATATGATCTACGCTATGACGGCGTATACGCTGAGGGTTTGTACAGTGTATACGCTGAGCGTGAACAGTTAACTCTTTTCAAACGTGGTGAAGTGTAGACTTATTTTTGTATAAACTATTTTTCGGCGTAAACTCTATTCGGTGCCTAGTGTAGACTATTTACGTTGACAGCTTCTGTGGCGTATACGCTGAGCGTAAGAGGTTCGGGCGATAGTGTAAACAGTTGGTTGTCAGCGTATACGCCGGGTCAGGTAGCGTATACGCCGAGTGTAAACAAATTTTGACAGCGTATATGCTAGGTTTAGCAGCGTATACGCCGAGCGTAAATAAATTTTGATAGCATATACGCTAGGTTTAGCAGCATATACGCCGAGTGTAAATAGTTAGGAAAATTTTTTCAAGTGTCAGTCTACAATGTGAACTTTTGTTTTTTGCATTGTTTTGATGCATGGCTGATTTATCGTGGTATCCTGATTTCTTGCAAGGATAGCAAGCCTTTTCTCCTTGTTGTTGAGCTCGTTGGGGTGCTAACATGGTTTGGCCCCATTGAGGCTGATGAGGTCTGGTTCGGAGAAGGTGCATCTAAATTCCTGTCCTTCATACTGGACAATTTTAAAGTGGTTATCTGGTCACATCTAAGTGAACTGGTGGCACGGAGCGTGCTTGAGGCAATGCTTCCAGAAGCCATGGAGGGTGTCATTGTCTTCATGGAAGACATCGACGAGGGGTAGCTTACGAATGAGGATGGTTCTTCCCGCAGGCCAAAGTCCACATGCCCGTTAGCGCGTGTGTGGGCCCGATTACCACGAGGGCAGGACTACCTCGAAAACACCTTACTTTTAGTCGCGCATGCGCACATGCTATTCCAGAACCCTCCTGGCACAATGTACCGGGTGGGTAGGTAGGACCGTTCAAGTCTATTGCTTCTTTTTACCATTTGGCATTTGCCTCAGTTTTGACATCTATTCGTTTGTAGGACTAAAGTTAATGCAGACGGAATATGTGTCGAGGATGATGGGCTTGCCTTAGCTTGTACCGCTCTAGAGGCCTTTATGGCAGGTCCCACCCTTCGTAAAGCTATATTAGCTCAAATGAAGGGGGATATCATCTATTTTCACCAACGATTCTCTAGAGCATTGGCAATGTGCGAAGCTCGTGGATGGCTAGATAAAGATTGGTCGGACCAAGGGCTAGTTTTCCCTCTTGACTCTAGTTCAGGCAACACATCCAAGTCCACCACTGACAGTAAATGACAACACTTCCTAGATGTGTTAACGTGTTTTAACTACCGAGAGTTATACTGATACGACAATCTCAAATTGCACTTGCAGTTGATGTACCTCTTGGCGGGGATCCTGTTACAACTGGGCGAACTGAAAAAACCCTATCAATGAAGTTCGGGGAGGTGACCAAGGCTCAAAAATGGTTGCGTAACCATGCCCAGCGATCTATTGTTCGTTGCTTAGACAATGCCGGCCTTATGAAGCTCTTCACGACCCCGAAACCTGATGTATCTATAGCAGAAATGATTGGGATCGTGGATTCTTTTAATGAGTCTGTCTCCTACTACAGCACCCGGATTAAGGGTGTCAAGGTAGCTTTCCATTTGTCGCCTGAATTCTTTTCAAACTTTTTTGGGGTACCGGCAGATGGCATAAGTGTAGTTTTAGAGAGGGCTCATAAAGAGCTCCAAACGGTGTGTGAATTGGAGGACTGGTTGGGCCTGGCCAAGGGTGCTAAGGGATTCCCGATGCAGGGGAAAGCAAAGGTTGAGGAGGTAAATGAACTGTATTCCCTGTTTAGGGTGCGGGTATTCCCCAAAACCCTTTCTCAGGTATGGAGTCTTGAGGTTGAGGCAGTACGTGTTATGTGAATTATCCTAGAAACTGGCATGCACTATAACTGGGCTAAATTTTTGTTGTCAGCCATGCACAAGAAGATAGTGCGATTGCACCCGAATGTCGAGGCGCAGTCACACTTCACCTTTTCCTTCTTCGCCAGTTACCTTCGTCGCTTCGTTGAGTTTCTAGTAGTCCGCGCAGACAATAAGTTTGTTCTATGGGATCGGGGTCAACTATCCTACCCATGGATCAACCACTTGTTCGAAACAGCCAAGTCCCAAGATGTTCCTAAGGGCATTGATGAGTCCGTGTCTATTACAACCGGGGGATCATTGGGTACCTCAATTCACAATCGTGATAGTTTTGGATTAGAGCCAGATGATGTGCCTCTCACTGCAAGAAGAGTTGAGCGGGTTATCAAAGAAACCATTGGCCACGCCAAATCGAAGCTGAAAAGACACGAACGCCCAACTGGGGAAGTTTCGAATGTGAGCGAGCCATGAGTAAAGTGCATACGATTCAAGATGCCCGGTATGTAGACTTTGCCCACTTATTGCTTTGTTGTTTTCTTTTTGCTCATTATTTTTTCTTCAATCGCTAACATGTCACTGATGTCTTTGGCTTGATTTGAGAAGTGAGGAAGTGGGCATTAGAAACTATTACTGAGGAGGAGGGGACCAACACGGAGTGGAATAATGAAGAGGAAAATGTGGAGAAGGATCAGGGAGGAGGAACAGAGGAGTTAAGGGAAACCACCATAGAAATTGAGCCGTTGGATGATCAAGGCGGTGTCGACCAAATGTTCAGCAGCTTTCTCAAGGGAAATCTGGACTTAGGGGATCCCCCAGAAGGTGACAAGGAGCACGGTATGTTTTCTTTTTATTTTACTTTAGATTTCTTCAATAGTTGTCATTTGTATGATCTTTTATTTTCATGTTTTCATTTCTTCTAGATGAAGGTAGCGAAACTAGAATGGTGAGCTTAGAGGTACCCATGAAGATGGTTCCCCCTGAGAGGACCATGGAGGTTAGTTCATCCCGCACCCGTGAGCCATTTACTTGGACGGAAATGCCAAGTAAGATGGATTTTGTGGCTGGAATCGCAGAAGAAGTTGTCGAACGCATTCAGGAGGTCCACCCCAAAATAGGTATAATGTTTTTAAATGGTTTGCCATTTTAGAGTGTCACACCCTATTTTTGTTGTCTTAACGTTTGATCTTTTCATATGCATAGGTGCCAAGTTGAGGTGGGATCCCTCTGAGAGCATCAGCATAGAGAGTTTACCCACACTATCCCCAGAGGTGGAGCAGGTGCCAAGGCCTATTTATGATGAGGTGGCGGAAGGTCTGGTACACAATGCCAAGTCACTATGGACTTGCAGGCATTCTGTCGAACAGTTGTGGCTGTAGATCCAAGCAAAAGAAAAGGAAGTCTCTGAGTTGTTAGTTGAATGTGATGATCTTAAGGCTCGATACGAGTTCGCCGCTACCAAACTAAGTGGTGATTGCTCTTGGTGAATATCCGAGGTTACGTATACGAGATATTGGAATCTACTAAATCGTCATGTGTCACTGACTCAGAGAATGACAAAGTGTAAAGCCCAAATTGATCTCCTAAACCTCAAATGTCAAGATTGGAAAGCCTTCGCTTCCAAGGTTCGCAAGTGGGGTCAGGATGAGAAGAATCACAAACATCACTACAAGAAGTCGTTAAAAGAAGTGTCTGTTGAAAAGCAGCAACTAGAAATGTTTGTGGAGGGTTTGGGTTTGCGCTCTGCCTTCGATACTTTTGCCCAAAACACAACTGTCGAGATGGAGTCGCCTACCAGGGTGATTATGACTACCTCTGGGGAAGTGTCTATGGGTGAATTTCCTCTAAAATGTCCTACCTAGTCAGCTATTGACAAGCGAAAGGCCTTGGCAGATGTTGACCTAGGCCTTGATGAGATAGATTGGACTAGTGTCTCAGAAGAGGAAATCCTTTGTCGACTGGAATTTGGCTTGGGGGGATCTCCTATGGTAAGCATTTTGTCATTATGAAATTGATTTGCTGAATACTGTTTAAAATTTTGGCTCTCTCTCGTTCTTATATTGGTTGTCTCATTTTGTATTTTCAGGATGAAGGTGGTGACGATGCCCAAGAAGCTGGCCCCAGTGAAGCGGGGGCCCCTGACGTCGGTGGATCTAAAGGGGACGATCCTCCCATCCCAAATGCTTAGTTTTTAGTTTTGCTTTTAGTTTTTCCTTTGGAACTATGCTGACTCAAATTGATATGGGAATTGTAAATTGAAAATTTTAAGATGGATGGAAAGAGTTGACACTTATAATTGTACAGCATTGCATGTAAAAATTTTTTTTGTTGATTTTGAGTTTGATTGCACACACAACATGACAATGTAAAATATTTTGGTTTATTTTATTTTTTTTGTTTTAAGTGTAATGTGCAAATGTAATTATAAATCGTAATGATAAACGAAAGAGGAAAACAAAGTACAAGTGTGTGATATAGTTTAAGGCCATTGCGGGCCACATGCTTAGTTTAAGGCCATTTCGGGCCCCATGTGTAGTTTAAGGCCATTTTGGGCCCCAGTTGTAAACAAGTAACATTTCGGATAACGTAGGTTGGTTTCTCGGTTGACCGACCATTTCTGATCATGGCTAGTTTTATGTCATTGCGGACATGATAGTTTAACGTCGTTTTGGACAGGGAGTGTAGTTTAATGTTTTTTTCTGATTTGTTGTAGTTTAACATCATTTCGGACAAGTTGTAGTTTAGCGTCATTTCGGACGTGTTGAGATGGTATTATTTTAGGGATTTTTTGATTTTTTTCTTTTTAATGTTAGGTGATGTCTCAACGGGTATGATTCTGTATTCAGCATCCCCTTCGTTGATCACATTGAATGGTAATTCAGCCCAAGGGACATCTGATGGAATGGCTTCTGCGTCAGTGTTTTTAGATGTTTCAGTATTTGCTGTGAGTTCCGTGTTAGTCTCTAATTGGGAGGATGTATGTACAATGTCAAGCGCAGGTGTTTCTGTTTTAGGTGGATCACGTTCTGTGTTTAAAGGATTGACGCCTACCGGTTGTTGTTCGTTTATGTCGTTTTGGCCAGGCTCTTCAAGCTCAACCTCTGAGCCTTGGTCCATGTCCATGTGTGATGAAACAATAGGTGTAGCCGCTTCCCTATGTATGATGATTTCACCGCCTTCATAAGGTAGGTGAATTTCTTGATGTATAGGGGATGAGACCGCTTTTAGTTGGGCCAACCAGGGTCTTCCTAATATTAGGTTGAATCCTAGCATTTCATTGACCACCAAGAAGCCGGAAGATGTGAGAAACTGGTCCCCCGCTATGAATTCTAAGGTCACTATGCCTTTGACCATCACGCGTGACCCGCTAAATGATTTTACACATGTAGTTGCAGTTGGTTTGATTCACTCCATCAGCCCTAGTTGTTCAACGATGGGGTATGATACCACATTCGTAGCAGCTCCATCGTCTACGTGGACCCTATGTATTTTGAATTGATTTATGCATATCATTATGAACATGAGGGCTGTTGTTACCTCCCCTGTTTTCTTATCCACTTTAATGTTATCGTTGTGGAAGCTTAGTGGTTTGGAAGTTGACCCTCAGGGCGAGTACATTACCACATGAATGGATGGTTTGTTTAGGGGCAAGTTCTCGCTTACTGGGATCGATGTTAACATGCGTACCAAAGCTTCATGATGTGTTTGGGATGTAAGAACCAAGTCATACAAGCTTAGTGAAGTGTTCTTTTGCTTGAGTTCTTGTGTGACTTGTGTTAAAGCCGTCGCCAAGTCTCTACTGTTGGGGGAATTTGCATCAGCGGTGACTGGGTACATTGGCCCCAGTAGTTTTATTTCATGCTTTGTTGGTCCGTTGTTTTTTCTCGGAGCTATTGTTTTAGACGTGTCATGTTTTTTGGATGGTTCACCCTCGTTGCCTGCGTTTGGTTGACTATTGGGTGGCGTCATGGGTACAACGTTAAGTGGAGTGGGTTTAGGTGTCCCTACAGCTAACCGTTGATGCTCCTTCTCCAAGCGTTCACGCGTAAGCTTATCCGCTAAGCGTTCTCATGTGTGGCGTCGAGGTGGAGCTGGTCTTGGAGCTTCGGGTTACCTTGGGATTCGTACCACATATGGAGTCGGGTGAGGTTGCGATTGGACAGTCAAATTTGGTTGGACGGAAGATTGGCTAGGCACCCTAATGACGTAAGGACTAGGTCTACCTTGCATTTGTAAGGTGGAGGCTTGGTAGACATTAGGACTTCCAGGTATCTTAACGGCATATGGGGTTTGTTTAGGCAGAGGTTGGACCTCTACTGTTGCAACTGTGGGTGGCACTTGGACTACGGAAGGGGCAGGACGAGTAGGAGGGGTTGATAGATTCAGGGTAGTGACAGCGGAAGGTACACGTACTATATATGATTTTTGCGGGGTGAATGATGGTTGAGGCATGGATGTGGATGGAGTGGGAGGAACATGGACTACAAACGACTTGTTAGGTGCTTGTTGTTTATATTCAGGATAGACGGTGTTAATGTTGGGTGTCTCGGGTTCATCATCAAAGTAGATTGTATTGATAACGTACGGTGCTTGTTTGGTGTTCAGAGGGTCTTTATACACCCCCATAGCCTGGTTCTATGGTTGGACCGGGTTGGCCTCATCAAAGGTTATTTGGCCTTCATCGATCATTCGTTGTATGTCCTGCTTCAGTGTGAAACAGTAATCCGTGTTGTGCCCATTGCATTGGTGATAGTCGCAAAATTGATCCATCCTAAAACCTTTGGGCACTGGAGGCTCATCCAGCATTGCTAGGCTTGGGTTCTAGATGAGTTGATAGAACCGATCATGTCTCTGGATGGCCACGGGAGATAACTGTTTATGTTTCATTGATCCAGCTTTCAGTAGTTGATCGAATAGCTGGGACGGCTTCATAGGTACAGGCGTATATTGGGAGGGTTCTTTCCTCTGAAAGTTTCTCGTACGGTTTGGTGTTGGGTTCTGCGATGATGATGATTCTGGTGCAGTCGCGGGAGTAGGTCTAGTATAGTTAGTAGGGGCTACTGGCGGTTTGTTTGGTTGTTGCGTTTCCACTATTGCCGCTATGGTTGCTTTAGCCTTCTCTTTATCCTTTTTATTGTGTTGATTTTTGAAGGCTAAGTATGCAGGATCATGGCTATTTTGAGCCGCCTCTTCTATATTTTTGATTTGCACAAAGGCTTGGTTAAGGTTACCCGCATTAAGATAGTATAATTTGGATTTGAAGAAGTCATTAATAGCCCCCTTTAGAATTGTGAGCAGATATGTCTATGAGATTGGTTCGTGTAGCTCATTGAGAGCGGCTCCACCTCTGAATGAATTTTTGTACAGGTTCAAGGGGTGCTTGTCTAACCTGTATGAGGCTGTCCAATGTCACCTCAGGTTTTAAGTTATATTTGAACCTGGTCACGAACTGATGTAACAACTCTTCCAAGGAAAATATAGAATTCCTCGGCAGGGCCCGATACCAATCGAGTGCTCTCCCAGCAAGGGACATAGGGAACACTCGCAAAATGGCATGGGGCCATGCCTGGAGTAACGTGCATTCTAATCTAAACATTATTAAGTGAGCATTGGGGTCCATCTTCCTGTTATATTTAGCTAGGGTTTGCAACGATATGCCTTTGGGCAAGGTTAAATGCGGGACGAAAGGGCTGATGGGGTCATCATGGTAGAAGTCCACTACCTTCAGCTCTCCATCGGCAGCCGTTTTGAGACGCTTTACCTCGTCAGTTAGTTCTTGCATCAATTTTTTAGCATCTGCCCAGTCTTGGGCACTAGCTGACATAGCGGCTTGAGGTTGTGGTACATTGTATAGATTAGACTGTTGGATGGTAGGTTGAAAGGCTGAAAGTTGTGCGGTCGATGGTTGTGCTTGTGGCACGTTTATAGTGGGTGGCACTAGGGATGGCACATTATAAACGAGCGGTTGTTGTTGCAGTGGTTGTGGCTATACTTGGGGAATGTTAGCTAGTGGAATCGTATGGGGTGACACGTTGTGGTGAAGGGGTTGATGTGGTTGAGCACCCATCGCTACCCATTGTGCGGTCACATTTTGTGCAGGAACCCCTTGTTGGTTTACAGCGGTGGAAGGGGCCTCGTGCGTTTGGATGTGGGGGATGTAGTGGGCGGACGTGGATGCTGGTATCACATGTGGCATCCCTATCACTCGAGGTGAGAAGGTTGCTCCCATGTTATTGTGCGGGGGTGGTGCTTGCAAGGATGGGCCGGCTGCTGCAGCGGGGATGATAGCGAGAGGGAGTGTGCTAAATTGTGGGTCAGTTACGGGAGGAACATGAACTAGTGCGGATGTTTCTGGTGGAGGTGCTTGTGCCTGGGTGAACCTGAGGGGTTGGAGGGGCATGACTTCCCCTGTGCCTGGATGAAAAATGGGGTTGATGTGTGTTTGTGGGCTAAGGGTGTGATAGGAGTCTTCGTGTTTGGATTGGGCAGTGAACTCGTCCTCCTCTTCCGGTTGGAGATCTACTGCAGGCTGATCCAACGACTGGCTCCTTTGCAGGAGGAGTCGTGTGATGTGCTCTGAGTACTACTCTAGAACAGGGATAATATCATACGGGGAAGGAATGAACTTGCATCCCCCCTGTAGAAGAGTTTGTACTGCCTCTTTACCTCTATTTCGGTTCGATCTACTACCAGACCAGCTTGTATCTTCACACATATGAAGTTGTACTGGTCATGGGTTATAATGTTAGAGGTTGGGTTTCTCCCTTGCAACCTTAGGGACCGGTGGGGCCCTGCTGTGGGTTGCACTATCGGCTGTGGAATGATGGGCTGTTGGGTAGCCATGATGCCTACCATGTCGGTGACTTGAGCAGTTGTAGTAGTGGTGTTTGCGGGGTTCATGATGACTTGTTGAGGGTATGACACGGTATAGGGATGTGAAATTAGCGCACTTAGTACAGCATAAACTTACGTGGTAATGTGCAGCGTACACGCTTCAATGTCCAACATATAACGACAGCGTAGACAGCGTATAGGGATGGAGCGTATAGGGTCAGCGTAGACAAGTCTATAGCGTAAGGAGTGCAGCATATATGCTGAGGAGCTTATACAATGTCAATGTGTAGCGTAAACAGGTTTTACAGTGTACAGAGTGTGCTATATATGAACAGTAGCGTAAACGAGTTTGCAGCGTAAAGAGAGTAGCGTAAACAGAATCTCAGAGAAAGTGTGTAGCGTAGACAAAATCCACAGCGTAAAAAGCGTAGCGTAAATGGACGGCAGCATAGACAAGTCTACAGCATAAAAATGTGTTGCATAAATTTTAGCAGTCTTGTGTATGGTGTAAGGAAAATCTGCAGCGTAAAGCATGTAGCGTATACTCGGCAGCGTAGACGCTGGGGACCTTACAAAGCTCTCGTGTGGCAAACAACGTAGATGCTGGGGACCTTACAAAGCTCTCGTGTGGCAAACAACGTAGACGCTGGGAGACTTATGGATGGAAGGGTTTGAACTAAAAAGTGTACACATTGAGCAGTGTAAACGCTGGATAATTTGCAGACTGGGTTTTAAACTGAGCAGCGTAAACACTGGGAGGATTTCAGAAGGAATCGGCGTATGGTTGGTGGCGTAAATGCTCAGTAGCGTAAACACTGGGAAGCTTGCAAGCAAGGTTTTAGGTAGAGGCCCTCCTTCTAGCACCAATTTCTGTATCGCCTGAAATCCTCAGTCTCTGACTGGAAGGAAACAGAGACCGTGGGATCACCGGAAACGTACAAAAGATCCTACCTTCACCTAAGGGCGAGCTAGAATGAACGAAGGTAGAGTACCTTGGGTGGTCCGCACGTGGATCAGACAAGGATTTCCCCAAATGTACACCAAAGAGCTATACGCTAGGTTATACGTAAACGGTGTAACGGGCGTAAATCAGAGCTTAAAGAGTGTAACCGATGCAAACAAAGCGTAACGTAAACGAGTGAAAATAGAATACATGAAACAATTAATGCAAATTGTAAACGATTTTTGGAAGAAAATGTAACAATGACATTACGGAATGAAAGTATAATGCATCGGTCTAACCCAGTTGTGACTAGAACACAAGGCGGACGAAAAGCCCCGGTGGATGCAAGGATGATTGTGGCTGGTTCACACTGTAGGCACAGCGTAGAGGCTGTATGCTCAGCGTATAGGGTTGTCCAACATAAAAGGCTTTGTGCTCTGGTTCGCAATGTCTCTACTCTCTGGTGTGCTTTGGAATTTTTCCAATCGACCTTGAATCTCGTAAAAATTCAGGCTTTTATATAGGTTTTGGTGTTAGACTCGGGTTGGGAGACATGTTGTGCATTGACCGGGTGCAAAAGCGTAAAATTTACAAGTGTACAATATGTTACATTTGGCGGGCGTATATGCTGGGCGTATATGCTAGGCGTATACACTGTGTCTGGCAAGCGTAGATTATGGGCGTATACGCTGGAGGTGCTGGGCATATGCGAACTTGGGCATAGATGTCGTGGACACTGGCGTATATGCTGGTGGATGCTGGGTGTATACGCTGGGGCGTATACGCTGACATGCTGGCCGTATACGCTGGGGCGTATACGCTGATGGTTGCTACCTTGTACCAAGTCTTGTTCTGCAGTGCTATTTCCATGCCATCTCCAGGGATTTTATTGTCGGGCGTATGCATCCGTTGCACCTGCTGAGCATATTTGTGAGGCATGTACGCTGGACGCCTACACTGGGCGTATTCGTCGTGAACTTGAGCATACACGTTGGACGTATACGCTGAAAATTGGAGCATATACGCTAGGAATGTACACTTGGGAGTATACGCTGAGACTGCATACTTGGGCATATACGTTGGGCGTATACGTTGACACTGCATACTTGGTGAAAATTAAGTATTTTGATCTCTGAAGTTTCCATGTTTAGTATCCGATGTAGCCGTGGTCGTCTTTGGCTCAAAAATTTTGTGGTGTTTCAACTGCCTTACCAAAGTCAAGACTTGTGATACGTTCCAGCAATACGTAAACCTAATACATGTCTCGCCAACTGAATTACACACTACTTAGATTACTTAGTCATTCCAACGATGGGGACTAGATATCATAGGTTCCATCACGCCTAAATCCTCCGCAGGACATAGCTTCATTATCACCATCATCGAGTATTTTACAAAGTGGGTTGACGCTATCCCCCTACAGAAGATTACATCCCAACAGGTTTGTCATTTCATCCTAGACAATATTGTAACCATATTTGGGCTCCCTATGACTATTGTGACTAAAAATGGACCACAATTTAGTAGCACAAAAACCAAATCTTTTTGAGATAATCTTGGTATTAAGCAATCTTTTTCTTCACCTTATTACTCGTAAGAAAATGGTCAAGCAGAAGCGACAAAACAAGGTGATTATCAATCTACTTAAGAAGATTCTCATAAATAACAAAAAATGATGGCATGAAAAAATCCTCTATGTGCTATGGGCATATTGTACAACATGCAGAACAGCTATAGACAGGACGCCCTACAGCCTAGTCTATGGGTCCGAAGCAATGTTGCCCTTGGAATTATAGGTTCCCTCATTGTGGATGGTCCTATCCACAGTTATAAATGAGACTCAACATAATGAGTCTATAATTGTGGATTTAGAGTCAGTGGAGGAGAAACGCATCTAGACGCTCGACATCATCGAAAGATATCAGGATAAACAGAGACAGAAACATCAACATAACCTACATCAACGATTGATCAAGAAAGGAGACTTAGTTCTTAAGGCCATTCATGAATTAGTATGCAAGTTCTCTGCAAAATGGGAAGGCCCTTTCCTGGTCATCGGCGCATATGGCAACGGAGCATTCAAGTTAGCAGACATCGATGACAACGAGCACTCAAATCCAGTGAATCATCTGTACTTGAAATGGCATTACTTCTAAACATCGACTCGGCTCAAAACGTAAGGTAACAAATGTCTGCTATGACGTAAAACTAGCAAAGTTGTACACGTCCGCTATGATGTAAAACTGGCACTTCTTGCATGCGTCCACCAAGACGCTAAACTGGAAAATTTTCTAACCATCCTCCATGACGTGAAACTGGCAAGGTAAGCATACGTCTGTTGAGATGCTAAACCAGCACAAACTTGTCCCTGGGTCATGACATAAAAATGACACCCACAGCATGGTCTGCTGGGACCATAAACTAGCTCTTCCACCATCCGCTATGACGTAAAACAAGTAGGTTGCAGTTTGCCCAAACGTTAAAACGGGACGATGGCCTGCTGAGGCTTAAAACCAGCAAGAATAGTCAACCAGGACTCAAAACTGGAATCTTTCAAATAATCCATGAAGCAAGAGAGCATGGTCATTCTTGCACAGCATCCCTACAAGATGGAATGGGTAAGGCGTTGGAACAAATGCAATGCCGTTACCCCACTAGCATCCTACTGATTCCTCGAACATGCTGAAAGGCATACTACTGACCCCTCGGAGATGTTGCTACGATAGCTACTCTGTAGTTGCAGCTCCTAGGATCAACTTCACTGCTTGGGGCCCTAACGAAATTATGGTCATCCGTAGTTTCAGTGACCTCCATCCATCGTTGTCACCAAACTCTAGCCTAGCAGATTCATCTGACTTGTTCTTTTCCTAATCATTTGAGCAACATGAATCTGGCTGTTTACGGTGGTTTCATGAACCGCGACATGCTCCTTGTTACGGTCCCTGTTTTGTGGTCTATGCTCTCCTTTTCCCTTTCGACGGTGCTTATTTCAACAGCCTTCCTCCTTAGCGATTAGGATGATTGCTTCTATGCTCTGCTCTTTGTTATGTTTTGTAGGTTACTTGCTACAACAGCATTGATTGAGAGTGTATTCATAAGAAGGTAAGGTGTCACGATGTCCTGAAGTGGTTGCTCAGACTAGCCTAGCCACTTAGGAGTGCAAACCCTACCTCTCCCTCCATTGGATGCATTGCTTCATTTTCTCCTCCCTTTGTCCTCATGACCACTTTTACCCCTTGCTTTGCTTGTACAAAACGTGAATATTCAAGCAAACTCTTTCGCATCTTTGTGTCCATAAACTGGCGTAACGCAACTCACCTTAGTGGAATGTAACCCAAAAAAATGGGGGGTAGAGTTTGGCAAAATGGATGTAAAACAGCTCATCCAGGCCACACGGGTGTAACACAACTCGTCCGTGCAAGCCCTTCATATACAGTATGACAGCTTAACCTCTCGCAAATACATTCGCAAAAGGACGTACTGACTTGATTCGCGAAAGTTTCATGTTCACGTGCTTGAGTCTTCCTCGAACCTCCCTCCTCTTACTTCTGTAAAATCACTTCTATACTTTCTTCCCTACCCTGCGTTTGCACTTCCAGGTTTGACAGAGCAACATTTGAGCGATCTCCAACGAACGCTGTTGGTGCCTTTACCTCTCTGGTGTTTCGTATTCTTTGTTGATGTCTTTCAGGAAACTCCTCTAAACGTCAACAAAGGGGGGCCATTGAAACACCATAAAATTTTCAAGGCCTCGATGGTTCGGCAAAATCTAGCAACCCAGGCAAGGAGTCACAACAAGGCGCAGCACAGTACAAATGAACTTCAGAGGACAGAACAAAATGATGGGTGCATGATGGCAAGCCTTCCACTTTGTGGATTTTCTATGTTTCAAAAAATCTCAACATTTAGCATACTACACTGCATTACGCAACATAGCGTAACGTCACATTAGGCAACGTAATATTAAAGATAGTCCACCGCAGCATCAAGGATGACAAACATTCAAGACTCTGATGACCCAACAAAAATCTCAAGGCTTAAGCAACGATTTGCAACATGTCGTGAATTTCAGCAGGTCTTCCTTCTTGATTAAGATGGCTATTACGCTATATTATGCAGTGTAATGTAATAAACGCCAACAAGGGATTGATCAGGGACAGAGAAAGCACAACGAAAATACTTCAACTTTGGCAGTTCCGTTATTTATGCCGAATTACGCTATGATGTGTAATTTAGTGTAATGCAGTGTAATGCAAGTAACGACAGCACAATTCAGACATCAATAGTTCATATGCCACAATACGCTCTCTAGTGTATTACAGTGTAATCAAAGGACAGTCTATTGCTAAAGCCAAAACAAGAGTAGTTTACAACGCGCTATGCAGCATAGCGCTGCAAGCTTCAATGACAACACATCGGGTCAACGGCATCTTATGAGTTCAGGACATGCGTCATTTAAACCACGTTTTCCTCCTAAATCTAACCTTATAAATGCTCTAGTTGACGAAGATCAAAGGGGTTGGCAAAATTTTTCTCCTTCAAGGTTGGTAAGAGAGCAAAAGAGGATTAGCGATCATGAGAATATCGAAGTTGATTGGCAAGAACCCTTGATCAGAAATAGTTAGCTGATAGATATTCTGCCCCACGGTTTGACTTCCTTGCACCCAAATTGGCTAGAACAAGGTAGATTGACCCTTGCTTGTTTCATCTTCTTTCTTGCTGCTGGTATGCGCTTCGTCCAAACTGAAGCCTGCCTGTAATCATTGTATCCAACAAATTGTATTCATAAATTAAATCCCACATCATTGTATCCAACATCAAAAATATCCCTAGATTATCAAGAACATTTGGCCCAAACTCTAGACCTAGAGGCTAGTGATGTGACCGAGGACCCTCTCGACGAGGTTCCTGTGGTTATGCACAAAGAAAAAAATAAAACTCTTAGAGTTAGTTCCCTCTTACACCAAAACAACATTGCTATATTTGCATGGTCATATGAAGACATGCCGGGATTAGACCCGAGATTAATATATCATAACATAATTTTAGACCCACGCATCAAAGCAGTTAGACAGAAGGCACAAAAGATTAATCCATAAGTCACGTTAACAGCGTGTAATGAAATCATCAAGCTATATTAGGCTGGTTTCATTCACGTAGTTGATTACTCAGATTGGGTGTCCAACATCGTAGTTTTTTCTAAGAAAACGGGAGGTATACGCATTTGCATAGACTTCCGGGACCTGAACAAAGCTACGATTAAGGACAATTTCCCGCTACCAAGTATCAACCAACTGATCGACACAATAGCTGGTCATGCACTTCTATCCTTTATGGATGGTTTCTCAGGTTATAATCAAATTCGAATTAACTCAGAGCATCAATTAACCACAACATTCATGATGCCTTAGGGAACTTTCTGTTACACTATGATGCCTTTTGGGCTAAAAAATGCTGGGGCAACGTATCAACGAGCCATGACATACATCTTTAGCAACTACCTTTTAGGGAGATTGAATGACTACGTAGATGACATAGCTGTCAACTCTATAAAGTCTGAAGATCGTTTAAAAGACTTGGAGTTAGTCCTTAAACAATGTCTTAAGCATGACTTACGACTTAACCCAAAGAAATGCATATTCGGAGTCAAAACCAGACGCATGTTGGGGTTTGTGGTATTAGAGATTTGTATCGCCTGAAATCGTTGATCCCCGGCTGGAAGGAAATAGAGACCGCGGGATCACAGGGTGAGCATAGAAGACCCTACCTTCACTTGAGGGCAAGCTGGAATGCACGAAGGAAGAGTACCTTGGGTGGTCCGCACACGGATCAGACAAGGATTTCCCCGAACGTACACCAAAATGCTATACGCTGGGTTATACGTAAACGATGTAGTAGTGTAAACAGAGCGTAAACAATGTAGACGATGCAAACAACGCATAAACGTAAACGGACGTAAACAGAATGCATGCAACAATTAATAGAAACTGTAGATGATTGTAGGAAGAAAATGTAACAATAGTATTACAGAATCAAAGTACAGTGCACCGGTCTAACACAGTTATGGTGAAACACAAGGCGGACGAAAAGCTCCAATGAATGCAGGGACGGCTGGGCTGGTTTACGCTATAGACGCGGCATAGAGACTGTGCACGACGTATAGGCTTTTCCAGCGTAAGAGGGTTTTGAGCTCTGGTGCACAGCGTAATTGCTCCTGGGTATGCTCTAGGATTTTTGCCAACCGACCTGGTTGAAGTGGAAAATCGGGGTTTTTATACCGGTTGTTATGCTAGACTTGGGTTAGGAGACACATGGCGCATTTACTGGGTGCGTACACTTTACAAAAATATAATATATTAAATCTGTTGGGCGTATACACTGGGCGTATACGCCGCATCAGGCCAGCGTATATGCTGAATGTGTAGGGCGTGCGGACTTGGGTAGAGATGTTGCGGACGCTGGGCGTATACGCTGGGAGTATATGCTGATGGATGTTGGGCATATACACTAACAGATGCTGGGCATATACGCTGGGCGTATACGTTGACGGTTGCCAACTTGCTTCAATTCTTGCTCTTCGGTGTTGTCTTCATTCTGTCTTTGGAGATCTTTTCATCGGGTGTATGCATCTGTTGTACGTGCCGAGCGTACATGTGAGATGTGTTCGCTGGGCATATACGCTGGGCGTATACACTGCGGATTTGAGCGTATCCGCTGGTGTTGTGCACTTGGGCGTATACGCTGAGCGTATATGCTGGAACTGCATACTTAGTCAAAATTAAGCATTTGATCTCCGAAGTTGCCATGTTTGACGCCAAATGTAGCCGTGGTCGTCTGGAGTCCCGAGGACCTACTTGGTGTCAGACAAATACTAAGCTCCAAATTTTGTGGTGTTTCAAGATTGGCATCTGAGTCGACCCCGAAAAATTTAAAGCCATCATCGATTTAATGCCATCAACAAACCTCAAAGAACTACATGGGTTGTAAGGCAGACTACAGTTCATCAGGCGGCTCATTTTGAAGTTAACAGATAAATTACATCACATGCAAAACCTTCTTAAGAAGGATGTTAATTTCTAATGGACCAATGACTACCAGCGTGCATTTAACGATTTAAAAAAGGAGCTACAACATTTACCCACGGTTTTTCCACCACAAAGGGATCAACCTTTTTACATTTATCTAGCTAACTCAGACATGTCCATAGCTGCGTTACTATGCCAAAAAAGGAATGATGGGTTAGAAGCCCCTATCTATTACCTCAATCATGTCCTATTTACATACGAGACAAGGTACAATGAAGTGGAGCATAATTGTTTGGAATTAGTGTTCACACATAAAAAATGTAGGCATTATCTTTTCCATAGTCAGGTCAACATAATTTGTAAAAGCAACATTTTGTGAACTATCTCAAACAACTTCTATGAGAATAGTAGGATAGCTCGTTGGAAGGCTATCACAGCTGAATTTGATTTACATTATGTCGGCCACTCATCCACCAAAGGTCAGGCTATAGCTGACTTGCTAGCGATATCACCTATTAAAGATCAAGCTACAATAGAGCGAGAATTCCCAGATGAGCATGTACATAGTTTAAGCCCTGTATCAACAGGTCTCGAAGCGACATTATACTTCGACAGAGCTTCGACTACTAGAGGCGGCAGTGCTGTCGCTATTATTACTCTTTCCCCTAAGGATGTGCGTCCATTGGCTTACCGTTTGGCATTCCCTTGAACGAACAATGTGGTAGAATATGAGAGACTCCTCAAAGGATTATTGGCAGCCACAGAACACAATGTTCAACACCTGGCGATCTGAGGCGATTCGATGCTCATCATCAATCAAATCACAGGGGTCTATGCCTGCAAAGCTGTGCCTCTACAACCCTACCACGATATGGCTAAAGATCTCCGAAAACAATTTGCGACAGTCGATGCCCATCACATGCCGCGTAATGAAAACGCTGTGGCCGATGCACTAGCCACCCTGGCATTGAATGTGCCACCACGCTTGTTTGCCACTTGGCCCGCTTTGATGATGGAATGTATAGATCCAGTCATCCAGGCGATGCATATTTCTTCATTAAACGCAGGAGGAATGGTAGAATGGTATGACAACATTAAGACTTACCTTCTGCATGGCGAACCACCACACGAGCTAACGCACGCACAAAAAGACACAGTGCGTAAGCGTGCCAGGCAATACGTCATCATTGGAGATAGTACTCTCTATAGATGGTCTTTCGATGAAGTATTGCTCACCTGCATTAATAATGATCAAGCGCAACAAATAGTTAGCTAATACCACAAGGGGCTATGTGGAGGACACGTAGCCCCGCGAGCCATGGCCACTAAAATCAGACACCTAGGGTACTATTGGTCGTATATGGAAAGAGACTACCTTACCAAAGTTAAGACATGTGATACGTACCAATGATACGCAAACCTAATACATGTGTCACCAAATGAATTACACACTACTCAGATTACTTGGCCATTCCAACGATGGGGACTAGATATCATAGGTTCCATCATGCCTAAATCTTCCGTAGGACATAGCTTCATGAATACCGCCATCGAGTATTTTACAAAGTGGGTTGAAGCTATCCCGATACGAAAGATTACATCCCAATAGGTTTTCCATTTCATCTTAGACAATATTGTAACCAGATTTTGGCTCCCTATGACTATTGTGATTGACAATGGGCCACAATTTAGTAGCAAAGAAACCAAATCTTTTTGCGATAATCTTTGTATCAAGAAATCTTTTTTTTCACCTTATTACCCAGAAGCAAATGGTTGAGCAGAAGCGACAAACAAGGTGATTATCAATCTACTTAAGAAGATGCTCAACAATAACAAAAAATGATGACATGAAAAAATCCTCTACGTGCTATGGACGTATCGTACAATGTGTAGAACAGCTATAGACAGGATGCCCTACAGCCTAGTCTATGGGTCTGAAGCAGTGCTGCCCTTGGAATTATACATTCCCTCATTGCAGATGGTCCTATCCATAGTTATAAATGAGACTTAACACAATGAGTGTAGAATTGTGAATTTAGACTCAGTGGAGGAGAAATGCATCTAGACGCTCGACATCATCGAAAGATATCAGGATAAACAAAGATAGAAGCATCGACATAACCTGCATCAACGACCGATCAAGAAAGGAGACTTAGTTCTCAAGGCCATTCATGAACCAGTAGGCAAGTAATCTACAAACTGGGAAGGCCCTTTCCTGGTCATCGGCGCATACGGCAACGGAGCATTCAAGTTAGCGGACATCGACAACAACGAGCACTAAAACCCAGTGAATCATCTGTACTTGAAATGGTATTATGTCTAAACATCGACTCAGCTCAAAATGTTAGGTAAAAAATGTTCACTATGACATAAGACTAGCAAAGTTGTACACATCCACTATGACGTAGAACTGGCACTTCTTGCATGTGTCCGCCAAGACGCTAAACTGGCAAAGTTTCTGACTGTACGCCATGACGTGAAACTGGCAAGGTAAGCATACGTCTGCTGAGATGCTAAACTAGCATAGACTTGTCCTTGGGTCATGACATAAAACTAACACCTACAACATGGTTTGCTGGGACCATAAACTAGCTCTTCCACCATCTGCTACGACGTAAAACTAGTAGGTTGCAGTGTGCCCAGACGTTAAAATGGGACCACGGCCTGCTGAGGCTTAAAACCAGCAACAATAGTCAACCAGGAATTAAAACTAGAATCCATCAAACAATCCATGAAGTAAGTGAGCATGGTCATTCTTACACATCATCCCTACCAAATGGAACAGGTAAGGCGTTGGAATAAACGCAACGCTGTTACCCCACCAGCATTCTACTGATTCCTCAAACATGCCGAAAGGCATACTACTGACCCCTTGGAGATGTTGCTATGATAGCCACTCTATAGTTGCAGCTCTTGGGATCAACTTTGCTGCTTGGGGCCCTGACGAAATTGTGGTCATCCGTAGTTTCAACGGCCTCCATCCATCGCTATCACCAAACTCCGGCCTAGCAGATTCATCTGACTTATTCTTTGCCTAATCATTTAAGCAACATGAATCTGGCTATTGATGGTGGTTTCATGAACCGTGGCATCAACATTGGGACCCTTGCTCCTTGTTACGGTCCCTGTTTTGTGGTCTATGATCTTCTTTTCTCTTTGGATGGTGCTTATTTCAATAGCCTCCCTCCTTAGCGATTAGGATGATTGCTTCTACGCTCTGCTCTTTGTTATATTTTGCAGGTTACTTACTACAACAGCGTTGATTGAGAGTGTATTCATAAGAAGGTAAGGTGTCACGATGTCCAGAAGTGGTTGCTCAGACTAGCCTAGCCACTTAGGAGTGCAAACCCTACCTCTCCCTATATTGGATGCATTGCTTCGTTTTCTCCTCCCTTTGTCCTCATGACCGCTTTTACCCCTTTCTTTGCTTTTACAGAGAGTGAATATTCAAGAAAACTCTTTCGCATCTTCGTGTCCATAAATTGGCGTAACGCAACTCACCTAAGTGGAATGTAACCCAAAAAAAATGGGGGGCAAAGTTTGAAAAAATGGATGTAAAACAGCTCATCCAGTCCACGCAGGTGTAACACAACTTGTTTGTGCAAGCCCTTCATATAAAGTATGATGGCGTAACCTCTCACAAATACATTCACAAAAGGACGTACTGACTTGATTCGCAAAAGTTTCATGTTCACGTGCTTGAGTCTTCCCCAACCCTCCCTCCTCTTACTTCTGTAAAATCCCTTCTATACTTTCTTCCCTACCCTGCCTTTGCACTTCTAGGTTTGACATAGCAATATTTGAGCAATCTCCGATGGATGTTTTTGGTGCCTTTACCTCTCTGGTGTTTCGTATTCTTTGTCAACATCTTTCAGGAAACTCCTCTAAACATCAACAAAGAGGGGCCATTGAAACACAATAAAATTTTTCGAGGCCTCGACAGTTCAGCAAAATCTAGCGACCTAGGCAAGGAGTCACGAGAAGGCGCAGCACAGTACAAATGAACTTCAGAGGACAAAACAAAATGATGGCTGCACGATGGCAAGCCTTCCACTTTGTGGATTTTCTATGTTTCAAAAAATCTCAACATTTAGCATACTACGCTGCATTATGCAATATAGCATAATGTCGCATTAGGCAGCGTAATATCAAAGATAGTCCACCGCAGCATCAAATATGGTAAACATTCAAGACTTCAATGAACCAGCAAAAATCTCAAGGCTTAAGCGATGATCTACAACATGCCGTGCATTTTAGCAGGTCTTCCTTCTCAATTAAGATAGCTATTACGCTATATTATGTAGTGTAACATAATAAACCGCAAAAAGGGATTGATCAGGGACAAAGGAAGCGCAGCGACAATACTTCAACTTTGGCAGTTCCATTATTTATGCTGAATTACGCTATGATGTGTAATTTAGTGTAATGCAGCATAATGCAATTAATGACAGCACAATTCAGACATTAGTAGTTCATACGCTACAATACGCTCTCTAGTGTATTATAGCGTAATCAAAGGATAGTCTGTTGCCAAATCCCAAACAAGAGTAGTTTACAACGTGCTACGTAGCATAGCACCGCAAGCTTCAACAACAACACATCGGGTCAACGACAGCTTATGAGTTCAGGACACGTGTCATTTAAACTGCATTTTCCTCTTGACCCTAACCTTATAAATGCTCCAGTTGATGAAGATCAAAGGGGTTGGCAAAATTTTTCTCCTTCAAGGTTGGAAAGAGAGAAAAAGAGGATTAGCGATCGTGAGAATATCAGAGTTGATTGGCAAGAACCCTTGATTAGAAATAGTCAGCTGACAAATATTCTACCCCACGGTTTGACTTCCTTGCACCTAGATTGGCTAGAACAAGGTAGATTGACCCTTGCTTGTTCCATCTTCTTTCTTGCTGCTGGTATGCACTTCGTCCAAACCGAAGCTTTCCTGTAATCATTGTATCCAACATATTATGTTCATAAATTAAATCTTAGATCTTGTGGTCATACTCTCTACAAATCCAATTCCTTGCGTCCCATTTATATGGATTTGGTAATCGCTCTAAATCATTTGCATCATTTTCAACTATTTTTTAGGATTAACAATATTACATCTCTTCATAAAGAGTCATCATTTTGCCATCAAATTATTACAAAAATTTTATTGATTAAGTAAGTCCCTGTCTGATCGACAAGACTATTCAGGGCACCTCGAATTAGTTTCTTCCTCCAGCATAGCCCTCACATGGATCCGGGGTTAGAACTGTGTACACAGACTTTCGTTCGATATTTCCAGTGATCGACATTTTCTGTCGTTACACCCATGGCTTATGACACATATGTAGCATCCCTAGAGGCAACCCTAGATTGGCCAGACCATCTTGTTAGAAATTTAGATCTAGAGGTAAGTGACATAACTGAGGATCCTCTCATTGAAGTCCCCATAATAATGAGTAAAGGCAAGGTGAAGACACTAAAACTTAGTTCCTTGTTAGAGCCTCAACTCACACAAAGAATCACTAAAGTTCTCAAAAATAACATCAAGGAATTCATATGATCCTACAAGGACATGTCGGGCTTGGATCCTCACATAATACAACATAACATTATCCTTAATCCTTATGTAAAGCCAATTAAACAAAAATCTTACAAGGTCAAAATTGAGATGGTGTTGGTGGTTCATGATGAAATCACTAAGCTTTACAAGGTTGGTTTCATCCAAGTAGTCAACTATGTAGATTAGGTTTTAAACATCATAGTTGTTCCTAAGAAAAATGGAAATATATGCATTTGCATAGTCTTTTGAGACCTGAATAAGGTGACCATCAAAGAAAATGTCCTATTTCCTAGTATTGACCAACTTATCAATACTACAGCTAGTCATGCCTTGTTGTCCTTTATGGATGAGTTCTCAGGGTACAACCAAATATGGATCAATCCAAAGCACCAGCTTAGTACAACCTTCATGACCCCTTGGGGTACATTTTGCTACACAATGATGCCCTTTAGACTAAAGAATGTGGGAGAAACCTACCAACGCACAATGACATATATGTTTAGTGATTATCTACTAGATTTTCTCAACAACTATGTTAACAACATAGTAGTTAAGTCCTCAAATGTTGCCTTAGACATGACCTTAGGCTAAACCTTGAGAAGTGTGTCTTTGGCATCAAGACTGATTGCATGCTGGGCTTTGTAGTATCAAAATTAGGTATATGTGTAGACCCCAATAAGGTTAAGGCTATCTCCAACTTAGCACCTTTGGCAAACCTTAAGGAGCTACGTGAGTTACAAGGCAAATTGCAATTCATTCATAGGTTTATCGCAACATTGATTGATAAGTTATAGTCAATGCAAAATTTTCTCAAAAAGGGAGTCCACTTTGAGTGGACAGCTAAATGCCAAGAGGCATTCAACAACCTTAAAAAGGAGCTGGATCAACTTCCAACAGTCTATCCTCTGCAAGGAGATAAGCCATTTTACATTTACCTTGCAACCTCAGATGCATCCATTGCTTCTCTGCTTTGCCAGAAGCGAGAAGATGGCTTGGAGATCCCTGTTTACTACCTAAGCCATGCATTAGTAGCCCACAAAGTGAGATATAATGATGTAGAGAAGCATTGTCTTGCCTTCATCTTTTTGCTTAAGAAGTCAAGACATTATCTTTTCCATAGCCAAGTTAATATCATTTACAAAAGCAATGTACTTCGAGCTATTACTAAAAACATCTACAAAAGTAATTGAATTGCATAGTGGAAAGTAATAATCGTAGAGTTTAACCTACACTACATAGCTCAAGCATCCATAAAAGGTCAAGTAGTAGCTGCACAACTCACAGCTTCGCCAATAGATGATCAAGCAACAATATATCCAAAATTTCTAAATGAGCATGTAACTAGCATAAGACAAGTGTTTGCAAACTTTGAGGTAGTTTTACACTTCAATGGTGCTTCAACCTCACAAGTGGGTAGTGCTGCTATAGTCATCATGTTTCCCTCCGAGGAGATTTGGCCCTTCGCATATCACTTTGCATTTCCCTACACCACCAATGTAGCAAAGTATGAAGGTCTCCTTAGAGGTGTCTTAGTAGCTCATGATCTAGGAATTCAAAACATAGCAATCTGAGGTGATTCACAACTTGTTGTCAACCAAATTATAGAGGTTTACATTTGCAAGGCATAACATTTACAATCTTACTATGACTTGGCAAAACACTTGCTCAAGAAATTTGCAAACATAGATATCCAAGATGTTCCCCATAACGAGAATGTCATTGTTGATGCACTAGCCACCTTTGCCTTAAGCATAACTCCCAACATGTTTTTTGCCTTACCCACTTCAATAATGGATTTCACCAAACCTATTACTCAAACAAAAAGCATTTCATCCATAGCCATGACAAGTACAACTCACTCCTAGGAATGGTATGATGATATTAAGATGTACCTCCAATAGGGTGAGCCTCCACAACACCTAATCATTGCCCAAAAATATGCAGTATGAAAAAGATCATGGTAGTATGTCCTTGTAGGTGCTAACACCTTGTGTTGCAAATCCTATGATGGAATACTACTAACTTGCATTAGCTATAGTGAAGCACAAATGATTGTTGATCAAGTCCACAAGGGACTATGCAGAGGCCACATAGCACCCAGGGCAATGGTAGCAAAAATCAGACGCTTAGGCTACTACTAGCCTTAAATGGAGCGCAATTGCATTTCCAAGGTCAAGATGTGTGATGTGTGTCAGTGACATGAAAAATTAATGTATGTGCCACCCATTGAACTGCATACTATGTAGATCACATGGTTGTTCTAATGTTGGGGGTTAGATATCATAGGATCTATCATGCCTAGGTCTTCTGCAGGACATAGATTCATCATAATCGTAATCAAATACTTTACCAAGTAGGTTGAAGCAATTTCCCTTAGGAAGACATTGTCACAATATGTTTGCAAATTTATTCTTAACAACATAGTGACCAAGTTTGGTCTACCTATGACTATAGTCATAGATAATGGGCCATAATTTAGGAGTGCAAATACCAAAGCATTTTACGAAGACCTTGGCATCAAACATTATTTTTCATCACACTATTACCCACATGTGAATGGCCAAGCAAAGGCTACAAACAAAGTCATTATCAACATTTTGAAGAAGATGCTTAGCAACAGTAAACAATGATGGCATGAACAGCTAGTCTACGTGTTAGGGGCCTACCGCACGATATGTAGAATAGCAATAGGTAAGACACCATATAGTCTTGTGGATGGATTTGAAGCAATGTTTCCTCTTGAATTATAGGTTCCATTGCACCACATGATCCTCTTAAGATTCATCGATGAGGTTTAGAACAACGAGTTTAGAACCATTAACCTCGACTCTCATACAAACACTTAATCGAATCAAATGGTACCAAGAAAAGCAACAGAAAAAGCATCATCACAATTAGCATCAATGCTCGATCAAGAAAGGGGACCTGGTCCTCAAAGTCATTCATGAACCCACGGAAAAATTCTTAGCCAATTAGGAAGAGCTTTTCTTGGTAATAAAGGCCTATGATAATGGAGCATTCAAGCTTGCTAATCTAGATGGCAATGAGTTTTCTAATCCAATCAACCACTCATACCTGAAGCTATACTATGCTTAGTATGAAATGCCATAACATCAACATAGCAAGGTAAGTAAAATGTTCACTACAACATTAAATTAGCATACAACATCTGCTATGATGTTAAATTGGCATATAACATCCACTACAATGTTAAACTAGCATAGAATGTCCTTGGGCTATGATATTAAATTGGCACCCATAGCATGGTCTGCTATGACCTTAAACTGGCAATCCACCATTTGCCATGACATTAAATTAGCACAATAGTTTTCTAGAAGCTAAAACTAGCATAGCAGTCTGCTAGGACTATAAACTAGCACATCATGGTCTACTAAGACCTTAAACTGGGTTCATGGTTTGCTAGGACCTTAAACTAGCACAACATTTGGTCTATGAAGACTTAAAACTAGGTCCGCAGTTCAGCATCCATAGTTCAACACATAGTTTTGCAAAAAAGTCAGCGTGAATACTTCCAACCATCCATTTCCTACCCACAGCTCTCAGGCAAGATGGGGTGCAGGCATTACAGTTCTAAAATGAAGTTCACATCATTAAGAAAAAAATTATTTAGAACATTTGTAGCCTCACCATCCTTAGCATCTTGCTAATCTTCCGAAGCTGCTGCCACCATTACTAGCCATCTTGGTTGGAGCTCTCACCATTAACATCACTTGTTGGAGAAGCAGTGGTCCTATGGCACAGCCACAACATTGCCATCCTCTAGCCCTTACCATTGCCTAGGCTTGGAAGAGCATCTAGCATAGTTCCTTTCCATTGTGCTACTGGATTTTCTAGCTCTTGTCATTGGTGAGGACTCCTAAGCACTTGCATTACCAATGCCTTTAGCCACTTAGGTGCTCACTTCTGGTGTGGTTGCTGGAGCATTTTCAGCCTACTACCATTGGTGCCCACATTGGCCTTCTTGCTTTGGACACTGCATGCACCTATAATTGACACAACATTTGTGGCCCTTGTAATACTCTTGCAAACAAGAGTTCACTTTTATCTCACATGGTATGGTTTTTTTTCTTATTTTCTCTATGTTGTGTTTGCAAGATAAAGCCTCAACAATGATTATTTAGAGATGTGTTTCATTGTGGTGGAAAATCACTGTACTACTCTAATGTATCTGCTTTAACTCACCAAGCTACTAAAGAGTGCACATCCCTATCATCCTACTATACCCTGTTCACATTAACCCCTTTACCTTACATTTTCCCACATTCCTTGTCTATGGCACCCTTCTTTTAGTCAATTTCAAAACCCATGATGAACGTAATACAACTAATCCCATGGGAAGTCTTTATGGACTAGTCAAAACCAAGTGGATGTAATGCAACTCATCTCGGGGAGGAAACACCTATCCTACTGATGTGACATGGATGCCTCTAAACAAATCTTGTTGAGCAACATGTAGTCCACCCAATAATAAACATCTCCTAGTTCCAAAAATGAAAAAAAAAAAGTAAAAAAGAATAAACAAAAAGAAAAAAAAGGAAGCAAAATGGGACAAAACAAATGCCCAAGCAAAAATACAAAAGTTGTCATTTCATAGCCAGTCTAACCCTAGATTGACCATCTCACAAGCACTCCAACATGAGGTTAGGATTTTAGGGACAAGCCATCTCCATATGTTGATTCCCTCACAAATACTCCAAGTAGGGATCACAATTTGACAACTAGCCATTGAAACACCATAAAATTTTTGAAGCCTCGACGATTCGGCAAAATCTAGCAACCTTGGCAGGGAGTCATGATAAGGCACAACACTGTACAAATGAACTTTAAGAGACAGAAAAAAAATGATGGGTGCATGACAACAAGTCTTCCAATTTGTGAGTTTCTTCTATGTTCCAAAATCTCAACATTTAGTACATTATGCTACATTACGCAACATAGTGTAACGTCGCGATACGTAGTGTAATATCAAAGACAGTCTACCACAACATCAAAAAATGGCTAAGGGGGCCCATTACGTTGTATTACGCAGTGCGGCGTAATAAAAACCCAAAAGGGATTGATCAGAAACAGAGGAAGCACAAAAAAAATACTTCAACTTTTGCAGTTTCGTTATTTTACACTGAATTACACTATGATGCATAATTTAGTGTAATGCAAGTAATGACAAAAACAATTCAAACATCAGTAGTTCATACGCCACAATACGCTCTCTAGCGTATTATAGCGTAATCAAAGGACAGTCTGTTGCCAAAGCCCAAATCAGAATAGTTTACGACACGCTACGTAGCATAGCGTTGCAAGCTTCAACGACAACACATCGGGTCAATGGCATCTTATGAGTTCAGGACACGTGTCACTTAAACTATGTTTCCCTCCTGACCCTAAACTTATAAATGCTCTAATTGACGAAGATCAAAGGGTGGACAAAATTTTCCTCCTTCAAGGTTAGCAAGAGAGCAAAAGAGAATCAGTGATCATGAGAGTATTGGAGTTGATTGGCAAGAACCCTTGATCAGAAACTATCGGTTGACAGATATTCTACCCTGGGGGTCTGACTTCTTTGCTCCCAGATTAGCTAGAACAAGGTAGATTGACCCTTGCTTGTTTCATCTTCTTTCTTGTTGCTGGCATGTGATTCATCCAAATCGAAGCCTGGATATAATCATTGTATCCAACATATTGTGTTCACAAATTAAATCTCAGATCTTGTGGTCATACTCTCTATAAGTATGATTCCTTGCATCTCATTTATACGGATTTGGCAATCGCTCTAAATCATGTGCATCGCTTTCAATTGTTTTCTTTGGGTTTAATAATATTACATCTCCTCATAAAGAGTCGTCATTTTACCATCAAATTATTATAGAAATTTTACTGATTAAATAAGTCCTTGTCTAATCGACAAGACTGTTAAGGGCACCTCGGATTCATTTCTTTCTCCAGCACGGTCCTCGCACGGATCTGGAGTTAAAACTGTGTACACGGACTTTCGTTCGGTATTTCCAGCGATCGATGTTTTCTATCATTACAGTTTTCTGGCGCTAGAAGGAGGGCATTCATATCTGATCCGCATTTTACGGGTAGTCTTGTAAGCTATCTATACCCATCATCAATCAACGTAAATGTAATACCCCCGAGGTTGTTTACAAGATTGTGTGGTGCAGATCGGTCACCCTGATGATTCCTTTGGAATCCTACGAGATAGAAAGCCCCAATTATTATCTTAGTTTGCTTTTGCCCTTCCGATCCTTACCCTTATTGTCATTACCTCCGAATCATGTAGAAAATGGTTACATAAACCATAGTTGTTAACACTGAAAATTGTCATTACCTCCAAATCATGTAGAAAATGGTTACATCAACCACAGCTCTTAACACTGCCAACCTAGAAAAACCTTGGACCATGAAAGTCACGCTTCCAGTGGTCGAGCCACCAACTAGTCCGATGCGACCGCGCCGCTCCCTCAGGCTTCAAAACAAAGAGCCTGAAGGACATGCTCAGTGTAGAGAACATTACAATTTCCTTTGTGCTAAACTAGCAGCAAAACTACCCCTGTATCCGCAAGAACTTGAAGAAAAACGGGAATATGAGTTCATATACTGTAATGGGAAGGAATATATTCCTTTACCTGACACCATTGTGTCTCTAACAGACCAACAAAGGTGGATCCTAGATCAAATGCTGATGGCAAAGACATCACTAGAACAATTGGAAAAGTTGTTCTACGATGAAGCACTTTATGATGGGCAAGATGATCTAGAATCCCACTCTGAGAGAGGTATTCATGTTGATTTCACCATGGCCCCTCCCTCCACGATGTTGTGCATAAATCCATTGTTCATGGTTACCATGCCTTTTCTTTCCAATACTAATTGAGTCCCACACTCACTGCGTCCGCATTTTCTTTCCCCGACTATACTTCTGGACAAAGGTCCATCACAAGTCATTCCCCAGCTGGTGCAACTGCCTAACCCGTCCCATCGCACCCCTGCGCCTATGCCACCGCATGTGCACGCGATACCTACAATGCCAACTACACTCCCAATTCACATGACAGGGCCTACCACCATAGCATGGTGGGTTCCCAACATGTCTCTTGTTGCGCATCCTATGCAAATGCACCACCATCCCTAGCATCAAGGCCAGGTCCTGCAAGTGCTAAACCCAATTGCAGGATTGCTGCCCATGCCCCCAGTTACACAAACAACTTATCCAATGGTGTAGCCGATGGTGGTTGCCCCATCCACACCAATCATCGGATGGTGGATGCCACAAGCAACACTGCCTATAGGGACTATCCTAATAGCACCGACCATTGGCCAAGCTATTACCTCCGTTCCGCCACCTGGTGTGGCTCCTCCTATTGTTCCACAAACGACCTCATCATCTACGGGTCTGGACCAAGCCTTCCAGCACATCCATACACTTCCAGAAGAGGTCAAGCATCTCAAGGCTACTAGTTCTGACACGGTACAAGTCATGGATTTCTACCATGACGATCCTATTAGCCCGGTAGTCCCAGTCCTGTCGTTGCCACCTAGGATGCCCCTTTCCCATTTCACAAAATACAATGGGGAAGGTGATCCCAATGCCCACCTCATCACTTTCAGGTCAAAGTCCTTATTGCTACAATAATGGCCACATACTATAATTTGTGTCTTTGCTATGTCCTTAATGGGTAAAGCTTTGGATTGGTATCGAGCACTTCCACGCGCTTCCATCTCAACCTTGGAAGAGCTATTAACCTAGTTTGTGACTCATTTCAAATACAACTTGAAGCCAGAAGTCACACTAGACCAGCTCATGGGAATTAAACAAGACTCACTCAAGTCCGTCCAAAAGTTTATACAGCGCTAGAGTGCTACCTTGAATGAAATCTACGAACCCATCGCGAAAGCCCATCTACTGGCAATCTTCAAGGGAGTGGTCAACGACTTCATCAAGTCTAAGTTGTATTACCTCGTTCCCTATTCCCTCAGCCAAGCCTTTGCTCAGACTAAGAGCATCTAAGACGCGGTGGAGGCTATTGAAGATCTAGCGTATGTAGTCTACAAAAGCGTCCATAACAAGGGTAAGGAAAAAGGAAAAGCCACGATAATGATAGTAGCGGCGGTTACTAAGGGGACCAAGAAGAAAAATAACAATAACAAGAAAACAACTACGGAGCCTGCTGAGCCAGCAACTAACTCAAATGGCCGCAATCAAGAAGCTCCTTCCACCCCCGAAACACCCCCATAACCAAGGCCAAAGTTTAAGCGTAAGGACCACTCAAATTATGCAACTCTACCTATGAAGCCTTCAAAACTTTTGAAGCAATTACTGGGAACCAGTCACATCTGACATAAGGCGGTGTTCAAGGAGGCCTTGAAACATCACAGGTGCCATTATGAGTTACTCAAGAACCCCTCCTTGGCCCAACCTAATGAACCACCCATTCCCAAGAACTTTAGACTAGACCAATTCTACGACTACCATCAATTGTGTGGTCATGACATGGATTACTGTTGGGCGTTGAAAGATGACATTCAATACATGATCGATCAAGGTGACCTGATCTTAGACAGCTGTAGTCCATCTTGCCCGGAAAACCAAGCCCTACATGTGTACCAAGACCCATTAAATGCAAATAATGCAGGGTACACAATTAACGTGGTAGGAGTAGAGGGAGATAACCAGGCATAGCCGAAATAACCTTTCATGCTACGAACACGTTATCGTTCTTCCTGAACAACAGATTCAACAGCATCGACAAGTGGTGCTCCACAACAACCGTTTATCCTTCGAGTCCCTTCACAGACAAATTCTCAACAACCTGCTATCAGTAAAGTCGTGGCCCAACCCGTGCCTATGCCTAAGGCCCCCTTTGTCATCAGGGTGCCAAAACCATCGACAATTGGTATAGTCGAGGATCGTCTTACGCTGGGGTTTCCCAAGCCTAAACCCCTCGCCTCTGTACCCTTGGCCTCATTTTTTAAAGATGGCGAAGTTACGCAAACGCAATGATCTACTCCTGGCAGAAATAAGCATAGCCCTCGACCGAATGTAACTCCTTCCTAAGAAATTCATCTCCTAGGGTGAATGGAAGAGGAAAAGGGTGACAAAAAGCTAGATCGCGGACGGGATCTCTTCAACGCCTTTAGGCAAGTCAAATAGGCTCTAAAACAAAAAAAATACAGCTTTGAGTCTTTATGCCTTACTCATGATGTCACAGAAACATTGTGAGGCTATGGTTCACATGCTAACATCCATACCCGTGGATGAAGGCCTGCTCGTGGATGAAGAAGTGATTCATTCCATTATGCTTCCTCTCATAGCTGAGAAACTAGGGCCTTCCTTATTGATCTTTCACGATGAATCCATTAAGGATGACCCAGAAAAGGGTCATGTGACAATGATGCCCATGTCCATCACCATTCGGGTTAGTCTACACCGAATTTGAAGGGTACATGTGGATGATGGGACAACCACTAATGTCATCCCCTATCCCATAGTGGATAAGTTAGGTCTAATCGATTAGATCAGTCCTACCACAACGTCATGTTTAAAGTCGTTCAACATGGCATGAGTGCAAGTCAAAGGCACTGTGCACATCAACTTCATGGCAGGGAAGCAGTTCCCCACAGATGCAACCTTCATTATCATTGAAGAGATGCCTAGCTTCATCTTGATCCTAGGGAGGTCTTGGTTGGCTTAACTGAGGGCGGTTTCATCACCTATACATCAGGAGATCCATCTGCCCTACGCAGGAGGAGAGGTGGTTATCCACGGTGATGAAATAGCCCCTCAGACTGTTAATAACATAGAAACAGAACAGGGGTCAGAAGTCGAAATGCCTAAAGATCAGTCCCCTGTCCGAATACTTGAACAAGCTGAAACAGTGGCTGATGATAGCCTAACATGGGTTAAGCTACCATTCCCAGAAGAAGAGTGTGATGTAAAGGAAAAGGGTGGTAAATCCCCTCATCTTTATGCGTCACCAAAAATAAAAGAGATCAGGAAATAATTACAGGGCTAGCCAGTAAGCCTAGTCATCTAACTACCGTATAGTTTATGCATGTTTTATTTTATCATGCTATCCCATCTTTGCTTCACAAACACTCATCTTGTTTTTACGCTTCCACCAGCTATGCTCATTTTACACTTAGGCTTATTTCTACACTTCCACCAGCTATGCTCATTTTACGCTTAGGCTTATTTCTACGCTTCCACTAGATGTTCTCATTTATAATTATGTTTTTATGCTCCTACTAGTTATCTTTGTTGCTCTTAACTTTATCTAAAATTAATCATGTTATATACGGCTTGGAACGACCTAAAACTATCAAAGGCTCGAAATGGCCTTAAACTAATCACAGCCTGCCAAGGCTTAAAATTGGCGATTTAGTGACATTTACGCTATCCTTTCACCACCTACCCATGGCCCGAAATGGCCTAAAACTATACATGGCCCGAAATGGCCTAAACTATACATGGCCCAAAATGGCCTAAAACTACCCATGGCCCGCAATGGCCTTAAACTACCTATTTAAATCACAGTTTACACTTGAACTAGTCAAAGTCCCAAAATGGCCCAAGATTAGTTGCCTTATTTATGCTTTGCACCCGATTTATCTAGTAGCTTACAATGACTTTAAACTAGTAACTTCATTTATGCTATACGCCTAAAACTATCTGCCATTTCTCATAACATCAAAACCTACTAATTTACACTTTTCATAAGATGAGAATAGCAACATCAAAAGGACATCAACTTAGATCAAATTTGCATTAAAATGTCAAAGAAAAAACATTGTCTTTCTCATCATAAAAATAAAAAAAACGGACTGTGGCCAATACAGCCATATTATGCGTCTCCTTTGTCCCCACTATCACCCATGTCCCTCAGCTCAATCTCCACCCTGGCATTGAATGTGCCACCATGCTTGTTTGCCACTTGGACGGCTTTGATGATGGAATGTACAGATCCTGTCATCCAAGCAGCACAAATTTCTTCATTAAACGCAAGAGGAACGCTAGAATGCTATGACAACATTAAGACTTACCTTCTGCATGGCGAACCACCACATGAGCTAACGCATGCACAAAAGGATGCAGTGCGCAAACGTGCCAGGCAATACATAATCATTGGAGACAGTACTCTCTGTAGACTCTCCTTTGATGGGATATTGCTTACCTGCATCGATAACAATCAAGCATGATGAATAGTTAGCGAGGTCCACGAGGGGCTGTGTGGAGGACACGTAGCCCCGTGAGCCATGGCCACTAAAATAGAATGCCTAGGATACTATTGGTCGTACATGGAAAGAGACTGCCTTACCAAAGTCAAGACGTGTGATACGTGCTAGCGATATACAAATCTAATACACATGTCGCCAACCGAATTACACACTACTCAGATTACTTGGTCATTCCAATGATGGGAACTAGATATCATAGGTCCCATCGCTCCTAAATCTTCCGCAGGACATAGCTTCATTATCACCGTCACCGAGTATTTTACAAAGTGGGTTGAAGCTATCCCCCTACGAAAGATCACATATCAACAAGTTTGCCATTTCATCTTAGACAATATTGTAACTAGATTTGGGCTCCCTATGACTATTGTGACTGACAATGGGCCACAATTTAGTAGCACAGAAACCAAATATTTTTGCGATAACCTTGGTATCAAGCAATCTTTTTCTTCACCTTATTACCCACAAACAAATGGTCAAGAAGAAGCAACAAACAAGGTGATTATCAATCTACTTAAGAAGATGCTCAGTAATAACAAAAAATGATGGCATGAAAAAATCCTCTACGTGTTATGGACGTATCGTACAACGTGTAGAACAGCTATAGATAGGATGCCCTACAGCCTAGTCTATGGGTCCGAAGCAGTGCTGCCCTTGGAATTATAGGTTCCCTCATTGCGAATGGTCCTATCCACAGTTATAAATGAGACTCAACACAATGAGTCTAGAATTGTGGATTTAGAGTCAGTGGAGGAGAAACGCATCCAGACGCTCGACACCATCAAGAGATATCAGGATAAATAGAGACAAAAGCATTGGCACAACCTACATCAATGACCGATCAAGAAAGGAGACTTAGTTCTCAAGGCCATCCGTGAACTAGTAGGCAAATTCTTTGCAAACTGGGAAGGTCCTTTCCTAGTCATCGGTGCATACAGCAATGGAGCATTCAAGTTAGTGGACATCGATGGCAACGAGCACTCAAACCCAGTGAACCACCTGTATTTGAAATGGTATTACGTCTAAACATTGACTCAGCTCAAACGTAAGGTAAAAAACGTCCGCTACGATGTAAAACTGGCACTTCTTGCATGCGTTTGCCAAGATGCTAAACTGGCAAAGTTTCGAATCGTCCGCCATGACGCAAAACTGGCAAGGTAAGCATTCATCTGCTGAGATGCTAAACTAGCACAGACTTGTCCCTGGGTCATGACATAAAACTGACACCCATAGCATGGTGTGCTGGGACCATAAACTAGCTCTTCCATCGTCTGCTACAATGTAAAACTAGTAGATTGTAATATGCCCAGACGTTAAACTGGGACCACGGCCTACTGAGGCTTAAAACTAGCAACAATAGTCAACCAAGACTCAAAACTGGAATCTGCCGAGTATTCCATGAAGCAAGCGAGCATGGTCATTCTTGCACAGCATCCCTACCAGATGGAATGGGTAAGGTGTTGGGACAAACGCAACGCCGTTACCCCATCGGCATCCTACTGATTCCTCAGACATGTCGAAAGGCATACTACTGATCCCTTGGAGATGTTACTACGACAGCCGCTCTGTAGCTACAGCTCTTGGGATCAACTTCACCACCTGGGGCCTCAAAGAAACTGTGGTCATCCATAGTCTCAATGGCCTCCATCCATCATCATCAGCGAACTCTGGCCTAGTAGATTCATCTGACTTGTTCTTTGCCCAATCATTGGAGCAACATGAATCTAGCTGTTGACGGCGGTTTCATGAACCGCAGCACCAGCATTGGGATGCTTGCTCCCCATCATGGTCCTTATTTCATGGCCTGCACTCTCTTTTTTGCTTTAGATGGTGCTTGTTTCAACAGCCTCCCTCCTTAGCAATTAAGATGATTGCTTCTATGCTCTGCTCTTTGTTACGTTTTGCAGGTTACTTGCTACGACAACGTTGATCGAGAGTGCATTCATTAGAAGGTAACGTGTCGCAACGTCCTAAAGCGATTGCTCAGACTAGCCTGGCCACCTAGGAGTGCAAACCCTACCTCTCCCTCCATTCGATGCATTACTTCATTTTTCCCCTCCCTTTATCCTCATGACCACTGTTACCTCTTGCTTTGCTTGTACAAAGCATGAATATTCAAGAAACACTCTTTCACATCTTTGTGTCCATGAACTAGCGTAACGCAACTCGCCTAAGTGGAATGTAATTCAAGAAAAAAAGGGAGAAGTTTGGCAAATTGGATGTAAAATAGCTCATCCAGGCCATGCGGGTGTAACACAACTCGTCCGTGCAAGCCCTCCATATACAGTATGATGACATAACCTCTCACAAATACATTCGCAGAAGGACGCTATGACTTGTTTGCAAAATTTTCACGTTCACATGCTTGAGTCTTCTCCGAACCTCCCTCCTCTTACTTCTGTAAAATCCCTTCTATGCATTTTTCCCTACCCTAACCTTGCACTTCCAGGTTTGACAAAGCGACATTTGAGTAATCTCCAACGGACGCTGTTGGTGCCTTTACCTCTCTGGTGTTTCATATTCTTTGTCGACGTCTTTTAGGAAAGCCGTCTAAACATCAACAAAGAGGGATGATTGAAACACCATAAAATTTTCGAAGCCTCGACGGTTTGGCAAAATCTAGCGACCCAGGCAGGGAGTTGCAACAAGGTGCGGCACTGTACAGATGAACTTCAAGAGACAGAACAAAACAATGGGTGCACAACAACAAGTATTCCAGTTTGCAAGTTTCTTCTATGTTCCAAAATCTCAACATTTAGTACATTACGCTGTGTTACGCAACATAGAGTAATGCTGCGATACGTAGTGTAAGATCAAAGATAGTCTATCATAGCATCAAAAAATGGCTAAGGGGGCCCATTACGCTGTATTACGCAGTGCAGCTATACCACTTGAAATTGTTGGTCCTTGGTTGGAAGGAAACAGAAACCGAGAGATCTCCGAACATGCACAGAAGACCCTACCTTCGCTTGAGGGCAAGCTGGAATTGATGAAGGCAGAGTACCTTGATTGGTCCGCACTCGGATCAGGTAAGGATTTCCCCAAATGTACACCGAGGTGCTATATGCTGGGTTATATGTGAACGGCATAACAAATGTAAAACAAAACGTAAACGGCATAATTGGTGTAAACAGAGTGTAAACGTACGAGGGCGTAAATAGCAAACATGCAACAATTCATGAAAAACTGTAATAGATTTTAGGAAGAAAATGTAGTGATATTATTGCAAAGTGACAATTACAATGCACCGGTCTAACGCAGTTCTGGCTTTCACACAACATTGTATCTGCCATCTTGAGCGTATACATTGGGCGTATATGCTGTATCTACCATCTTGAGTGTATACGTTGTATCTGCTGGGCGTATACACTATGACGACTCTGCGTATATGTTGGGCATATACGCTGTGGATGTTGGGCTATATATGCTCAATGTATAGACTCTAGGATGCCTGATGTCAACATCTGATGATTGCTTTGTTTGCGCCAGTTGATGCCTTGTACCAAATCTTGCTCTAAAATGCTATTTCTTTACAGTCTTCAGGGGTTGCATGCTAGGCGTATACGCTGTGAACGCTGGGCGTATACGTTGTGAATGTTGGGCGTATATGCTGGGTCGTATATGCTGTGGAGGCTAGACTTGAGCGTATACGTTGGAGACGCATACTTAGTGAAAACTAAGTATGTTGCACTTCGAAGTTGCCATTTCTGATAGCAGATGTTGTCATGGTCATCGATGGGTCCCAGGGAACTACTTCTCGTCAAGTTTGACTCTGCTTGAAGCTGTCGGTGGGTTCTTAAGCTCGATTTTTATTGGAAACATACTAAGCTCAGAATTTTGTGGTGTTTCATTGGCCCCTCTTTGTTGATGCTTGGAGGAATCGACCTGAGAAGTGTTGACAAAGAAGTGTAAAACACCACAAGCGACTTGATAGAGGCTTTGTCCTTTGCCACCTGACTAGATGTCATTGCACCATATTCAGTAGTACAGGGGATTGTGGGAAGTGGAATTTGTATTTGATAGGGAAAGGGAAACTGTGGGGGATTCGGGAGGAATCAAGGTTGTGCATAGTGAAGGGGATGTGCTGGTGTGTATACGGGTCATGTTGATCTTTGTCGATAGCCATTGTTTAGCAGACTCAGAATCAATACATAAGATGTGCGTTCTTTAGTGGAAAAAGACTCTTGGTTAGTGTCGGAGAGGACTTGTTGGCAAAACCAAAGCTACGTGATGATGTGTTGCATTCTTTGGAGGAACAGGACCCTTGTTTAGTGTTTAAGAGGGAACCTGTTGGCAGAGAGGCAAAGCCATGCAATGGGATGTTTCTTGATTTTTCTAGACATGAGCATTTTCTTTCAAGGACACTTTCGTCCTGTCTTGTGTTTTATGCGGGAAGTGACAACGCTTTTTTTTATGCTCAAATGCCATGTTGTGGGTTGCAACTGCTTAGGAGTGGCGCGATATGCAACGATATGTTTAATGTTTCGAGCTGTACCGGATGTGTTCGGGATGTAGCCAAGTATAAGGTGTTGAGGAATAGGCAAGATATGAAATGGGAGATGTACTAGTGAATGGTTTGATTTAGTCTTTTCACATGCGTTGCAAACAACATCTCACCTTGCTACTTATGATGAAGTGCATTCTTGTACGAACACCTCTAAGTGTCATCCTGCAAACACAACTCTGAAAAGACATGAAAACCATGAGTGAATAAGTAAGCTTAGAATTGAACAGCTACTGATGGAACGAAGGCATCGAATGAGAGTTCAGGCACTGTATATGAATGCCAACAATGTTGGTAAGATCAGCTGATGGCGAGCGATGCAGCGATTCTGATGAAGTTTGAATGCAGCCATAGATTGAATAACCAGAGATGAACTTGCCAGTTTATAGTCTTAGTGGACTATCATGGGTTAGTTTTATGTCATGAACCATTGGACATTTGTCGTTTAGCGTCGTGGCAGACTGTACATTGCCAGTTTCTAGTCTTAGCGGACCATGAGGAGGCAAATCAGTTTATAGTCTTAGCGGACTCCAGTAAGTGGGACTATGGTAGTTTACTGTCATACCGAATGGGTGCTAGTTTATTTTCATTGCAGATGCTGTGTGGTATCAGTTTATCTTCATGATGCCAAGACGAGCTATGGTATCAGTTTTAAGTCATAATTCCAGGACTGTTCTATGGTATCAGTTTACCGTCGTGATTCCAGGAGGAGCTGTGGTATCAGTTTATCGTCGTGATTCTAGGACAATCTGTGGTATCAGTTTATAGTCGTGATTCCAGGACTCACACGTACCTGAGCTTGTACTCAAATATGGAACAGTTTCAAGAACAAGTGATTGGTTGGATTTGCAAGCTCAT
>MNCI01010317.1:204688-219402 GCA_015680685.1 Gnetum montanum
GCTTTGGGTAAGCATCTTTTTAAGTATTGTAATGATGGTTTTGTTTGTGGCCTTTGCTTGCCCATTGCCTTGAGGGTAGTAAGGGGATGAAAATGAGTTTTTGATCCCCAGACTTTCATAGAACATTTTGGTTTCGGCACTGCTGAATTGTGGCCCGTTGTCAGTGATGATGGTCATAGGGATGCCAAAACGGGTCACAATGTTTTCAAGGATGAATTTGCATATGTGTTTAGATGTGGTTTTTCGAAGGGGAACAGCTTCTACCCACTTCGTGAAATACTCTATCGTGGTTATAATGAAACTATGCCCTGCAGAAGATGAGGGTGTTATTGGTCCGATAAGGTCCAACCCTTAATTTTGAAAGGGTCATGTGATTTGCGCTGTATGCAACTCATTTGGTGGGACATGGATTAGATTACCATGTCTTTGACAGGTACTGCATGTTTTAGCCTTGGAGAGACAATCATACTCCATGTGTGGCCAATAATAGCCTAAGCGTCTTATTTTCGTTACCATTACTTTAGGTGCTATGTGTCGTCCGCATAGCCCGTCATGTACTTGCTCAACGATTGTTTAGGAATTAGCGCTACTAATGCATGTTAGCAATATGCCTTCGTAGGATCGATGACACAATGTGTCTCCTACTAATGCATATTGCCGAGAACGTTTTTGTATCGCGTATTTTTGTGCATTCGTTAAGTTTTGCGGTGTTTCACCACGTAGAAGGTACTCTTTTATGTCGTCATACCATTCTACTACATGTGTTGTACTAACAAATGTAATTGGCAATGCATCAAGAGTATCAGTTATTGGTTTGGAACAGCTGATTATGGAGCTTGGCAATGTATGAAACATTTTAGGCGATATGTTTAACGCTAGGGTGGCCAGTGCGTCTGCGATGGTATTATCATTTTGAGAGATGTGTTGCACGTCCATGTTTTCGAATCATTTCATTAAATGTTTGGCTAAGTCACAGTATGGTTGTAAATGTTGCGCTTTGCATGTATAAATGTCTGTGAATTGGTTTAAGACTAATTGTGAGTCTCCCCTGACCACAAGTCATGTGATGTCTAAAGCTAGTGCTACCGTAAGACCTCTAAGGAGACCTTCGTACTTTGCTATGTTGTTGGTACAGTGAAAGTTGAAACGATAAGCAAAGGGGAGGATCTCCCTGGAGGGATAGGTGATAACGGTGGCAGAACTTCCCCCTCTAGAGGTAGATGCGTCATCAAAGTTCAAAATGGCTTCGTAGTCATCGGGCACTATGGCTATTGCACTTACATTTTCGTTGGGGAATTCTGGCTCTATCGTTGCTTGATCATGTGTTGGTGACGCGGTCATTTGATTTGCTATGACTTGACCCTTAACTGATGATTGTGCTATGTAGTGTAGGTCAAACTCAGCTATCATGGCTTTCCATCGGGCTATTCGACTTGTCTCATAAATGTTTCCCATGATGTCTCTGAGCACATTATCCTTGCAAATTATGTTTACTTGGGTACAGAAGAGGTAATGTCACCATTTCTTTAAGGAAAAGGTTAGGGCTAAACATGACCTCTCCACCTCATTATACTTCTTTTCATGAGCAACTAATGCATGGCTTAAGTAATAGACAGGGACTTCGGTTCCGTCATCTCGTTTTTGGCAAAGCATGGATGCAATGGACGAGTCTGAAGTGGCAAGGTAGATGTAAAATGGTTTATCATTTTCAGGTGGGTAAATTGTGGCTAGTTGAACTAGTGCTGTTTTAATATTGTCAAATGCTTCTTGGCACTATGGAGTCCATTCAAAATGGATGTTCTTGCGTAGCAAGTGGTTCATAGGTTTCAACTTATCCGTTAGTTTTTCTATGAAACGCCTGATAAACTGTAATCTACCTTGTAGACCTTAGAGTTCAGTAAGGTTGTTAGGTGGTTTTAAGTTTGTTATTATCTTAACTTTATCGGGGTCTACTCGTATCCCTGCTTCTGAGGCTATGAATCCAAACATTTTTCCTGTTTTGACTCCAAAGACACATTTCTTTGGGTTAAGTCTTAGCTCATATTTTAAACAACGTTTTAGTACTAGGTCAAGATCTTGTACATGTTCTTATGATGTCTTTGATTTAACCACAATATCATCAACATAGTCATTAAGCGAGTGTAGCATGTAATCGCTAAAAATGAATGTCATGGCCCTTTGATATGTGGCCCCAGCATTCTTGAGACCGAAGGGCATCATTGTGTGACAAAAGGTTCCCCATGGTGTCATAAAGGTAGTCCGGAGCTGATGTTCCGGGTTAATGCGTATTTGATTGTATCCTGAGAAGCCATCCATAAAAGATAACAGGGAGTGCNATGGTCGCAACATTGAGATCCTAGAAGTCAATGCACAAGCGAATACTTCCATTCTTTTTCAGGACAACGACCATGTTGGATACCCAATCGGCGTAATTGACAGCTCGAATGAAACTAGCCTGATAAAGTTTGGTGATCTCATTACAAACTGCCAATGCTACCTCGGGTTTAACCTTTCGTGCCTTTTGTTTTACGGGTCTCAATTTTTGATCAAGGATGATGTTGTGCTGGACGATTCGAGGATCTAACCCAGACATGTCGATGTAAGACCAAGCGAATGCTTTCATGTTGTTTCGAAGCACATCTTCTATGTCTTTGGCCAACTGAGGTTGCAATAGTGTACTTAATTTTAATATTTTGGTTTCACCATCAGGCATAACAATGGGGGTTTTAGTCAAGGTGTCTTCAGTGATACTATCGGCTTCTATGTCAAGAGATTTTATCATACCTTTGTAGCTATCTAGCGTTTGTTGTGTTGAAGCTATGATTGTATCGTCTGTTGATAAACTTAAGTGGATGAGATTTATGTCAATGTCCCTTGCGATCTGTCCGTACGGCCCATCGATGATTAACGGTGCAGATAAATGCTAACAATCCATCAGGCTTGCTCCTGCCAATAAATAGAGAGCAAAATGAGCTAGTAGGTATTGTTCCATGTTCTCTGGCAGTGTAAGTTATGTGTACATGCATGATGGTGGCTTATTGTCGCACCAAGATGCATGGCAGTTTAAGGCCTTACCGGGCTGTGAGTGGTAGTTTAAGGCCTTGCTGGGTTGTGTGGGGTAGTTTGTGGTAGTTTAAGGCCTTACTGGGCTATCGTGGAAGTTTAAGGCCATACCGGGCCGTCATGGGTGTCTATGGCAGTTTAAGGTCTTACCAGGCCGTTTGTTCATCGTAAAATTTGCACGGTAGAGTTTACACCAAAATGTTCAGTGTCAACCTCTGAAGTTGGTTTACAAGGGAATCAGTATGTGGTAGTATTTGTTTTGCTTCATATGTATCTTTTTTGTATTTTTGAACAAATTTAATTAAGATAAAATAAAATAAAATGTAAGGCGACGGCGGCAGTGACGACAATGGCGCTATAAATAGTGCAGGGGTGTCATTTGGAGGCACTGTGAACCCTGAAGCGAACCGAGCATGAGCGTAAGCCTCAGCGTAAGCGTAGACGACCAAACCCCAGCGTAAACCTTCAGCTCCGGCATAAGCGTAAACTATCAACTCCGGCATAAAGGCTTAGCATGAGCATAGAGGCTTAAACTTAGCGTAAGCGTGAGCGTAAAGGCTTAGACTCAGTGTATAGGATTCAGACCCCGATGTAGAGGATCAGACCTCAGCGTAAACCTGTTAATCTTAGTGTAGAGGACGCCGAAATGGGCAAGGGCAAGGAGGTAGAAGGCCAGGGGAGGAAGGGGCCTGATCTAACTTTCGCAAAGGAGAGTGAGGCCATGCTGCAGTTTCTGCCCAGGCTGAGGGTTCCATCATGGCCTGGATCGTCACACAGGTAGGCTCTAATCCTGCCTCTGTTAGTTATTTTCATCTGTACATGTTATTTTGGCGTAAATAATTTTCGTAGCGTAGAGAGTTTGAATAGCGTAGATAGTTCCTGTAGCGTAGAGGGTTTCAGCATATATGCCCAGCATAGAGGGTTTCAGCGTATACTCCCAACGTAGAAAGTTAGCGTAGGGGGCCTATATGCTAAGCGTAGAAGGTTTCCTTAGCGTACAGCGTAGACAGTTTGAACAGTGTGTAGCGTAGAGGACTTTGACAATATATAGCGTAGATGATTTTATCATTATGTAGCGTAGAAGATTTTCATAGCGTATACGCTGACTGTTATCACAACGTATACGCTGACTGTTATCACGGCATATACGTTGATTGTTTACACAGTGTTCAGCGTGAACTGTTTGCACAGCGTTCAGCGTAAACTGTTTGCACAGCGTATACGCTGAGGATTTTTACAGCGTATACGCTTAGCATAAACAGTTTGTTCTTTTTCAGGTGGCGTATAGCATAGACCTGTTTTCATGGCGTACAACGTAAACTATTTTCAGCGTAAATGCCAAGTGCGAAAAAGTGCAAACTGTTTGTTGGTAGCATGTACACCGAGCGTAAATAGTTTTTGACAGCGTATACAGTTTTTGATAGCATATACAGTTTTTTTGACAATGTATACACCAAGTTAGGCAGTGTATACGCAGAGCGTAAATAGTTTTTAACAGCGTATACGCCGAGTTAGGCAGTGTATACGCTGAGCGTAAACAGCCGGTAATTTTTCTAAGTGTCTGCCTACAATGTGAAATTTTGTTTTTCATCTCATTTTCATGTATGGATGATTTACCGTGGCATTTTGGTTGCTTGTAGACACACTGAACCTTTTCTCCTGGTAGTTGAGCTAGTCGGAGTACTAGCATGGTTTGGCCCCATTGAGGCTGATGAACCTACCCCGAATTTGACCATTGATAACAATGGAGTATGGTTCAGGGAAGGGGCGTGTGAATTCCTTGCCTTCATCCTGGGCAGATTTAAGGTGGTGGTCTGGTCACATCTGAGGGAACAAGTGGCATGGAGCGTGCTTGAGGCTATGTTGCTGGGAGATTCAGAGGGCATAGTGATTTTTATGGAGAATATTGATGAGGGGCCGCTTGTGATCGAGGACGGTCCCTCTGGCAGGCCCAGGTCTACTTGCCCGTTAGCACATGTGTGGGCCTTATTGCCGCGAGGGTGTGATTATCTCAACAACACTCTATTTTTAGTGGCGCGTGCGCACACGCTGTTCCAGAACCCTCCTGGCACAGTGTACTGGGTAGATAGGTAAGATCGTATAAGCTTGTCATTTCTATTTTTTTGTCGTTTGGCATTTTCTTCTTTATTGACAACCATTCTTTTGTAGGCCCCAAGTTAACCAAGACGGAACATACGTTGATGATGATGGACTTGCCCTAGCTCATACCGCTCTAGAAACCTTTATGGCGGGTCCCACCCTTCGTGGAGCTATGTTAGCTCAAACCAAGGGTGATATTGTCCATTTTCACAAACGATTTTCTAGAGCATTCGCCCAATGCACAGCTCGTGGATGGTTGCATGGAGATTGGTCGCCTAAGGGACCAATTTCTCCTCATGACTCTAACTTAGGTAGTGAAACACCACAAAATTCGACGCTTAGTACTTGTCCAAAAAAAAGGCGGTCCCTGGGACCCACAAACAACCATGGCTACAGTGGGCGTCACACATTGCAACTTTGGAGGTCAAACAGCTTCATTTTCACTAAGTATCCGACACCAGCATATACGCCCAACGTCTACGCTCAAGGACATCCCCAACGTAGATGCTGGAATCCACAGCGTATACGCCCGCCAGCGTAAATGCTCGAACTTCCAACGTATACGCCCAGCGTAGACATCCAACTCGCACGCCCGGTGTACGACAAATGCTTACGACCGGCATGGAATCTCCAAAGGCAGGATGAAGACAATACCAAAGAGCAAGAATTGAAGCAAGTGGCCATCCTTTGGCGTATACACCCACCGTATACGCCAGCATCCATCGGCGTATACGCCTTGCATCCGCCCAGCGTATACGCCCAGCCCGCAGCATCCTCGCCCACGCGCACACGCTCAGCGCATCCAGCGTATATGCCCAGCGTATACGTCGACCTGATACGGCGTATACGCCCAGCATATATGCCCAACACTTGTAATATTGTACATTTGTAAATTGTGTACACCCGGTCAACGCGCCACGTGTCGCCCAACCCGAGTCTAGCGTAACAACCTGTATAAAAACCCTGATTTCCCACTTTACCAAGGTCGGTTGGCAAAATCCCGGAGCATACCAGAGAACATTTACACTGTGCACCAAAGCTAAAACCCTCTTATGCTGGAAGCCTTGTACGCTGCAGATACTCTCTACGCTCCGCCTGCCCTATGAACCAGAGTCATCCCTGTATACGCCGGGGCTTTTCGTCCGCCTTGTGTTCCCACACGATTGCATTAGACGGTGCACTGTACTTTGACTCTGCAATATCATTGTTTACATTTGTTGCATAAGTTATTTTACAGTTTTATGTCAATTTGGCCCATGAATTTTTTACGCCTGTTTACGCTCACACTTCCTTTGCATTCGTTTACGCTTTATGCTATTCTGTTGCCTTGTTTACGCCCGCACATCATTTACGCATAACCCAGCGTATTAGCATTTTGCGTACGTGCGGGGAAATCCTTGTTTGATCTGCGTGCAGACCACCCAAGGTACTTTGCCTTTGTCGCATTCCAGCTCACCATCAGGCGAAGGCAGGGTCTTCTGTACACGTCCTGCGATCCCGCAGCCTCTATTTTTTGTTCTAGCCGGAGACCAACGATTTCGCAGGACGAGTACAGAAGACCCTGCCTTCTCCTGAGGGCGAGCTGGAATGCGACAAAGGCAGAGTACCTTGGGTGGTTCGCACACGGATCAGACAAGGATTTCCCCACGGATACGCAAAATGCTAATACGCTGGGTTATGCGTAAACGATGTGCGGGCGTAAACAAGGCAATAGAACAGCGTAAAGCATAAACAGATGCAAACGAAGCATGAGCGTAAATAGGCGTAAACAGTTCGTGGGCCAAATTGACATAAAACTGTAAAAGAACTTATGCAGCAAATGTAAACAATGATATTGCAGAGTCAAGGTTCAGTGCATCGGTCTAACGCAGTCGTGTGGGAACACAAGGCGGACGAAAAGCCCCGACATATACAAGGATGACTCTGGTTCACAGGGCAGGCGGAGCGTAGAGAGTATCTGCAGCGTACAAGGCTTCCAGCGTAAGAGGGTTTCAGCTCTGGTGCGCAGCGTAAATGTTCTCTAGTATGCTCCGGGATTTTGCCAACCGACCTTGGTAAAGTGGGAAATCGGGGTTTTTATACAGGTTGTTACGCTAGACTCGGGTTGGGCGACACGTGGTGCGTTGACCGGGTGCACATAATTTACAAATGTACAATATTACAAGTGTTGGGCGTATATGCCGTATCAGGTCGGCGTATACACTGGATGCACTGAGCGTGTGTGCGCGTGGGCAAGGATGCTGCGGGCTGGGCGTATACGCTGGGCGGATGCAAGGTGTATACGCCGATGGATGCTGGCATATACGGTGGGCGTATACGTCGAAGGATGGCCACTTGCTTTAATTCTTGCTCTTTGGTGTTGTCTTCATCCTGCCTTTGGAGATTCCGTGCCGGCCGTAAGCATTTGCCGTACACCAAGCGTGCGAGTTGGATGTCTACGCTGGGCGTATACACTGGAAGTTCGAGCGTCTACGCTGGCGGGCGTATACGCTGTGGATTCGAGCGTCTACGCTGGGGAGCGTATACGCTGGTGCCGGATACTTAGTGAAAATGAAGCCGTTTGACCTCCAAAGTTGCAATGTGTGACGCCCACTGTAGCCATGGTTGTCTGTGGGTCCCAGGGACCGGCTTTTTGCTGGACAAGTACTAAGCGCCGAATTTTGTGGTGTTTCATTGGCCCCTCTTTGTTGACGCTTGGAGGAATCGACCCGAGAAGCGTCGACAAAGAAGTGCAAAATACCATAAGCAACTTGATAAAGACGTTGCCTGCTGCCACTTGACGAGACGTCATCGCATCGTGTTAAGTAGTACATGGGATCGGGAAAGTGAAATTTGTAGCTGGTAGGAGGATAGGGATCGCGGGGATTGGTGACTGCCCAAAGAATTGTGTCGTGGATAGGGGATGTTTGGATATGTGGCATGCTGATCTTTGCCAAGAGCCACTGTTTTAGCAGACTTGGAGTTCAGACATGCAATGTGCATCCTTTGGCGGAACAGGGCCCTCGGTTAGCTTTCAAGGGAATCCTGTTGGCAGGGCCAAAGCTACGGGAGGATGTGTTACATGCTTTGGAAGAACAAGGCCCATGTTTAGTGTTCAAGGGAACCTGTTGGCAGGGAGCCAAAGCTATGCAACTGGATGCTTTTGACCATTTTAAACATGAGTACTTGGTTTTGAGACGACTGCCTTCTCTCCTGGGACTTATATGGGAAGTGCCCGGGGTCTCGTTTTTTTTTTATGCGTAAACTTTTGCTCTGCTTTCGTACTCATGCGCAATTGCTGTGCTGCATGTTGTAGCTGCTTTACAGTGGTACAATGTTTTAGATGTACTGGGCGTGTCGAGGGGATGCTGGGGTAAAATGTGTTGGCGAATGGATAAAGAATTTTGTCGATGAATGGGGATGTACTAGTGAATGGTGTGATTGAGTTTTCTCAGGTATGCTGCGATCATTGTCTCATCATGCTGCTGATGGCGGAGTGCATTCTTGTGCGAAACCTCTAGGTGTCATCCTGCAAACATAACGCCAAGGAGACAAGAAAAATCATGAGCGAACAAATGAGCTTAGACTTACACGGTAGCTGATGGCGCAGAGATGCTAAAGATCGGCAGGCACTATATGTAGATGACAGCAATACTGATAATGGCGATTGATGGCGAGCGATGCAGTGAAGCTGATGAATGAGCATGGTCGCGGAGTGATGTGCCGGATGTGAACTTGCCATTTTATAGTCTTAGCAGACTATCGTGGGTTAGTTTTATGTCATAACCCGTTGGACATTGCCTGTTTAGCGTCATGACAGACGTTACATTACCAGTTTCTAGTCTTAGTGGACTATGGAGAGGCAAGCTAGTTTATAGTCTTAGCAGACCCGATTGGTTAGGACGGTGGCAGTTTATTGTCCTACCGGACGAATGCTAGTTTATTGTCCTTGTGGACGCTGTGGTATTAGTTTTAAGTCATAACCCAGGACTATTTTGCGGTATCAGTTTACCGTCATGATCCCAGGACGAGCTATGGTATCAGTTTATAGTCGTGATTCTAGGACTTGCTATGGTATCAGTTTATAGTCGTAATTCCAGGACTTTCTGTGGTATCAGTTTACTATCATGATCCCAGGATGAGCTGTGGTGTCAGTTTATAGTCGTGATTCCAGGACTTACACGTACCTAAGCTTGTATTCATACGTAGAACGGTTTTAGGTACAAATGATTTGTAGGATTGGCAAACTCGTTTCCTTCCATGTCAGCTAGCTTGAATGCACCATTATCAAATGCTTTGATGACCACGTAAGGCCCTTCCCAGTTGGCGAAGAATTTGTCCGCATGTTCCTGAACAGCTTTGAGCACGAGGTCGCCTTCTTTGATGGGGTGCTTGTTGATGTTATGCCGATGTCACTGTCGTTCTTGCTTTTGATACCATTCGATCTGATCGAGTGCGCGTATGCGTTCTTCTTCCACCGAATCGAGGTCAATGGTACGTAGATTATTGTTTTGCTCATCGTCGAGGAGTCCGGAGAGTGTGATCCTTAATGATGGTACTTGTAATTCTAAAGGTAAGACAGCTTCTGAACTGTAAACAAGGCTATATGGTGTTTTACCTGTTGACATTCGGTGTGTAGTGCGGTATGCCCATAATGCGTACACTAATTGCTCGTGCCGTTTTCTTCTGCTTTGGGTTAGCATTTTCTTAAGTATCATAATGATCGTCTTATTTTTTGCTTCTACTTGCCCATTGCTCTGAGGATAGTAAGAGGAGGAAAACGAGTGTTTGATCCCCAGACTATCGCAAAAAGTTTTTGTTTCGGCACTACTAAATTGCGGCCCGTTATCAGTGATGATTGTCATGGGGATGCCAAAACGGGTTATTATATTTTCAAGGATGAAATTGCACACGTGTTTAGATGTGGTCTTTTGGAGGGGCACAGCCTATACCCACTTCGTGAAATATTCAGTAGCGGTTATGATGAAACTGTGCCCTGCGGAAGACAAGGGTGTTATTGGTCCGATGAGGTCCAAACCCCATTTTTGGAAGGGCCACGTGATCTGTGCCATGTGCAACTCGTTTGGTGGGACATGGATCAAGTTACTATGCTTTTGGCAAGTGTCGCATGTTTTAACCTTGGAGAGACAGTGATATTCCATATGCGGCCAATAATAGCCTAATCGTATTATTTTCGTTGCCATGGCTTTAAGCGTAATGTGTCCTCCGCATAGTCCCTCATGTATTTGTTCAACAACCGTTTGGGCATCAGCACTACTGACGCATGTTAGCAATATACCCTCATAGGATCTGCAACACAATGTGTCTCCCACTAAGGTGTATTGCCTAGAACGTTTCCGCACCGCATCCTTTTGCATATTTGTTAGATGTCGTGGTGTTTCTCCACGTAGAAGGTACTCTTTTATGTCATCATACCATTCCACCGCGTGTGTTGTACTAACAGATGCAATTGGCAATGTATCGGAGGTATTGGTTATCGGTTTAGCGCAGTTGATTACGGAGCTTGGCAAGGCATGGAACATGTCAGACGATAAGTTTAGCGCTAATGTGGCCAACGCGTCTGCGATGGTATTATTGTTTCGGGAGACATGTTGCACATCAATGTTTTCAAATCATTTTACTAGGTGTTTTTCTAAGTCACAATACAGTTGAAAGTGTTGGGCTTTAGATGTGTAAACATCTGTGACTTGATTTACAACCAATTGTGAATCCCCTCTGACTATGAGCCGTGTGATATCTAAACCCAATGCTGCCGTGAGACCTCTAAGGAGACCTTCATACTCTGCTACGTTATTAGTACAATGAAAGGTGAAACGATAGGCAAAGGGTCGGATCTTCCCGGAGGGGTAGGTGATGATAGCGGCTGCACTTCCTCCTCGAGAGGTGGATGCTCCATCAAAGTTTAGAATGGCATCATAATCTTGGGGCACTATGTCGATGGTGTTTATGTTCTCATCTGGGAATTCTGGATCTATGGTTACTTGATCACGTGTTGGTGACGTGGCCATTTAATCTGTTATGGCTTGACCCTTGACTGATGATTGTGCTACGTAGTACAAGTCAAACTCGGCTATCATGGCTTTCCATCGGGCTATTCGACTCATTTCGTAGATGTTCCTTGTTATGGCTCTTAGTACATTGTCCTTACAGATTATGTAGACTTGACTACGGAAGAGGTAATGTCGCCATTTTCTTAGAGAAAAGACTAAAGCTAAACATGACTTCTCCACATCGTTATACTTCTTTTCGTGGGCCACTAAGGCATGGCTCAAGTAGCATATAGGAACTTTAGTTCCGTCATCTCGTTTCTGGCAGAGCATAGACTTGATGGACAATTCTGAAGTGGCAAGGTAAATGTAAAATAGTTTGTTGTTTTGGGGTGGGTAGACTGTGGGCAGTCGGGCAAGTGCTATTTTGATGTTTTTGAATGCTTCCTGACACTACGGAGTCCATTCAAAATGGACATTTTTACGTAACAGGTGGTTCATAGGTTTTAGTTTGTCTGTTAATTTTTCTACGAAGCGCCTAATGAATTGTAGTCTACCTTGCAGGCCTCGGAGTTTGGTAAGGTTGCTCAGGGGTTTCAGGTTGGTAATGGCCTTAACCTTATCGGGGTCCACTCGTATCCCTGCTTCTGAAGCTATGAATCCAAGCATTTTGCCTGTTTTGACACCGAAGACGCATTTTTTTGGGTTAAGTCTTAGTTCATATTTTAAACAACATTTTAAGACTAAGTCGAGGTCTTGTACGTGTTGTTCGGTCGTTTTTGACTTAATCAGGATGTCATCCACATAATCGTTGAGCGACCGTAGCATATAATCACTAAAGATAAACGTCATGGCTCTTTGATATGTGGCCCCTGCATTCTTGAGACCAAAGGGCATCATGGTGTAACAAAAAGTTCCCCATGGGGTCATGAAGGTTGTTCGAAGTTGATGTTCAAGGTTGATGTGTATTTGGTTGTATCCCGAAAAACCATCCATAAAAGATAGCAAGGCATGTCCAGCAGTCGAGTCAACGAGTTGATCGATGCTGGGCAGGGGAAAGTCATCTTTTATGGTTGCTACGTTTAAATCTCGGAAGTCGATGCATAGGCGAATGCTTCCGTTTTTCTTTGGGACGATGACCATGTTGGAAACCCATTCGGCGTAATCAACTGCTCGAATGAAACTAGCTTGGTAAAGCTTGGTGATCTCATTGCGAACTGCCAATGCCACCTCGGGTCTAACCTTTCGCGCTTTTTGTTTTACCGGTCTTAGTTTTGGGTCAAGGATAATGTTGTGTTGAACAATTCTAGGATCTAGCCCTGGCATGTCCGTATAGGACCAAGCGAGCGCTTTCATGTTTTCCCTAAGCACATGCTAAATGTCTTGGGCCAAGTGTGGTTGTAGCAGCGTGCTTAATTTTAAGATTTTGACTTCCCCATCAGGCATGGTAATGGGGGTTTCAGCCAATGGGTCTTCGGTGATGTTTTCAGCTTCTATGTCAAGAAATTTTGTCATGCCTTGGTAATTGTCTGTTGTTTGCTGTGTTGAGGCTATGACCGCATCGTCCATCAGTGGACTTAAATTGATGAAGTTTATGTCAATGTCCCGTGTAATGATGCCGTGTGGTCCGTCAATGGTTAACGGTGCGGTTAACTGCGGGCAGTCCATTGAGCTTGCTCCTGCCAATAAACTGAGAGTTGCATAAGCAAAGGGGTGTAGTTCTATGTTTTCTGGTGCTTTTAAACTATGTGTACGTGTATAATGGTGGACTATCGTCACACCTGGACGCATGGCAGTTTAAGGCCGTACCGGGCCATAATGGCAATTTAAACTAGCCTAAATGTGTAAAATGGGGTCCACAAAGGAACCAGGATGCAATAATCTCTGTCTTGAATTCGATTTTAACTAATTTTTTATCATTTTTTGGGTAGATTTCGACAAAAAAGAAGCAAAAAAGGAAAAACGACAAAAAATGGAGCAATGGCGGCGTAAGCGGCGGCAGCGTCAGCGTCAACGTCATCGAACGCTATATAAAGGGAAGGGGGGGTCCATTTGTTTTTTTACCCAAAAAGCGACAGCGTAGACAACAGTGTGAACCTGCTAAGGCGTAAGCGTAAACTACAATACCCTAGCGTAAGCGTAAACTGGAACCTGGGCGTAGACGCCGAGGACTGAACCCAGCGTAGACGCCGAAGCTTGAACTTCTCAACGCCAGCGTACTGTTTCTCAGCGTGAACGTATATTGCCAGCGTAAGCCGAGATGGGCAAGGGAAAGGAAGTGGAGGGCCAAGGGAGGAAGGATCCCGATCTAACCTTCGCCAAAGAGACGGAGGTCATGCTGTAGGGCCTGCCTAGGTCGAGCATGCCAGCGTGGCCCGTGACGTCTCATAGGTAAGCCTTGATCCCTACCTCTATCGTTATTTATGTACTTCTCTGTATTCGTAGCGTAGAGGATCTCGGCGTATACGCCGAGCGTAGGGATTTTTCATCATGAGGGTTTTCGGCGTGTACGCCAGCGTAACCGTGCAGCGTGGACGGTGTTCAGTCCTTCTAGTGTAAACATTTTTTGCGTTGTTGTGTTAGCGTAAAAGTTTGTCAGCGTGTTTTTCATCGACGTAAGTTCTGTTTCTTGCGACGGCGTATACGCTGAGGGTTTGTTCGGCGTATACGCTGTACGCGTACAGTTGTCTTTTCGGGGTACCGCTTTATCTTTCTGGCGTAAACTGTTTACGCTGAACGTGAACTTGGGCGTATACGCCGAGGGTTTGCTCAGCGTGTACGCTGCGCGTGAAGGGGTTGGGGCGTCAGCATAAAATAGATCACCATCAGCGTAGACGCTGAGTTGGTTAGCGTGTACACTGAGTTAAATTTCATTCTTTACGCTAATTATTAGTCGGCGTATACGTTCTGCAGACAACGTATACGCTAGATTGAATGTGTTTTTTGCGCTAAGTGTAGGTTGTCGTATATATCATAATGCTAAGTCTGAATCGCTCTAAGTGCTAAGTTTGTTCGGTGTATACACTGAGCACGAATCACGGGCGTAAATCTTGGGCATATACGCTGTGTACAGCGTATATGCTAGGCGTAAACAATTAGTTGAATTTTTGATTTTTTGCCGATTTATGATGCGAACTTTCGTTTTGTGGCATTGTGATTGGTTGCAGGGACAGCAAACGCTTCCTTATCGTGGTTGAACTCATCGGGGTGCTAGCATGGGCTAGCCCCGTGGAGGAAGGCGATCTTCCCCTGGCTTTATTTGTGGATGACAAGAGGGTCTGGTTCAGGGAAGGTGCTGGCGAATTTCTGGCTTTCTTGTTAACCAATTTCGAGGTGGCTATGTGGTCGCATTTTGACAAAGTGACTGCGCGAAGTGTGGTTGATGCAATACTACCGGGGGCTGCAGAGGACGTAATGGTCTTTATGGGAGACATTGACGAGGGGTCGTTTGTGGCTGAGGATGGCACTACCCATGGGCCCAAGTCAAACCGCCCGTTAATGGGTGTGTGGGCATTGCTGCCACCAGGGTTGGATTATGTCAACAATACATTGTTTATAGCTGCC
>MNCI01010317.1:222500-267063 GCA_015680685.1 Gnetum montanum
CAGATGTTTCGTAGTAGACCGACCATTTCTGATCGTGGCTAGTTTTATGTCATTGCGGACATGATAGTTTAACGTCTTTCCGGACAAGAAGTGCTATTTAATTTTGTTCCCCCTTTTTTTTTGTTATGATTTTTGGCATTTTTGGGTTTTATCGTAGTTTAGTGTCATTTCGGACGTGTTATAGTTTAACGTCGTTTCGGACTAAGGGTGTTTTATTTTAGTTGTTTTTCTATCTTCTTTATTTTCATGTTAGGGGGTGTATTCTGCATCTACGCTGGAAGTTCGAGCGTCTACGCTGGCGGGCGTATACGTTGTGGATTCCAGCCTCTACGCTGGGGATGTCCTTGAGCATAGACATCGGGCGTATATGCTGCTGCCGGATACTTAGTGAAAATGAAGCCGTTTGACCTCCAAAGTTGCAATGTGTGACACCCACTGTAGCCATGGCTGTCTGTGGGTCCCAAGGACCGGCTTTTTGCTGGACAAGTACTAAGCACCAAATTTTGTGATGTTTCATTGGCCCCTCTTTGTCGACGCTTCTCGGGTCGATTCCTCCAAGCATCAGCAAAGAGGGGCCAATGAAACACCACAAAATTCAGTGCTTAGTACTTGTCCAGCAAAAAGCCGGTCCCTGGGACCCACAGACAGCCATGGCTACAGTGGGTGTCACACATTGCAACTTTGGAGGTCAAATGGCTTCATTTTCACTAAGTATCCGGTAGCAGCATATACGCCCGATGTCTACGCTCAAGGACATCCCCAGCGTAGACGCTGGAATCCACAGCGTATACGCCCGCCAGCGTAGATGCTCGAACTTCCAGCGTATACGCCCAGCGTAGACATCCAACTTGCACGCCTGGTGTACAGAAAATGCTTACGGCCGACACGGAATCTCCAAAGGCAGGATGAAGACAACACCAAAGAGCAAGAATTAAAGCAAGTGATCATCCTTTCGCGTATACGCCTTGCATCTGCCCAGCGTATACGCCCACCGTATACGCCAGCATCCATCAGCGTATACGCCTTGCATCCGCCCAGTGCATATGCCCAGCCCGCAGCATCCTCGCCCATGTGCACACACGCTCAGCGCATCCAGCGTATACGCCGACCTGATATGGCGTATACGCCCAACACTTGTAATATTGTACATTTGTAAATTGTGTGCACCCGGTCAACACGCCACGTGTCGCCTAACCCGAGTCTAGCGTAACAACCTGTATAAAAACCCCAATTTCCCACTTTACCAAGGTCGGTTGGCAAAATCCCGGAGCATACCAGAGAACATTTACGCTACGCACCAGAGCTGAAACCCTCTTATGCTGGAAGCCTTGTACGCTGCATATACTCTCTACGCTCCGCCTGCCCTGCGAACCAGAGTCATCCCTGTATACGCCAGGGCTTTTCGTCCACCTTGTGTTCCCACATGACTGCGTTAGACCGGTGCATTGTACTTTGACTCTGCAATATCATTGTTTACATTTGCTGTATAAGTTATTTTACAATTTTATGTCAATTTGGCCCACGAACTGTTTACGCCTGTTTACGCTCACGCTTCGTTTGCATCCGTTTAAGCTTTACGCTGTTCTGTTGCCTTGTTTACGCCCGCACATCGTTTACGCATAACCCAGCGTATTAGCATTTTATGTACGCGTGGGGAAATCCTTGTCTGATCCACGTGCGGACCACCCAAGGTACTCTTCCTTTGTCGCATTCCAACTCGCCCTCAGGTGAAGGCAGGGTCTTCTGTACGCGTCCTGCAATCCCGCGGCCTCTGTTTTTCCTTCCAGCCGGAGACCGACGATTTCAGGCGGTACAGGTAGCACCTCTAAGTTCACCACTGAAGGTAAGTGACAATATTCTCTAGATGTGTTAACGTGTTTGTTCAACTACCGGGGGTTATACTGATGTGATGGTTTCAAATTGTATCTACAGTTGATGTCCCTCCTGGCGGAGACCCTGTCACATCAGGATGAACTGAGAGTACCCTCTTGATGAAGTTCAGGGAGATCAATAAGGCTCAGAAATGGTTGCGCATGCATGCCCCACCATCCATCGTCTGTTGTTTAGATGATGCTGGCCTTATGGAGCTCTTTACAACTCCCAGCCTTGATGTGTCAATAGCCGAAATGATCGGAATTGTTGATTCATTCGACAAATCTGTCTCTTACTATAGCACCCGGATTAAGGGTGTTAAGATAGTCTTCCATCTGTCGGCTGAATTCTTTTCGAACCTGTTTGGTGTACCGACGGATGGTGTAAATGTAGTTTTGGACAAGACTCATAAAGAGCTCCATACGATACGTGAGTTAGAGGACTAGTTGGGCATTGCCAAGGGTGCCAAGGGATTTCCCTATGTAGGGGAAGTCAAAGGTTGAGGAAGTTAATGAATTATATCCCCTATTTAGGGCACGGGAATTTCCTAAATCCCTTTCCTAGGTGCAGAGTCTTGGTGTTGAAGCTGTGCGTATTATGCAAACCATCTTAGAAACCGGGATGCGTTATAACTTGGCCCAATTTTTGTTGTTAGGCCTTCATAAGGAGATAATGCGATTGCGCTCAAATGTCAAGGCGCAACCCCACTTTACCTTTGCATTCTTTGCCGGTTATCTTCGTCGTTTGGCAGTGTTTCTAGTGGTTCGCGCGGACAATAAGTATGTTCTATGGGATCGAGGTCAATTATCCCGCCCATGGATCAACCATTTATTTGAAACAGTTGAGTCCCAAGATGCGCCTGAGGGAATTGATGAATCCGTATCTATCATGATAGGGGGGTCATCTAGTACCTCAATTCACACACGTGATAGTGTGGGGTTGGAACCAGACGATGTGCCTTATACTGCCAAGAGAGCAGAACGGGTCATCAAAGAGACCATCGGTAAGGCCAAGTCGAAGTTGACGAAGCATAAACGTTCAACTGAGGAGGCCTCAAATGTGGACGAGCCACGGGTGAAGCGCATATGGTTCAAGATGCCTATCCAAAGTAAGTAAACTCAGTACTCTTATTACTTTATCGTTTTCTTCTTATTCATAATTTTTATTTTGACCACTTACATGTCACTGATGCCTTCAGACTTAACTTGAGAAGTGAGGAGGCAGGAATTAGAGACAATCATTGAAGAGGAGGAAGCTACAACGGAGTTAATGATCGATGAGGAAGAGGCCGACAAGGATCAGGAGGAAGAAACGAAGGAGCTACGAGAAGACACCACGGAGACTAAACTGGTTGATGACCAGCGTCAATGTATAGCGTAAACAAGGTTTACAGCGTACAGAGTGTAGCGTATACTAGACGGCAGCGTAGACGAGTCTACGGCGTAGAGCGTGTAGCGTAGTCACTGGGAAGTTTGCAGATAGTAATTTTTAAGCTCAACAGCATAGACGCTGGGAGGTTTGCATAGAGGGTCGGTGTATACTCGATAGCGTAGACACTGGGAGTTCTGAAGCACAGTAAGTTTTAGGTAGTTTTAGACCCTCCTTCTAGCGCCAATTTCTGTACCGCCCAAAATCGTCGATCCCTGGCTGGAAGGAAACAGAAACTAGGAGATTTCCAGACATGCACAGAAGACCCTACCTTCGCTTGAGGGCAAGCTGGAATTGATGAAGGCAGAGTACCTTGAGTGGTCCACACGCGGATCAGGCAAGGATTTCCCCAAACGTACACCGAGGTGCTATACGCTGGGTTATATGTGAACGGCATAACAAATGTAAAACGAAACATAAACGGCATAACTGGTGTAAATAGAGCGTAAACGTACGAGGGCGTAAACAACAAGCATGAAACAATTAATGAAAAACTGTAACAGATTTTAGGTAGAAAATGCAGCGATATTATTGCAAAGTGAGAATTACAATGCACCGGGCTAACGCAGTTGTGGCTTTCACACAAGGCGGATGAATAGCCCCGATGGATGCAGGGATGATTGTGTGCTGGTTCAAACTATAGGCATAGCATAGAGGCTGTATGCTCAGTGTATAGGGTTGAGGTCCAGCGTACAAGGTTTTCTGCTATGGTTCTTAGCGTCTTTGTTTTTTTACTCTCTAGTTTGCTCAAAATTGCCAACCATGTTCTAATGAAAAATTAGTGTTTTTATATAGGTTTAGACGTTAGACTCGGGTTGGGTGACACATGGCATGTTGACCAGGTGCAAAAGAATGAAATGTTACAAGTGTACAATGTGCCGCATAAGCTGGGCATATACGATGTATCTGCCATCTTGAGCGTATACGTTGGGCATATATGCTGTGACTGCTAGGCGTATACGCTATGGATGTTGGGCTGTATATGCTCAGCATATAGACTTCAGGATGCCTGATGTCAACATCTGATGATTTCTCTATTCGCGAGAGTTGATGCCTGGTACCAAATCTTGCTCTGAAATGCTATTTCTTTCCCGTCTTCGGGGGTTGCATGCGGGGCTTATACGTTGGGCGTATACGCTGTGAATGTTGGGCATATACGCTGGGTCGTATACGCTGTGGATGTTGGACTTGAGTGTATACGCTGGGCGTATACGCTGAGAATGTGAAATTGGGTGTATACGCTGGCCATATACGTTGGAGATGCATACTTAGTGAAAACTAAGTATGTTGCACTCCGAAGTTGCCATTTCTGATAGTAGATGTTGTCGTGGTCATTGACAGGTCCTAGGAAACTACTCCTCGTCGAGTTTGACTCTGCTTGAAGCTGTCGGTGGGCCCTTAAGCTCGATTCTTGTTGGAAACGAACTAAGCTCAGAATTTTATGGTGTTTCAGCGGCGTAATAAAATCCTAAAAGGGATTGATCAGAAACAGAGGAAGCGCGACAACAATACTTCATCTTTTGCAGTTTCGTTATTTTACGCTGAATTACGCTATGATGCATAATTGAGTGTAATGCAAGTAACGACAAGCACAATTCAGACATTAGTAGTTCATACACCACAATACGCTCTCTAGCATATTACAGCGTAATCAAAGGACAGTCTGTTGCCAAAGCCCAAACGAGAATAGTTTACAACGCGCTACGTAGCATAGCATCGTAAGCTTCAACGACAACACATTGGGTCAACGGAATCTGATGAGTTCAGGACACACGTCACTTAAACTGTGTTTCCCTCCTGACCCTAACCTTATAAATGCTCCAGTTGACGAAGATCAAAGGGGGAAAAAAATTTCCTCCTTCAAGGTTGACAAGAGAGAAAAAGAGAATCAGCGACCGTGAGCATATCGGAGTTGATTGGCAAGAACCCTTGATCAGAAATAGTCAACTGACAGATATTCTACCCCAGGGGTCTAACTTCTTTGCACCCAGATTGGCTAGAACAAGGTAGATTGACCCTTTCTTGTTTCATCTTCTTTCTTGCTGCTGGCATGTGCTTCATCCAAACCAAAGCTTGCCTATAATCATTGTATCCGACATATTGTGTTCACAAATTAAATCTCAGATCTTGTGGTCATACTTTCTATAAGTTTTATTCCTTACGTCTCATTTATATAGATTTGGAAATTGCTCTAAATCATGTGCATCGCTTTCAATTATTTTCTTTGTGTTTAATAATATTACATCTCCTCATAAAGAGTCATCATTTTTTCATCAAATTATTACAAAAATTTTACTGATTAAATAACTCCTTGTCTGATTGACAAGACCGTTCAGGGTACCTTGGATTCATTTCTTTCTCCAGCATGGTCCTCGCACGGATCCATGGTTAAAACTGTGTACACAGACTTTCATTCGATATTTCCAACGATCGACATTTTTCATCGTTACAGCCATCATGGTGCCGCATCCTATAGCCGAATGCACAATGAGTATCCTTCCCACTTGCTATCCCTTGGTTCATCTCCTTAACCTACTCCCTACCATACTTTATTTCCTTAACACTCCCAAGCATAGTGAAGTGTTGTCTTATTGGGCATTGAAGAGTAGTGTTGGTGTCGTGTTTGTAATGATGTTTTATATTCTTTGTCAATGTCTCTTAGGACAATCCCCTAGACGTCAACAAAGAGGGTCCAATGAAACACCACCAATTTTAGGCTTCAATACTTCAACTGAAAATTTGTCTAAGTGTCAAAACTTGGCAAATTTTTCTAAGTGTTGATGCTACACTCCCCAACATAGCTAGCATAGCATGCATTAAGGCCTATTTTTCCAAATTTTCAAAGTGTTGATAGCAGTAACATGAAAATTTTTCTAAGTGTTCTACTATGCTCTCACTTTATTTGCTACACTCTAGAGCGTATCCAGTGTAGCACATACTTCCATGGCTAGTTTGCCCAACTACCAAGCTAGAAGTTATTAGGATTACTCAGGATGGATGAAATAGTTTGGCAAATTTTCTATCTCCTGGGTTGCCATGCTCTACTACACTCCCTAGCATAGTTAGCATAGCACATGTTCCAATGGCTAGTTTTCCCAAGTGCCAAAACATAAGTCATCAGGATTGCTTGGGGTGGAAAAAATAGTTTGATAAATTTTCTATTTTTTGGGTTGCTATTCTCCCTAGCATAGTCAAAGTAGCATACTTTTCAATGCCCAGTTTTGCCTAAGTGTTAGGTAAGAAGCTCTCAAGCTAACTTAACATGGAATCATTTGGCAAATTTTTCTAACTCCTAAGGCTACCTATCCTACTACACCCTAGAGCGTAGCTAGTGTACCATGAAGGAAGACTATAGATTTTGTCAAATTTTAGCCAAGTATCCCTACTACACTCTACTATGCTCTAGAGCATAGCCAACGTAACTAGTGTTGAACATCAAAATATTGCAAAATTTGACTAAGCATTGTGTTATGCTTTAGAGCGTAGCCAACATGACATTGAAGAAAACCTCCAACATCCTTCAAAAGCCTCCAAAACTTAGCATCAACCTTCATCTCAACTTCAACATTCCCCTAGCAAGCAAGATCAAAAATTTGTATCTCTTTTGCACCCCCATTGATACCCAAAATTGTTCCTACACTTGACCCTACTCGAAAGAGGGAAATACATAATCCTGAAGCATAGCCTCCAAGTTACACTATTTTACATTATTTGCAGGTACATTGCAGTTGTTCAAACTTTGGCACATGTAATCTTAGCAATGTAGCCATAGTTCAACTATCTCTAGGGACCCATTACAATACTCTACAGCGTAATACTTTGTCACTCCCATGGAAGCATAGCAAAGGTCAGCATAGCCTCATCTACCCTTATGCCACATGCCATCTAATTCACATATTATGCCATATAATGCCTAATCTGCATTTTGTGCTCATCCTAACCCTATAAATACCCTTACATCCAACATTCTAGGGGTTGGAAAATTAAAAGAGCATTGGGAATTTTTATTTTTTGAGCATCCTTGGCACTCTTGCACCTAAGAACTTGAGCATACCTAGCACTTTGCACTTTGGCACATGCTAGAACACAGTTCATCATTGTACCCATGAAACACAGCAATAGCCAACCCAGCAAGTTCAATCCCCATGATAGCCATTAGTTCTACGTATTGAATGTTCTAGATACTATGACTACACTACTATGCTGCCATTATGCTTGCCTGTACACCACATACCACTTTCATCTCTTTTCATGTAATAGCTACGCTCCCCCATCTGGGGTGGTGCACTTTTATTCTAAAGTTTCTATTATGTTTTCAAGCACTTTTTATTTGGCACTTAGCATAGCACTCACACTTTCTTTATTTTCTAGCACATATGTGCATGTTTACATCATTGTTCTCCAGTCGGGACACCCCACTACGCTTTGGCTTAGCTGACCCTATTGCCCACACATAGCGTTGTATAAACCCCTCTTACACACACTCATCTTAACACCTTGTAAGTCCTTGTTTGATCGACAAGACCGTTTAAGGCACCTCCCATCTCCATTTTCCAACATGACCCTCACACAAACTCAAGGTTAGGCTATACACGTGTTGACCTCTCAGTGTTCCAGCCACCAACATTTTTTATTGTCACACACCTCACAGCTAAAGTCCATGTTCTTGATTCTATGTCTTGGTCTAACATACTTGAATTCTTAAGTATTATATTTCAATTTTTAGTCCTTAACTTCCATCAACCATTAATCACCTAAGGGTCCCATAGACTCCTTAGGTTGAGGTTGTGCAAGGGTAAACATGACATGTGCTTACTATGGGGAGGATCCATTTGAATATCCCTTGGTTCGATTCATTAAGCACCTTATCCTTAGGCATTCTTGCGATCAGAATCTTTTGTACACCCATCTTCTGCATCAAACCATGTGCTCCTTTACATACTTTATTCAATAAATGTATTCTCTATCAAATTTTTCAATTTTTGAGCTTTCAAAGAACCTCTTCAATGATTTCCTCATATTCTTGGCTTTTCTAGGACTCCATTGATCCCAATTTCATTAAAAAAGTCCTTGTATTTTTAAGTCTCAAAATTTTTCCTATGGGCTCTATATATAAGGCCTCATTGATGGAGCAGAGTTGTATATAGTACATCATCAATGTAAAGGAAAACTTTTATATATATGCATGATCCCACTTAAAAAAGGGAAAATTGTAAGAAGTTTGATGCACTCATACGAGTAGATAGAATCGACTACAAGATTGTGACATTTAACCTCAATCCCATAATGAGGCCAAGTAAAATCACCACATTTTCTACTCAAGGATGTCCCACTTTAAGTGGGAGATTCCTCATCAACCTTCCACAACTATCTATCTTGAGATGGAAAAGTGCTTTAAATAAAATGAACATGGAAGGAATGCACTCCACTTCTCATGCCTGATTAGAAAACTCTATTGGAGGGGAGGAATAGTCCATTATGCCAATGATGTTATCAAGCATGTTCCAGCCACCAACTAGGTGAAAATGATGAAAGACAAGATACCTGTAGTAATTATCCATGAAGAGGAATAGTAATCACCACCTCCACCTAATAATTAAACAATTTTGCCAAACATTTCTGTAACCACCCAATGGTTGAACAAATACTAAGAATGGCTCTTGAGTGAACAAGAGCAAAAAGCATGCATGAGTGGTATGGACCCATCTTTGTATAGGCTAGCAATGAGTCACCTCAATGAGGTGGCCTAAAAAATTAGCTTGATGGATGGAGGTGGATCTATTTTCTTAACCCAAAGAACGTAGTTTTCTGAAAGGTTCAATCTGATCACTAGAGAGGTTACAATATCTCTCATAGAATAACAATCACTCCAAGAAATCTCTGAAAACACTATAACCTTCTCGGTGCACTTGGAAGAGGTGAGGGTGCAACAATATTGCTGATGTAGCACCAAGGGTAGGAGATTGCAGCAAAAGATAGGATTACTAAAATGCTCAATGCACCTACAACATTTTCATCAGACATCACTACACTGAAAGATGTGCAAACATCCATAGGAACCACAAGTAGTAGGATATATGCAGCATAGCATGAAGAACTACTAGATCGATTGGTGGGAATTGAGCAAGTGCTTTCAGATGTCTTTGAATTTTTAGAAAATATTATTGCAACCTAGTCAGAGCTAATTGAGGCAAGGGATAAGAGCATCATCTTGGAGGAGCAACTTAAAATAGCCAAGGAGATAAACAAACATTTCGATACTAAAGTTGCCAAATTAAGAGCCCAGATTGTTGACCTGCATTTCTCAACCTAGCATTAAAAAAAGATAAAGCTATGGAATAGCTTCACACTAAACTAAAATTGGTTGAGGGTGTAATGGAGATGGTGGTGTTCTACAAATACTTGGTAGAAGCCACATAATAAAAGATTTAAAAGGCTTTGGATTAGACCCACCAGGAGAATGTATAGGTGACCATAGAGAACCATTTCCTATGGATAGTTGATGTGCACAAATAATAATTAAAAGATTTCATCCATCAATAGCATGTGCAACTGGCTAGAGAAAACACAGAATTAAGGAGATTAGTAGTAGAAAATTAAAATCTCTCCATGAAGGAGATCTATGCCCTTCACTAGAAAACAACAATTGAGGTAGTCATTTGGAAATAAAAGTCTCTCAAATTTGAGATAGTTAAGTTTTATTACAAAGAACAAGTCAATCTACAAAAGGAAGTAAATGAAAAACACATCTAATTGGAAAATGAAAAATTGAATGAAACCCTTTAACAACTCTAGTAAAAAAAAATTATGGAAACCCAGCATTAATGGGATGGACACCTACAACAAAGTGAAAATTCACATGAATGAGTTGAAAATTGAGGAGATGATGGAATACATGGAGCTTACTAATCTCTGTTATGCGAATCTCACCATGTTGACTACCAAATGATTGTGATCAGAACTCAAGAAATAGGTGGCAAACTCATACTTGTTGTACGAGGCTGAGTTCAAGCATCACAAAGACACTAAGCAAAAGCTTGCAGTGACAAATGTTGAACTTGAAGTTCTCAAGACACGATTCATTGATCAACAATCAACTACCAAGAACTTGGCCAAGAGGATGAATGACTATTAGGAGCTATAGAACATAATCAAGATGTTCAATATCAAAGGCAAATAGTTCGCTACCTAGTTTATCAACATGAAAGAGATGTTCTTGGTAATGTCCTATCTGTAGGATGTCCGCATTCCAAATCACATTGGTGATGTCACATTGTCTGTGAATGATCCTTGGAGTAAGGAGGAGAAGATGAAGGCATTACTAGATGTCTTTTACCTTCCACTAGAGGTTGCAGCTACAGTAAGACAACCACAATCACCTTATCTACCACACATGCTTGAAGTCAACGAAGGTCCTTTATAACCTCAAGACCTCCACCACTTGGGACTATCTGATCTTTTCCACCATCTTCATGCCATCAGAGGATGTGCTGTCCAATTTTGTATACTCATGTCATGGTGTTTAAATTTGTATCATGAACATCACAATTTTTGTAATTTTTTGATTTGTACACTTAGGAACTCCCATACCTTTGATGTGTCAATTTGATGTGTCAAGAATTAGTCAATACTCCCATACCTTTCCAATTTTGTAAAGGAACTTGAGGACAATTTTTCATTCATTTGTGGGGGCATGATGAACATCAAAGTGTCCTATCGACAAGCCCTTATTAACATGGCCTAGTTGACGGGACCTCATCAATAAGGCCCTATTTACATGGTCTTGCCCCATCAACAAGGTTGCTTCAATGTAGCATTTGCTATGTCTATGGGGCCCTATCAATGTAGTCCTATAGTAAAAACTATAAATAAGAGCTTAAAGACATCCTTATTGGCATAATGTCATAGTAGCAATAGAGCTCTTGTAGTTTGTCAATTTGAAAGTTAGAATATTTCTTTAAATGCCTACAGTAAAAGTCAGAAAGTATACGGATCTTTATTCAAGCACTGCAACACTTAGAATAGATTAATGATTTATTTATGCATTTAGTGTTTTCATTAATTATGCTATTAATTAAGCTAAATAAATTAAGTACATAAGTATGACCACTTCGAGCATAAACACGTTTTTTCTTGATAATCCTAGAAACATTATTGCTTGGTACGCCTAGTAGCATAGTGCTTGGTAACCCAATAGTGGATATGTGGGTTTAGGATGTGTATCAAAAGTGGGACCAAATGCTNATTTTAATAACTAATTTAATTTAACTACTTTACTAGAATCTAACTAATCCTAACATAAGCATTTGGTCCCACTTTTGATACACATCCTAAACCCACATATNCACATCATCTCTCTATCTAACTACCAAAGAACATAAAACATAAAATAATAAAAATCATATACCTTAATTACAGCTAACCAAACCTTTGTACATCACAAGTGTACTTGGGAAGACAATGAACAACCTTTAGGATGAGGTTCACTTTCTAGAAAAATAGTGCATCAGAAACTATAAAGTCAATAAAATTTGACCAGATTGTGTATGAATGCTTTTTTATTTGTATGGTTGAGCATAGGGGCACCTTCACTGCTCATCAGCATAGCTTGGCAGCCACATAAACTTATTTTAATAGTATGATAAAAGGGAGCCTTAGCCTATGTTATGCCAGTATTCCAACTAGTTCCTACCTTGTGCCATCATGTGGATCACTATGGACATATTGTAAGCAATGACGTGATTAACAGAAAAAGTAAAAATGATTAATAATGTGATCTCTAGTATTGTATGATATAACTTCTTCTGAGTTTTGTCCCACATTATAAAAGCCTCCACTACTTGAGTTGTTTAATATTTCATTTGGAAACACTTGATTATGGAGTCCACATCACTTACAAATCAAGGAATTTGTCATCAAACCACATGTAAATATAGTCCACAATCAAATGATATTGTTGGAAAAAAAAAACCCATAACCTTGTCAGACATGGTGAGATGTCTTCTTAAAAATGCTCAAATCTTTAACAATATTTGGAGTATGCCTATGAATGTAGAAACTTACATTACCAATAGAATAATTAGCAACACCAAAAAAGATAAGTTCACTTATAAAATTTTCTACAAAAACCTTCCAAATATAAAACACATAAGAACATTTAGCTATCATTGCTATGTCAAAATTCCAAAGAAATTCATAGATAAATTGGATAGTAGAGGAAAGAAATGCATTTCTCTAAAATAAAATACTAAGATAAGTGGATACACTTGCTATGATCCCATAGAGAAAAAATGGTACTCATCTAGAAATGTAATTTTCATGGAAAATAAATTTGGCATGAAAGATTTTTAGATTCAAATGAAAGGATAGAAGTACAAAATAATCATAAACTATGGTAACAAACAAATCATCCTCAAGAACAAATGTTGGACAATAACTTTAAGATAAAAGAAATTAGACCTAATGCCATCAACAACATAACATACTCAACTTTCTCTTTAAAACCAAAGATATAGAAGAAGCCTTTAGAACAAAAACATGAAAAGAAACTATGAACAAAGAATATGAAGCCATCATGAAAAACAAAACATGATAATTAATGAATAGAAAAAAATTAGAAAAAGATAATTGATTGTAAATGGTTATACCAAATCAAATTAAATGAAAAAGAACAAGTCATTTACATAAATCAAAGATTAGTTGCAAGAGGATTCAAACAAAAGAAGCACATAGACTATGAGGAGATTTTTGCTCCAATAGCTAGATTCGAAACCATCAAATTCATTCTCTCAGTTGTTGCTTATCATAAATTCAAATTACATTAGAGGGATGTAAACTCATATTTCCTTAATGGAAGTATCAATAAAGAATTGTATGTTTATTTACTAGAAGGATACACCATCAAAGGTAAGGAAAAAAAAGTTTGCAAATTAAAGAAAGCCTTATATGGCCTAAAACAAGCTCTAAGAGCTTGGTTCCATAAAATCAATGACTATCTTCTAAAGAAAGATACTCATCCTATAAACATAATAACAAGGACTTCATTATAATCTCTCTCTATGTAGATGATCTCATCTTCACATTTACTAGTGGTAAACTAATAGAGGACTTTAAGACAAACATGAAGAATGAATTTCAAATGAAAGACTTAAGGGAAGCTAAAATATTTTCTTGGAATACAAGTTGATCAAGACAAGGAGTAAATAAAAATTCATCAATTATAATATGCAATAGTTACGAATGATAAACTAATAGAGAACTTTAAGAAAAATATGAAGAAGGAATTTGAAATGAAAGATCTAAAAGAACTTAGTATTTTCTTGGAATACAAGTTGACCAAGATAAGGAGAGAATCAAAAGTCATTAAACATAATATACAACAACCATTTTTAAAAAATTACGAAATTAGCAAAGAAAAAAGCATCAATACTCCTCTCCTTCACAACATAAATCTAATGAAAAATGATAACACAACTATAGTTGATGCCAGGTTATATAGAAACATGATTAGAGCACTTAGATTTCTCTATCACACCAAACTAGACTTAGATTTTACCACCTCTCTTCTATCAAGATTTATGCAAGAACCTAGACCTTCTATGTCAATACTCTCATCCATGTACTAAGATATGTAAAAGGCATAAAAAATCATGAAATTAGTTATACTAAAGAAGATGAACAATTTCATGCTTATTCAAACATTGACTAGGAAGAAGATCACAATGATAGAAAATCTACATCAAGATCAATGATATTCTATGGAAACAATGCAAAATAGAAACATTAGGATCAATGATATATTGGAAATTAAAAAAACATCCATCAATCTTTCAACTTATATAGTAGAATTTATTACCATGATAGAATGTTCTCAACACATCTCATGATTAAATAAACACATGAATCATCATGGTTTTCATATAGAACTCCCTATCAACTTATAGTATGACAATTGATGAGCGTCAAAGTGTCACATCGATGGGCCCTTGTTAATGTGGCCTTGTCAATGGGCCCTTATCAACATGGCCCCATCTATATGGTGTTGCCCCATTGACGAGGCTGCATCAACATAGTGTTTGTTGCATCTATGTGGCCCCATCAATGAAGCCCAATAATAAAAATTATAAATCTGAGCTCACAGCCATGTTTATGAGGGAGTCAAGTCATAGTAGTAGCAAAGCTCTTGTAGTTTTTCTATTTGAGAGTTAGAATATTTCTTTGAGTGCCTGCAATAGGAGTCAGAAAGTGTATGAATCTTTATTCAATCACTATTGTACCTAAACCACACTAGTGTGAACGGTAATAAAGTTGAACCTTTTAATCAAACCTTGCAGAATTTAGAATAGATTAATGATTTATTTAGGCATTTATTATTTTCATTAATTATAAAATTAATTAATCTAAATAAGACTTCAAGCGATTAGTTAATTAATTAAGCTAAATAAATTAAACACATAAGTACGACCACTTTTAGCATAAACACATATTCAATTGGTAATCCTAGCAGTGTTATTGCTTGGTGCACCTAGTATTATAGTGCTTGATAATCCTAGCAATGGGTATATGGGTTTAGGATTTGAGAGGAAAGTGGGACTGGATGCTTATGTTAGGACTCATTAGAGATTAGTTAAGTAGTTAAATTAAATTAATAATTAAATTAGTTTATCTCTCTACTTTAAGCACCAAAGAACATAAAACATAAAATAATAAAAAACATATGCCTTGATTACACTTAACCATACCTTTGTACATCACAAGTGTAATTGGGAAGATGAAGAATGACTGTTAGGATAAGATTCACTTCCTAGAAGACCAATGTACTGGAAGACAGAGTTTGCAAAATTTGACCACATTGTGCATGAATGCTTCGTGATTCATATGGTTGGGCGTAGGGGTATCCTTCACTATTCATCATTGGTGTCATTGCTAGGGACTTTATTTGTTTGAAATGTGCACTATTTAGGATTAGTGAACATGATTAACATTGTTGGATGAACCCTAAGATTGAAATCATTCTCATAACAAATATAATCACATAAGCAAACTCATTATCTTATTTGTATTATAACATGTCTTCTTCTCATAGGCGTGATGATACTAAACCACTGATCCCTCAAGAATGCAAAGTGGTGTATACTTATCCAAATGAGTATGTGCCTGATTTCACCTTCATCCTGCATCAGGATAACCAACTGCAATGGCATGATATGAAGGGCAACATTGTAATGCCTCTTGATTGATCTGTGCCATGATGCTGCTTAAAACTCTTAAGAAGTTAGACATCCAAGATCTTGAAGAGGAGTACAGTGTGCATGATTACGACTATCAGGACTACTATCTCATTGAAAAACAACACAGGAGAGATTGACACCAGGAGAGGCACCATGAGGTTGTGAAGGGAAAATGTTTTACTAAACCCTTATCCTTTTTGAATCAAGATGACAATGAGGATCCTTCCTCTAAGGCTCTGAACATGAAAATTCTCCATACCTTATTATTAGTGATGGGGATGTGGCCATGAATCTACATTTCACTATCAACAAACTAAGTTTAGGTAAAGATGGTAGTCAAGGTAGGGACTCGGAAAAGCATCAAGATGATAAGAAACTGACGAATGTGGCTATGACAACCAAAGGGGAATTAGTAGACACCATGGTGGTGGTAATCCTCCTCCCTCTTCACCCTCTTTATCTACATCTTTTTCTTCTTCCTCTTCTGGTTTTGAAAAAACTTTGCAAAAGGAAAAATCATGATGGAGATGAATAGTGAGACAACAATGATGATCACCAAGCCCATAATGAATGAAGGGGTAATAGAGGACGTCATTGACAAAAATGAAATAATGATGATGAAAAGCCTTTGATAGCAACATTAAGCATGCTAAATATTGTAGAGGCTATAAAATTTCAACTAGGCATGTGAAAGATAGTCAAATCAGACGACTTGATATGAACAATATTCCTAGATTTGAGGGGTATATACCTCTAATCCACAAACACATCTTCAAGCTTTTCACGATGCTTGTGTCTTACAAAACATTGAAAATGATTGGAAAAAATTAAAGCCATTTCCCAAGACACTCATCAAGGAGGTAGAAAGTTGGTACTAGTCCTTGGAGTTGGAATCCATCCATAGGTGGAGTACAATGCTAAAGCTATTTAATGATAAGTATCAGATGTACTCTAAAGTGTCTAATTTGAGAATGCAAATCCAAGGATGGAAGCAAGGGAACCATGAACCCTTGGATGCCACCAAGGGTAGATACTATGCTCTCATACACCAATGCCCTGGCCATGGTTATTCTCAGCAGGAACAACTTCATCATATCATTGATGGAGTTAGATTAGAAACAAGGAGAACTCTTGGGGTCTATGCTCATAAGAGACTATCAAAATTCTGAGCCCATCAAATCCAAAGGCTAATTGAGAAGGTAGTAAAAGAGAAAGAAGAGTTGAGGAAATGAGAAAGTATAGAGGAATAAAATAGGGATCCCTCCATCAGAAAGAGGGAAGTCCAATTTTGTGATAATGAGGAAGAATCACCTCTTAATAATGTGGTTAACATAAAGAACTTATCGATCCAAAAATCTATGTTTGAAATTTTGACTAAGGTGGATAAAATGTGGGATTTTTTAGATTAAAAATTCCAAACTACACTAAAAATCACTAAAGAATCAAGAGAGCAAAGTAGTAATTGTAACCGTAGGAGGTAAAAAGAAGCTAAATGTGCCTACCAAAGGGGTAAGGGCAAGATTGTTGCAATAGATAAAGTTGCAGAAACTAAGTCAGATGATGATGGTGGCTGTGACATCTACCAATACAAACATTTTAAGGTATCTGGGGTGTATGCTCTATATCCATAACTACTAAGAAGTTAAGCACCTAGAAGGTTTCCTTATCCTCAAGGAAACCNGAAGGTTTCCTTATCCTTAGGGAAACCCCAGGTAATTCCATTAGTAGTAGCAATATTATCCAAGTAGAGTGCCATTGCAATTGTATAAGTAATACCAATAATGGCACCAACCACAGTCATGGGGGATGCCACCACCAAGGTAGCAATACCCTTACAAGGAACCAGATCTATATGGGTATTATGTTCAACAACCACTGTCTCCATGTGACTCTTCCAATCATGCTTCTCCCTTCCACATCACTACTACCCTCCTAAATACTATAGAGCTTATTTTTCAAATTCTATAAGGAATGCCAAATTTCATCCTTATCCTTCTCCTATCCTTTCAACTATCCCTCCACCTCAACCCAACTACCACCTACTCCATCTATGCAGGATGAACTTCTAGCATAGTTGTAGTAATGTAATGTTACCAAGGCTATCAATCTACAATTGGTTCATCAACCAAGGGGTTCATGTAGTGACCAAAAACATCAAAATGTTGGAATGGGACATCGAGAGATTTACGGTTGCACAATCTTGACCCCATCCTCACACGAGGGCCTATTGGAAAACAGAAGCAAGGTGCCCAGAATGGTCTTGTTGATCAAATTGGAACTTACAAGTGTTACGATGAAACACATTTTAAGGTATTTTTATGATGTTCGTGGTGTCTGCAACACTCATGAAGGTGTACGTAGTCATAGTTTTAAGCACAAAAATGGAGGTGCGAATGTGCAAATAGGTGTGAACAACAAAAAATGAGTAAAATGCTAAAAATGTGTAAGAAATGTGAAACATACACAGAATGCAAGCTAAAGGGAAGACTGCACCACCCTAAACAGGGGAGCATAGTCAACTGTAAAGAAAAGATGAGGAGGCATGCAGTGTACAAACAAGCATAGTAGGTAGTGTAGTCACAGTCTCAAGATATTTGGCTATGAAGACTAACATCTGCCATGGAGTCTAAGGCTATCGAGTTGGCTACTATAGTGTCCTCTAGTTTTAGTGATGTGTAGTATGTTGGGCAATGTCCAATTATGTCCACTGGGGTCTTGAATTTTGCCAAGGTGCCAAGTGTGCTCAGGTACACAAGTTCTCTATTGTTTGAGTGTTTGAAATGCCAATGAAAATGTCAAAATGCCAACTGCTGAATAAAATTTCCAACCCCTAAAATGTGAGGTGTAGGGGTATTTACAGGGTTAGGGTTAGCATGAATCGTAGATTAAGTGCTATGTGGTAGAGGGGCAATTGGGACTATGCTGATCCTAGCTACACTCCCATTGAAGCAAGATGGTGTTCTACTAGTGTGCTTCAATGGACCTTGTGAAACTACTAGACTATGTCTATGCTACCAAGACTACATGTAGGAATGCCGAATAGGCTGCAAAGTACTTGCAAATAGTGCAAAATAATACAATTTTGGAGACTACGCTATCCACTTTCTTAAGTGGTATTGAGCGTAGGTATAGTTTAGGGGGGAATGGAGGGTGCAAATGAAATGCAAATTGCTAATCTTGCTTGTCGTAGGAATCTTGGAGTTGAGATGCTAGCCAATGTTGAGTTCTAAAAGCTTCTAGAGCTAGTTCTGCATGGCTACACAAACTACGCCTTAGAGCATAGCCTGAAGGATTAGGCAATTTTGGCAAAAAAAAGTGAAGTTTAGTGTTGGCTATGTTGGCTACACTATGGAGCATAGTCCCAATAGGGAGAGCGTAGCCCAAACACTTGGAAAAAACTTACAAAATTTATGCCTGCACATAGACTACACTAGCTATGCTCTAAAGCATAGTAGAAAGAGTCACACCAAAAGTTAGAAAATCTACCAAATTATTTCGTCCATCCCATACATGCTCAACAGCCTCTAGCCTAACACTTAGAGAAAGTTTCCAAAATTAGTCATTCCAAGGTTGACTACACTAGCTATGCTCTAAAGCATAGCACAAGGGGAAAAGTGTAGTCAGGACACTTAGAAAAATTTGCAGCTGCTATTAACAGTTAGAAAATTTTGTAAATCTACACTATCTATGTCAACCATGCTGACTATGCTATGGAGTGTAGCCCCAATAGTAGAAGCGTAGTCTTAACACATAGAAAACATTTGCCAAGTTTTGACACTTAGTCAAATTTATAATTGAGACTTGGGAGCCCAAATTTGGTGGTGTTTCATTGGCCCCTCTCTATTGATGTTTGAAGAAGGTGGCTAGGCCATAGTACTATTGGTACTCCAGTGGGTGGTGCTAATGGTGAGAGCTTCAACCAATAATGAAATACCTAAGGCTAGTAATGTTGTTGACACACCCTAGGGGTGGTACTATTGGCGATGGTGGCAGGAGCTCTAGAAGGTCAACAAAATGCCTAAGGGCACCTCTAGAGGATCTGCAAAATGCTAAGGACAGTAATGCTACAAATGTCTTAGAGGCTTTTTCTTGATGATGTGAACTATATTTTGGAACTACAATGCCCCAGCCTATCCTACCCATGAGATGTGGGTAGATGATAGAGGATTAGAAGTATTCACACTCACTTGTTTGTAGAACTATGTGTGTTGAACTTTGAACCCAGTTTAAGGTCATGGTAGACCATGTGTTGTGCTAGCTTAGGGTCCTAGCAAATGTTGAACCCAATTTAAGGTCCTGGTAGATCATGATGTGCTAGTTTATAGTCCTAGCATATTACCATGTGCAAGTTTAATGTCATACTGGATGGTGGATGTTCTGCTAGTTTAATGTCATAATGCAAGGATGAGCTATGCTAGTTCATAGTCATAACGACCTATGCTATGGGTTCCAGTTTTAGCATCATGGCCCAAGGATGATTTGGGCTAGTTTAGCATCATAGTAGACATGCTATGCTAGTTTATAGTCATAGTGGACTATGTTGTGGGTGTTAATTTTAGCATCATGGCCCAAGGACGTGTTATGCCAATTTATAGTTGTAGCGGACTCTTGCTTACCTTGCTTTGTCATTGATGTGCCATTGTGTACTAAGCGTAGTATGACTTTAGGGATGAGTGATTCATTAGATTGGCAAATTCATTGCTGTCATGGTCAGCAAGCTTGAATGCTCCATTGCCATAGGCCTTAATGACCAAGAAAGGCCCTTCCCAATCACCTAATAATTTGTCTGTGGGTTTGGAAATAGGCTTGAGGACTAGGTCCCCCTCCTTGATTAGGCACTAATGTTGATTATGATGATGTTTTTGCCATTGCATTTTTTGGTATCACTTGATTTGACCAAGTGTTTGCCTGTGTTCCTCCTCTATCGAGTCAAGGTCAATGATTCTCACCTTGTTATTTGAGCCTCATCAATGAAGTTTAAGAGGATTACACAGAGTGATGGGACCCACAATTCAAGAGGCAAGACGAATTTAGATCCATAAACCAAGTTGTATGGCATCTTACCTATTGCAGTTCTTTGTCTCATGTGGTAGGTCCAAAGTGCATAGGTCAATTACTTGTGCCATCATTGTTTGCTACTACAAAGCATCTTCTTTAGAATATTGATGATGACTTTGTTTATGGCCTTTTCTTGGCTATTCGCCTATGGGTAGTAGGGTGATGAAAAGGAATATTTAATTCCAAAGCATTCGTAGAAAGCTTTAGTGTTAGCACTACGAAACTGTGGCTTGATTTTAGTGACTATAGTCATGGGTAGACCAAAACGAGACACTATGTTGTCAAGTATGAATTTATAAACCTACTATGATGTTGTTCTCATAAGGGAAATAGCCTCAACCCACTTTATAAAATACTCAATGGAAATTATGCTGAAACTATGTCCTACAAAGAACAAAGGTGTTATTGGTTCTATGATGTCCAACCCCCAACATTGGAATGGCCACGTGATCTACATTGTATGCAACTTAGTAGGTGGCACATGCATGAGGTTATCATGCCATTGACATGTGCCACACATATTGACCTTGGAAATGCAATCGTGCTTCATGTAAGGCTAATAGTAGCCTAAGCATTTTATTTTTTCCACCATTACCCTAGGTGCTATGTGGCCTCTATAGAGTCCCTCATGCACTTGTTCAATGATCATCTAGGCTTCATAGTCACTAATGCACATTAACAGTATGCCATCATCAAATCAATGGCACAGTGTGCTATCATCTATGACGATGTACTATCATGATTGCTTTTGCACTACATCTTTTTGAGTAGTGGTTAGATGCTACAGAGGTTCACCCTATAGAAGGTATGACTTGATGTCATCATACCACTCTACTATATGGGTCATGCTTACTATGGCAATGGATGCAATCTCAATTTTTTGCATCACGAGCATAGTGCAATCTGCCACCAAGGTGGACAATGCATGAAACATTTCAGGTGTAATGGTTAAGGCTAATGTAGCTCATGCATCGGCAATGGATTTTTCATTGTGAGGAATATGTCAGACATTGGTAGTTGTAAATTGCTTGAGAAAGTGCTTTGCAAGTCACATAAGGCTTTAAGTGTTGGGCTTTACAAGCATAAACATCTGTGACTTGGTGGACAACCAGTTGAGAATCACCTTGGATTACTAGGTTTTATATTCCTTGGTCATGAGCTACCAAGATGCCTCAAAGGAGACCTTCATACTTTGCTACGTTGTTAGTACATGGAAATGCGAAATGCTACATGAAGGGTTGGATCTCCCTGGAGGGGAACATGATTACAACAATGACACTAAAACCCCTTGGGAGGCTAAAGTACCATCAAAGTGCAGAAGGGCCTCGAAGTTGTTAGGCACTTGTCTTATGCTAATGACATGCTCATCTGGAAATTCCAGATCTATCATTACTTGGTCGTTAATTGGAGAAACCGTGAGTTGTACAACTATTGCTTGACCTTTTATTAATACTTATGCAATGTAATGTAGGTCAAACTCTGTAGTTATTGCTCTCCAACATTTAATGCAATTGTTCTTGTAAATGTTTATTGTAATGGCTTAGAGTACATTGCTCTTATAGATGATGTTTACTTGACTGCAGAAAAGATAATGGCTTCACTTCCTTAAGTGAGAAGACTAAGGTAAGGAAAATATTTTCCACATCATTGTATTTTTCTTTGTAGGCCACTAATGAATGACTTAGGTATCACACGAGGACCTCAGTGCCATCATTCCACTTTTGGCAAAGTAGAGAAGCGACTGACACATCTAAGGTAGCAAGGTAGATGTAAAATGGTTTATCTCCTTGCGGAGTGTAAGTCGTTGGAAGTTGAGCTAGCCCCTATTTGAGGCTATGAAATGCCTCTTGGCATTAAGCCATTTGAAACACCACCAATTTCAAGCTTCTGCACTTCAATAGAAAATTTGTCTAAGTGTCAAAGCTTGGCAAATTTTTCTAAATATTAGTGTAATGCTCCCCAGCATAGCATGCATTAAGGCTTGTTTTGCAAAATTTTCTAAGTGTCAGCAGCAATTACATGAAATTTTTTCTAAGTGTATGCTCTCAATTTGCATGTTATGCTCCCCAGTGTAGCCAACATAGCACACACTTCCATGGCCAGTTTGCCCAAGTGCCAAGCCAGAAGTTGTCGGGGTCACTTAGGATGGACGAAATAGTTTGGCAAATTTTCTATCTCTTGGGCAAGCATAGCACAGGTTCTAGTGCCCAAATTTTCCTAAGTGTTGCACAAGGATTTGTCAAGCTAGCTCAACATGGAAGACACATTAGGCATATTTTCTAACTCTTGAGGCTACCTCTCTTACTATGCCCTAGAGCATAGCCAACGTACCATGAAGAAAGACTACAAATTTTGTCAAAATTTGGCACTTGGCATTTTCTTTTTTCTCAACTTCAACATTCCTTCAACAACCAAGATCAGTAATTTTCATCTCTTTTGCACCCTCCATTGGTTCCCAAAATTTTTCCTATGATTGGCCCTACTTAAAAGAGGGGAAGACATAGTCCCAAGCCTCCAAGTTGCATTTTTCTTTTTTTGCATTGTTTATAGGTACATTGCAGTCTTTCAAACTCTAGCACATGTAGTCTAGGTAGTGTAGTCATAGTTTAGTAGTCTCTAGGGACTCATTGCTATTCTTTAGAGTGTAACACTTTGCTACTCTCATGGGAGTGTAGCATGTATGCATAACCCTATCTACACTCATGCCATGTGGCATCTAATCTACATCTCACACTAACCCTATCCCTATAAATACCCCTGCATTCAACATTATAGGGGTTGAAAAATCAAAAAAGCATTGGGCATTTTAAATTTTTGAGCATCCCTAGCATTTTTACATCTGAGCACTTGAGCTTCACACATTGGCACCTCCCAAAATGCAATCCACCATTGCACTAGCAAAACACAACAATAGCCAACCTAGCAAGTTTAGTCCCCATGACAATAATTAGCTCCATGTCCTAGGCATCCCAAAGACTATGACTACACTACTACACTAGCACTGTGTCAACCTGTATACCACGTGAAACACCCTAAATTTTTAGGACATTCTTGCTTCACCAGGTCTTCACAATTTTGGTAGCGTTAGGCCACTTCGGCAAGAAATGGATGCTCTGGGTTTAGACTATATAGTTTGGCAAATTTCTAGCTAGGTAATTCATCCAGCTGATAGCCTACTCACAAACGATGTGGAGAGTTGTCGACGGTGCTCAGAATGCACAAAATAGTTTTGCAAGTTTTCTAGTTGAAGAGTTTGCTACGCTACGCTACGCTATGCAACGTAGCAAGCTTCGGGAGATAGTTGTTCAAATGATCAACTATAAATTGTTGCAAAGACAAGATGCTACACTATGCTATGCTACACAGCGTAGCATAGCATAGCAAGAGCAAGATAAGAAGGCTCAGCTTACTTAGTGATCTCAAATGCACTAAGTTAGTGCCTCTGGACTTCGAAAACAATTGCTTCGCTTGGCTCCAAGTTTTCAGCAATGACTCCTTCACCAAAAAGCAGCAAACTCAACAAAAAGCAGGCCATGTTGGTTGCTATGCTACGCTATGCTATGTAGTGTAGCACAGTGTAGCAACTCTACAAGAGCAACGAAAGGCATCTCAAAGTGTAGGATCAGTAAGTTCACAAGTTTCGCAGTGCAAAAAGAAAAGGTGGTAGATTGTCGACGTTCCCGCAATTAAGTCCAGATGCTACGCTATGCTACATTACATAGCATAGCATAGTGTAGCAAGTATGCAAGAAATAGTTAGAGCACTTCAAAAAGTTTCAAATACATGCCACAAGACGCAATGCAAGTTTTTGCTTCAAACTGGCAGCTACGCTATGCTATGTTGCATAGTGTAGCACAACGTAGCAAGATGCTACACTACGCCAACATGCTATGCTACAAAGCATAGCACAGCATAGTAGGCAGTTATGCTACATCAATGCACTTCATATGTTTGCACCGTTGGCACACACTCTAAGTTCTAACAGCGCAATTACAACATGGAAGGCTCATAATTATAGCATGGCAGGCTTGTCTCACGGTCCTGCATGTCCATTCAGCATAGACACGTCAACACAGGCCCAACACACGTGGCGTCTAAATCACACATTTCGTGTGCCCTTAGCCTTATAAATACCCTGATGAGCAATGCTCTAAGGGTTGGTGGGTGAATTGGTTAGTTGGCAAGCAAAAAGTTGACATTGTAATCCTGAGCATTGTAAACATCTTGTTTGGCATTGTAAACAGTTAGCACTTTGGTTCAACATTCTATCTTACTTTTCCTGCTCTCTTCACAGCACTTTGCATTGTTGACCCCTGAGTTCACGTTCAAGTATACAGCTATCTTGCTCTAAACATCTTGGTTACTCTTGAGATCTCTACACCTCTTAGCGTCATGCGACCGATTGTACCCACCTTGACAGAGTGAGGCCATAATCTTGAAGTGGTGCATTTTCCTGATTGCATTTTACTTTCCTTTCCTGCTCGTCATCATATTTTATATCATTTTCTGCCTCTTTTACATTTAAAGAATATTATTTTATGCTACAAGTCTCATTTTTCAAATTATCCATTTGCAAAAGATTATATTAACACCAACTAAGTCCCTGTCTAATCAACCATACCATTCAGGATGTCTTGCTTCCATTTTATCTAGCATAGCCCTCGCGTGGATACGGGGTTAAGACTGTCACCACCGACGATCTCTCAAATTTTTCTAGCCACCAACTTTTTTGGTTGCTATAGTTTTCTGGAGCTAGAAGGAGGGACTTTTAGTGCCATTTCCCTGTTTTACGGTAGTCCTGTAAGCGTTCTGCACCGTGATAAGCATTAGTGTAAACTTGATGCCCATTTGTGGCTATTTACGCATCGTGTGATGCAGATCAGTCGCTTCGATAGTTCTTTCGGAACCCTGCAGGACATAAAGCCTCTGATCGTTGTTTCACTTGCTTGTTTTACGGTAGTCTTGCACACGTTTTTTATCCTATTGTGCACTAGCGTAAACGTGACACCCTTTGGTGGTTGTTTACGCATCATGTGATATAGATCGGTCGCTTTGACGATTCCTTTAGAATCCGGCAAGACATAAAGCCTTTTGATTGTTCTCCAATTTCCTTGCTTTTCGCATTTGCAAAACTATTTAGCTTCGTAACAATGGCATCTTCGAGCACTGTTGCTAACACCTTCAACGTTGAAGTTCCCTTCATGGTTCAAGGCATCATAGGTGTCGGACAACCGCTCAACCTGATGTTGGAAACACGTCGATCCCTTAGGATCCAAAATTGGGGACCTGAGAGCTTGGCCCAGTAGCATGAATGCTATAACTTCCCCTATGCAAAGGTGCAGGTAAACCTGCCCTTGGATGCGCAAGAACTCAATGAAAAACGTAGTTTCAAGTTTTCTTACTGCGATGGGAAGGAGTTTGTTCCCACTCTCGGTGCTTCCATCCCTTTGACACAGACAAATCAATGGCTTCTAGACTAGCTGATCCAGTTGGCTAGACTTAGGGAGTAATAGGACACAGTGTCTAATCATGACAAGACCTTCTAAGACAGACAAGAGGAGCTTGATTCTCAATTTGATGGGGAAGGTCAAACCAACCCTGTCATGGTCCCTCCTACCCAGTCTTTCTAGACCAACCCATTATCTATCGCCGCTCCCTTTGCAATCATGCCTACGTTGCCACAACCTACAATTACAACTGCAATGGGTAGCCATGTCATCTTCCCAGTGTATCAACGCCCTTATTCCCCTATTTCATTTGTAGCCACTATTCCTCTGCAAACCATTCATCAATCCATTCTTGTAGTGCATCACACGCCAATCACGGTTACCCTACCACATGTTCACACCGTACCTATTTCAAAATCACATGTAGCATTTGCTTCCATTCCTGCATTTACTCCTGTTCCACTATCAATGGTGGGCCCAGGTCCATCCACATGGTGGACCCCTTTTACTGCTCCCCCTACTACGCTACCATCGCAGATGTCTCACCACATTCACTAGTAAACTTTCCAAACCTTGCAAGTGGTACAGCCTAGCGTGGGGCTATGGTCTGTCCCACTGGCGACCCAAGAAGTCTATCCCGTAGCTTAATTCACAGTTGCTACCCCAACAACGTCACCTGCTGGGTGGTGGATAACCCAAGTAGCACCATTCACAGGGGCCACCCCAACGATACCACCGATGGGTCATGGTGTCACCCCCACCATTCCATAGATGGGAGATGTCTCGAAAGTTCCCCAACCATGCACATCGTCGCAGGGTCTGGATCAAGCATTCCAACTTATCTAGACCCTTACCGAGGAAATAAAACACCTCAAGGCTGTCGGGTCTGACACAGTACAAGTCATGGACTTTTACCAAGACGATCCCATCAGCCCTATAATCCCCGCACTAATGTTACCCCCAAGGATGTCCCTCCCCCACTTCATGAAGTACAATGGTAAGGGGGATCCCAATGCACATCTTGTTACCTTTAGGTCTGAGTCCCTTCTACTACAACAATGGTCGCACATGATTATCTGTGTCTTTGCCATGTCACTAGCTAGAAAGGCCCTGGATTGATACCATGCCCTACCACACTCCTCCATATCAACCCTAGAGGAGCTTTTGACCCAGTTCGTGATGCGCTTCAAGTATAACTTGAAGGTAGAAATCACGCTAGATCAGTTGATGAGTGTGAAGCACGATCCTCTGGAATTGGTCCAGAAGTTCATCCAATATTAGAGCGCAACCCTTAGTGAAATTCATGAGCCCATCGTGGAGACCCACTTGCTTGCCATTTTTAAGGATGCAGTGAATGACTTCATCAAATCTAAGTTGTACTACCTTACTCTTCGCACTCTTAGTCAATCCTTTGCTTAGACTAAGAGCATATAGGATGCGGCCAAGGCAAGCAAAGATCCAACCTATGTTTCTTACAAGAACACCTTCACAAAGAAGGACAAGAGTAAAGCCCCAACAGCCACAGTGGCCACTATGGTGAATGAGGCCAAGTCCAAACCTAATAACAATGGTAACAAGAACAACAAGAAGTCGACCACACCCGCAACTAATCCCACGCCCAAGCAGGGCAATGCATCTCAACCTGTCGTACTTGCACCCGAGGCATCTGCGCAACCAAAACCAAACTTTGAGCATAAAAATTGCTCAAAGGATACCCCACTACCTGTTGAAAGACCACAAAATTTTTTCCTAGCACTTTTAGACAAGAATCAAGCTAAGTCATGCTATTGCCCAACATGAGTACAGCATGACCAAACTTGAGAGCCTCCAAAACGACATGAAATGACATATGATGGAGCAAGAAATGGAGTAAGCAAGGTCCCCCCTAGGGTCCATAGGAAACTGCATCAACTTTTGGCATCTAGAATCAAAATTTTTGGGCTTAAAATTCTTGGTTTTGGCTAAGTACACTTTCATTACGTTTTCTTACATTGTCAACATAAGGCTCAGCGTCACCAACTTTTGGAGCCCCGAAACCAAGTCAAAATAGGCCAAAATCAAACACAGGGATCCCCCATGACCTTCACCAAGGTCCCCAGTAGGTCCTAGCCTCCAGAAAATCAATATTTGGGCCTAAAATTTGCCACTTTGACTTGGTGACGCTGGGGTTATTTTTCAGACGTTGCTCAGCGTAAGGCTTAGCATCACCAACTTTTGGAGCCCCAAAACTGAGTCAAAATAGGAAAAAATTGAGCACAGGGACCCTCCATGACCTTCACCAAGGTCCCCAACAGCTCCCAACCTCTAGAAAATTAATATTTGGGCCTCAAATATGCCACTTTGACTTGGTGACGCTGGGGTTATTTTTCAGACGCTGCTCAGTGTAAGGCTCAGCGTCACCAACTTTTGGAGCCTCGAAACTGAGCCAAAAAGACATCCAAATCATCCCAAATTTGGTACACAGAATCCTCATAACCCATCGCATGAAGATCCACTCTGAAAATAGGTCTCACAGGTCAGAAACGGGTTCAAAATGCACTATTTTTAGGTTAGACGTTGTTAGTGATGCTGACGCTGACGCTGTTGGTGACGTTGATGCTGGACGCTAGATGCTGACATTGATGCTGGCTGCTAATGCCAGATGATGATGCAAAAATAGGCTATGCACACATCAGAACTAGATCCATGCATGCTAGGGGCTTTGGCAGCACAAAAACTAGCACAGATCTGTAGATTTGGAGGCCAAACATCCAGATCCACTTTTGTACTTTAACATTCATTGTACATTTTGCATTTTTTAGCATATCAAGCTCTTACGCTATGGATTACACATGTCAGTGTAAGAGATCTTGGTCATGCTGCATGTTATACATTGTAACATTTCATGCATTCGGTCAACGCACACACTCGTCACTCGATCCGAAGTTTTCTCACCCTGTAGCCACTGATCTTCTCCCAGATTCGAATCTCGTGCCTAAAACCATATAAATCTCCTGTTTTTCCACTAGATAAAGGTTCAAAAAAATCTGAATCTAACACACATAAGAAATCTGGGCATCAATCTCATACGTTGGACTTAATACAGACTTGGATGTCGTACACCTGCATCTTCCCAACATCTGTTCTCATCCATCGGAGCTAAACATCTGCCTTGCGACCACTCTACAACTGTGTTCTGACCGGTGCACATTCTAATTATTTATCAATACAAACAGTTTTCATTATTTCCTAGATTCTTACAGTTTACGTTATTTTTTCTGTTCACAATTTTTTTATTTTCGTTATTTAAATAGTTTACATTCATTTCCATTTGTTTACATTCAGTTTTGTGTTTATTTACGTATAACCCAGCACATCGCAATTGCGTGCATTTGGGGAAGTCCTCGTTTGATCCACGTGTAGACCATTCAAGACACTCTACCTCCGTTAATTTCTAGCTTTCCCTTAAGCAAATGCAGAGTCTTACTATTTCATTTGCAGATCTCTCAGTGTCTGTTCATTCTAGCCTCTCACCGACAATTTCGGACGGTACAATAAAATGGCGCTAGAAGGAGGGCCGTTTCTCTATTAGATCTGCCTCTTAGCATCCTAGATCTAGTGTTCACACGCTGCTGTGATTGTGAGCATTCCTATGCTACCTTGTTCCCAACGTTCAAGCGTCGTTTCCTGCTCATAAATCCTGTTATCCAGAATTTTCCAGACATGTCCCTACTTGAATCACAGTGTCCAACACTTAGTTTTCTTACCCAGACATTGATCACATTGACGTTGGTCACGCTGACGTTGGTCAAGTTGATGTTTGGTCAAGCTAACATTGGTCAAGTTGATGTTTAGTCAAGTTGACGTTGATCACGCTGCCATTAGTCATGCTGACGCTGCATCCAACACTTAGTTTTCTTACCCTGACGTTGGTCACCCTGACGTTGGTCAAGCTAACATTTGGTCAAGCTGACGTTGGTCAAGCTAACATTTGTTCAAGCTGATGTTTGGTCACACTAACATTGGTCACGTTGACGTTGGTCAAGCTTATGTTTGGTCAAGTTGACGTTCCTTCATATGTTGTTCAACACTTAGCCATATTTTCTCTCTCTGACACTTAGCCATTTATTTTCTTTCGCTCATGCTATTACATCTAGGCACTTTGACAATGGACCTTGTACACACCAACATCACCACCATTCCTATTATTGAATTTGGTACTATAATCTTAGGTCCCATTACCGCCGCTGAGTCCATAGTTGCTCTTGGCACGATGAATCCTCAGGAGCCATCTCATCGGTCACTAAGACTGCAAGGTAGGGATCCCACATTCACCATCCCGACTTCCAAACAATATAACTTTACTTGTGTTAAAATCCAAGCTAACCTAGCTGTTGATAGAGCTAAGTTGGAAGCAAAGAGACACTATGAGCTAGTTTACAAAGGAGGCCATGACTTCATTCCCACCACCTATGATGTCATCCCACTCACTAAATCTCACCATGAATTCCTATCACAACTCCTCATGGCCAGGAATCAAACCTCACACCAAACCGCTGTAGAATCTCAAAATGGAGATGAGAAAGAAAATTTTGTGGCTCAGTCCGAACATGGGGATTCATACCATACTCTTAGTCTGCATACTTACATGAACCCATTATTTCACCCATTCATAGGAGAGACCATGTCTCTTCATATAGTTAAAAGCACTAAGCACATGTGCTCCAATAGGAAGTGCCCACTCTTATTCCCACTCTCTCTATAACCAATACTCAATTTAATATACCCATCCCCACTATTCCTCCAGTCATTGCATTATCCCCTCTCTTACAAGTACAACCCCAACAACCCCCCTCTCAAACTAATGTAGGAGTGACTTTCCCACCCCAAGTAATTGGGATGCCATCCGTGATACCGGCTTCCACATCTACACACTTCATCCCATAAGTGTAGGTTCATACCACATCTTTAGCTCCTTCGGTACAACACCAGGTACAAATTTTTCCTTCACTACCCACAATTGACGAATGGCCCACCCCTATCACTCAACAACAACAACAACCTACACCTTACAGTATGCCATCCTTAGTAGCACCCACTGTAAATATTCCACAAGTGCAACCTTCGACCACTCAACTTTCTTCTTTCCCGCCAACTGTACAACAATCTAACTTGCATACTACACAACATAACCAACCTCCCGCTTCACCTAGTGCCCAAGACTAGGCTAAAGCTATGAAAATGATGCAGGAGCTAGCCGATGAGGTAAAACACCTCAAAATCNGAAAATGATGCAGGAGCTAGCCGATGAGGTAAAACACCTCAAAATCGCTAACAATGAAGAGCTTAAAGTATTATATTTTTACCAACACGATCCTATTAGCTCTTCGGTACCACCATTAACCTTGCCCAAAGGAGTTTCTTTGCCTCAACTAACCAAATACAATGGGGAAGGAGATCCCAACACCCATCTAGTCACATTTAGACTAGAATGCCTGTTGCTTCAAGCTTGACCCCACGCAATCTTGCGTGTGTTCACCATGTCCCTCACTGGCAGAGCATTAGATTGGTACCAAGCCTTGCCTCGTAACTCCATATCCTCTTTGGAGGATCTCTTACACTAGTTCGTTACCAGATTTAAATACAACTTGAAACCTAAAGCAACCTTGGACAGTTTGATACAGGTAAAGCAAGAACCACTTGAACCTGTACAAAAATTTATCCAAAGATGGAGTATCGCACTCAACGAACTTCATGAGCCAATCCCAGAAACATACCTTCTTACAATTCTTAAGGGAGCTGTGAATGATTTTGTCAAATCAAAACTGTACTATCTAAATGTGCGCACTCTAAGCTAAGCTTTTGTACAAATTAAAAACATCGAAGAGGTAGCCCAAAATAGCCATGAACTTTCTTACTTAGCCTTCAAAAATCAACACACTAAAAAAGATAAAGAAAAGGCTAAAGCAACAGTAGCAGTAGTAGCAGAGACTCAACCTACCAACACAGGACAGCAAGGTAGACCACCTACTGCTCCCGTTAACTATGAGAGAATCGCTTCTGCACACACATCTAAATCATCTACCATGCAAGCTACTAGCATGGGTCATGCATGTACATTTGAGAGGAGAGACCCTGCTCAATACACACCACTCTCCATGAAGCCTTCCCAGTTGTTAGATCAACTTTTGAAGGTTGGGGCCATTAAACACAAGTAGTTGTCCCTAGTGGTAGCCCAGAGACACGATCGATTCTGTGAATTGGTCAAAAACCTGAGCTTGGCAACACCAAATGAGCCTCCTATTCCAAGAGGCTTTAGACTAGATCAATTTTACGAGTACCATCAACGGAATGGGCATGGCACTGATTATTGTTTCACCCTTAAACAAGACATACAACATATGATTGATAGGGGTGAAATAACATTTGATGATGCCAACCCTATTAAACCACAGAATCAATCTATGGGCGTGTACAAAGACCCCCTTAATACTAAGGAAGATCCTTACGTTATTAACATGGTCCATATCGGAAATGAGCAAGGAATCCCTAGAAAACCTTTCGTGATTCATGTTCCTCCTATAGTGCCAACATCATCCTCGTAATCTTCGTATCCCACATACAATCCGCCTACACCTACAAAGCCATTTGTCATTCGTGTACCCCCTATCAATGTAACCGTAAATGTACAATTGCCTACCCAGCCCACTCCCTTTGTGGTCCAAGTGCCACCTGCGGTTCCAACCATAGAGGTACAACCACAAAACCGACCAACTCCCTTCGTAATAAGGGTATCCAAACACCCTAATCTTTAACCTCCTACTCCTCAACTACAAACCAAACCAACCTCGTTCGTCATCAGGGTGCCTAAACACCCTAACACACAACCATCTCCAACTGTTCAACCACAACTCCAACCCACTCCATTCGTAATCCGAGTCCCAAAACAACTTGATGTTCAAGCTCCAACAATTCCCCCACGACCTTCGTGAGAAGGCCTCGCTGATAGACTCACTAGGGAACGATTGGAAAAAGAATGTCGAAGCCTTGAATTGGGGCCACCAAAACCCACTCCCTTAAATGTTGTACCTATGGCTCCAACAACTGACGAGCCAAGCACGAGCCATGAAAATAAAAAATCGGGAACGCCAAACACATCAATCCCAACCACCACATTAGACCACATGAAAACCATTTCACAAGACATACAACTGTTGGGTTCAACGGATCAAGTCTCAACTAGAAAAAGCACACCAAACAGTAAAGACTTGGCCAATGCCCTAACTTAGGTCACACAGGCACTTAAACAAAAAAACACATCTTTAAGCTTGTATGATCTCATGTTGACTTCTCAAGTTCATCGTGAAGCCTTAGTACGGATGTTAACATCGATCCTAGTTAGCGAAGACTTGCCTGAAAATGAACCTTCCATTCATGCGGTAATGTCTCCATATCAAGGATTAAGAGCTACATCACTAAGCTTCAACACGAATAATATAAAAATAGATGAAAAAATGGGAGAAGTCACCACTGCACCCATGTTCATAACTATACAAGTAAATCAATTTAAAATACATAGGGTGCATGTAGATGACGGAGCAGCCACGAACGTAGTACCATACCCCATCATCGAACAGTTAGGGTTAACTAAACAAATCAAACCAACTTCCACAACATTCCTGAAATTGTTTGTGGATCATGCGTAGTTGTCAAAGGAACACTAACTTTGGATTTCATATCAGGGGACTGGTTCCCCATGTCAGCTGAATTTGTAGTCATAGAAGAGATGCCTGGATTTAACTTGATATTGGGACGACCATGGTTAGCCCAATTAAACGTGGTTTCCTCACCCATCCAGCAAGAGATTCACTTACCCTATGAAGGTGGTGAAATCATTATACATGGTGATGTGGCTACACCAAACTCCTCTACACACGTAGGCACAAACCAAGGCTCAGAAGTTGAATTCAATGAGCCTAAATAGGATGACACTACTCTCGAGCTTAAACAGGATGCCACACCCATTGAGAACCAAAGTGATAACCAATCTCCAAATCATGATCCCCCAGGAGATAGAGAAACATTACAAAACATGGAAACATCAGAGCATGCAGACATAAGGGTCATTCCCCCAGATGTCTCATGGTATGAATTACCGTTTAACATAATTAGCGAAGGAGATGCTGAATATACGATTACACTGACATGCCTGACACACCACGTCAATCTTCAAAAATTAAAGAAGCTACTCAACTGTTAACACAACTACTCATCCAAAATGATGTTAAACTACTACTCATCTGAAATGACGTTAAACTACTATTCGTTCGAAATGATGTTAAACTAAAACTACCCGAAAAGATGTTAAAATACCAACTATCCACAATGACATAAAACTAGCCATGGTCAGGAATGGCCGATTTATTTAAAAAACCCACAAAGACAGTTTAAATCTCTCTTTTTTTCTTCTGGTCCAAAATGGCCTTAAACTAGAATGCCATTGCTAAAGTCCGTCATGACTTTAAACTGACACACATGGCCCAAAATGGCCTTAAACTAGAACAAGTTACATTTCCATTTCTTTAAGATTATATTCTTTGTTTGCATGCATAGTTGCATCCTTGCTTTACAAATTACTATTCCCCTTACATTTCTTCTACACTGTTATCATTTTAGTTACATTCACATTTATATTTACAAATAGTTAAAAAAACAAAATATATATATATAATAAAATAGCAAAAAAAAATCCTTTATGTTTACACTTCTGTTTATCAAAAGTTTGGACAAAACTTAAAATAAAAAAAAACTTGAATAACATAAAAACAATAAAAAAAAATCTATAAATGTATAAATTGATAATATCAAATGTTAACATTGTATCATACATTTGTCCACAAAATTTCAAACAAAAAAAAAGAACATAACTAAGCCAACGACAATGACAAGTTGAATTAAACATCAGCATTAGGAGGGGCTTGATCCCCAAACTCATCAGCATCATCGAGTCCCGCTCCACTGGGGCCACCATCATCATCATCATGTCCCTTCCAAAAACAAAAAGCAAAAAATAACTTATCATAGGAAGATCGTAGACCCAAACCCTCGACGAACATTTCCAATCGACATTGTTCAATAGACGCTTCTTTTAGCCATCTCTTGTATTGGTATTTGTGGTCTTTCTGATCTTGTCCCCATTTTTGTACCTTGGCAGCAAAGGCTTTCCAGTCTTGACATTTCCAGTTTAGCAGATCGATTTAAGCCCTTTGCTCAACCAGTTTCCGAGTCACCTTTACTTTCTCTTTAACACATTCCAATGTCTAGCATAGCTGATCTCAGAAGTTTGCCAAGTACTATCCCCCACCAACCTAGCGGCCGCAAACTCATAACGTGATTTGTAATCATTTCTTTCTTCCATTACCTTGGCATTATCCTTTTCAGCCATTTGAACTTTCTGCCACAGCTATTCAATGAAACATCTGCAAGTCCAAAGAGATTTAGCATTTTGCATGATGCATCCGGAAACTGCATCATAAATCTTCCTTGGAACTTGCCCAATCTCTGCAGGAAGTTCAAGTAGCCCATCGATATGGATGGCCTCGAATGGGTCCCATTCAAGTTTTTCACCTACCAATACAAGAAGCATAACTCAACCAATCAAAAGATAAGACAAGTTAAAATAGAGTAACTCAAGTCACTAAAAGCATGTACCTAATTTAGGGTCAGCCTCCTGAAGGCGATTAACCACTTCGCGGACAATGCTGGTAACAAAGTCCACCTTGTTAGGCATTTCAGTCCACGGTTTAGGTTCATTCATTGAACCTGAACCAGCCTGGGAAGTCTTTTCAGCTGGTGCCTGTAATCTAGGTACTTTTATTCGAAGATTAGGAGTCTTCGCCATTTCAGCGCCTAAGCCTTGTAGTAACAAAAGAAAAGCCAAACATCAAAATAATAATAATAATAGTAATAAAAAAATATATAGGAAACATACCACAATAAATACAACATACCAAAAACCCCTTGGTCGGACAACTCCGGTGGATCACCAAGATGTATTGTTCCCCCAAAAAAGCCATCAAACACTTCTCTCTCCTCACTAGAGTGTTGAAGGACATCTATACCTTCAGCTAGATTCGCTTCCATTTCTTCTTCTACATGTTCTTCCACACATTCCTCTAGGGAGATGAGAATCTCCTCGACCTCTGCTGTGTTAGCTTCTTCTATTTCCTCGACTCGATCAGTGGGAGTCATTGCTAGTTCAACCATTGGACCTTGTTCAGCCCTTTCCCTCCCTTTTAGGGGTTTTCTCTGATAACATTCGTAAACTCAAAATTAGCAGCACCTAATAAGTGAATAAAATCAGAAAACATAAAACACTAACAATAAATAAAATGTACTAACCACGCTCTGGCAACTTTAATCTAATATGTTTTATCCTTGGTGGGTTCACTTTTAAAGCTGCTTCCCTAGGACGTTTAGGTCTCTGCACCTTGGATTTAGCTTTCTCGATTGTTTCTTTAATCACCCGATCAGCTCTCCTGGCAGTGTAATGCAAACTAGCCGGTTCCAACCCTACGCTATCACACGTGTGGTAAGAAACACTAGCTTCACCCTCCGTTGTGACGGATACTGATCTCTCAATACCTTCGGGAGCATCTTGAGACTTGGTAACATCAAACAAGTGACGAATCCATGGATGAGATAGTTGCTCACGATCCCTCAAAATATGCTCATTACCCACGCAGATCACTAGGAACTTAGCTAGTCTACGAAAGTAACCTGCAAAAAATACAAACATGAAGTGGTACTGTGCCTCCACGTTCAAGCGCAATCTAACAATCTCCCCCTAGAAACCCAAAAATAAAAATTGTGCCTAGTTATAACGCATCCCAGTCTCTAAAATCGAGCACATGATGCACGCAGACTCTACTCCAAGAGCTCTCATTTGAGATAAAGACTTGGGAAATGCGTGTGCTCTAAATAATGGGTATAATTGATTCACCTCTGTCACCTTAGTGTTCCCCTACATAGGGAAGCCTTTAGGACCTCACTTCATGCCCATCCATTCCTCCAGTTCTTTAATCACACGCCCCTCTCTGCTCACCTGGTTCAATGTAATTGTGGCACCATCTGACGGTACACCAAAGAGATCTGAAAAGAACTCGGCAGTTAGAAAGAACACGACCTTTACTCCCCGGACTTGCGTGCAAAAATAGGTCACTTCATCGTTGAAAGAATCAACAATGGAAACCATTTCAGTCACGGAGACAATAGGAGTCAAGGCAGTGAACAAATCTAGTAGACCAGCATCAATTAGGCAAGTGATAACATGTTGAGATGCCTCAGTATGTAACCATCGCTGTGCATCTTTCATCTCCCTGAATTTCATGAATAAAGTACCCTCCGTACGCCCAGTCATGATGACAACCGCACCTGGGGTAACATCTGCTACAATGATATGTTAAACAAAAGATTAAAATCATGATGAACAATGGGGTAGCAAGGACAAAATAAGGCTCAAAACATAATCATTTACCATTAACAAATGGATCAGGAATACTTGGCATTAGATCAACCACTGGAGGAAACATAGGACTGTTACAAGACCAATCTTTATGTAGCCACCCATGAGCTTCACATCGTTCAAAGGCCCTAGAGTACTGTTTGTTATAATGGACAAGCGCACCCTTGGTCTGGGCTAACACAGCACCACGAAGAGTGGGGCCCACCAGAAAAGCCTCTAAGGTTGTATGTGTCAAGTCAAGTCCAATCATCATTCCTACGCGTTCCATCTTCATCAAACTAGGGCCTATGAAGAAATGATGATCAAACATCAACAACAGTATAACACCAAAACAAGCAAAATAAGAGACAAATCGAAAGAGCTTACCTATCTACCCGGTACACTATTCCAGGCGCATTTTGGAACAATGTATGTGCACAGAAAGCTAGGAAGAGAGTACTACTGTTGTTGTAGTGGTTGCAAGATTGTAACTCCCACACACGAGTCAAAGGGCGCCTAGATCGAGGACCTTCCACAGGACCATCACCAACTTTAAATAGCNCCTAGATCGAGGACCTTCCACAGGACCATCACCAACTTTAAATAGCCCCTCATCCACATCAACAACAAATGCCAATATACCATTGGATGAACCAGGCAGTAGAGTCTCAAAAAACACTACGAGTCACTTCTTCACTTAGATGAGACCAAATCACAACACTGAAGCCCTGCAAGATAAAGGATAGAAACTCGCTAGCATTCGGGCAAAACCATAATGCTTGTGACCCGATCTCCATGTCATGTGGAGGTGCATCAAGTTCCATAGCACCGAACCACGTGAGTACACCTATAAGCTCCACCACCAATAGAAAAGGTTTAAGGCCCCTGCACACAGCCAAGAAGTAAGATAAGCGTACATAGAACATAAAACCCAAAACACATAAACCCTTCGTCCTGGAGTTAAGATGATAAACTGGCACCATACCCAATCCACCACTTAGACAAATTTCCAGTGTTCACACACTGGAAACTTTGATAGATTTTCAGTATTCACATGGACACTTAGACAAATTAGTTTACCGTTGGCATCTAAACAAATTAGTACTAGGAGCACCCACAAATATTTTATAAAAGGCATTGGGGAGGGGCATGGTCCCCAAACTTACCTCATCTACAATGATTGAAAACCTTTCAACGCTAAAAAATCAACACTTGGGAAATTAAAAAAAGAACACCATGAGCTTGCATATGGCCATTAGCCATGTGCTGATGGGATTTGTTGCTTTATCTGTACAGTTTTATACACCACAATTGCACCATATGATCCAAACATTTTTATGTAAGCACCTCCTTATCATTTATGATGTCATAATGGCGTTTATAAAACACCTAATGTCCGCCCTCCTTCAAGGTAAAGGCCGAGATGAGGGTAAAATGAGAAGGTTGAACTCGTTTAGCCACACCTTTATGTCTGCCCTCTTTAAAACACCTTTATGTACGCACCTCCGTGTGTAAAACATGTCTGTGGTATCTCTTAAGCAAACAGATTTTAAAATAATTGAACAAGCATCCATCCGTTATCATGTTCTTTGACTCATGGAAAAATTTGTACTAATTTTTTTGGACCCACGTACCTCATCTAGTTTTTTATTTTTCTTTCTTTTTGCTCTGTTATTTTTCTGACAACTAAACTTAGCAAGTTGTGTTGAAAGTATTGTATTCTAAACTTACACGAGCGCGAGCAGGAGTTTCATGTGCATATATGAAAACTCTTCTGGCTAGTAGCACAAGGTTCTTACTCACTTAAGAGCAATTCACTCACCAGGAGGGGTAGCGCACAGAAACTGAAGACAGAGAATTGCTTCAAGCTTCAAACTTGCTTTGAATTCCAACTTGCGAAGCCATGCATTGGCCGCTAGAACGAGTACATAATCCGTGCTTTACCGCGATGGACCAAATAATCCGTGGTCACTGAAATTTTGCGGGTAACTTCAAAATTTTTGCCACAAAGTGACAAAGTTGGGTTTTGGGCGGAACTCCTGTTGGATCGTAATAAATTAGATTAATTTCTTCCTATGGAAGAGGGCTGTTACGCTGTTCCATACTAGAGGCCCCCGTAATGGGGGATGACTTCCGGTTAATTACTTTGACGCTCCCAAAGATAGGGGAATCCATGCCAATGCAATGTTATGTTCGCACGCCCCGTCCAAAACCTGATTTCTGTATGACCCATAACTGCCCCTTCGGCCTTCGGTTACCGTAGTGTTTTTTGTGTGTGTTTGTGCCGGGTGGCTCACTGCTGAGCTTTGAAGATGCATGATCTAGCAATACTAGTTTTAATGGAGACCATATGCCATCCGAATCGCCACCAATCATGATGGTGTGGGATTGGTCACCCTCCACGTGTGTAACTAATTAGGGGGGAAAGAGAATTAATGCAATCTCGAGGAAACATACTAAAGAGAATTAAAGACCATGATGACTGAGACTATTAAAGAGGAAACATACTAAACTTAGCATTCCACTGGGAATGTAAATGCAATCTCGAGGTCAACCATTCGCTGAAATGTGTGTAACTTTTCCTGGATGTGGATTGTCGGAAGAGAACAAAGGTGGAAGAAAGAGGACAAGGCCGACTAGTGTAGAGAACTGTGGCTTAATTTGGAGACTTTCTTTGGAAGCGAGGCCTGATGATGGTGATTATTTGGATCTCCGAAATTACTCCATGGCTGCAATAAGAGAAACAACTGATTAGCATTCATCTTCAATTTTGGGGCTTGAGATATAATTTGGAAGTGAGCATGCCGTAAAATTTGCATTTTTTCCGAAGTAGTTAGTTGTAAGGGGTTTGAAATAACTGTCTTTTGAAAATGTGTGGTACATCTACGTTTCCAAATATTATATAAGATGATGGGCCTAAGGATCTTCCATATGAAATGAGAGTTTTTGGACCTGATAGGTAAGAAACCAAACATTACAGCCTCTTGTGTAAGAGTGCAAGAGGGAAAAACCTTAGAGGCCCATTCCCATGCATGCTGAGCAAATGAGCAAAGCCAAAAAACGTGGACAAAGGTTTCATCATTACATAAAGGGCACTTAGGGGAGTGAATCCCAAGGTATGCTAAACGTTTCCCGATTAGGAGACCTTGATGAAGAAAACACCAAAGGAATTGTTGAATTTTAGGAAGAGTCGGGAGATGCCAAATTTGGTTGAAAAGAGAGATCCAAAAATCCTCAGTTTCATGTTTATTCCAGGATCGATTACAACGTAGAATGACTTCGGAAGAATCGTGTAACAATTGGAAGGGAACTTGTGGCCGATAAGGAAAAATTTTTGACCCATTAGACCAATAGAGGCCATGAAAAAGACCTTGGATAGCACCATCAAGGCGTAAAGATTGATGAAGAAATGTATGTAACTGGTGAAAGCAAAGCCTCATTGTTTCCGAAGCGCCATATAGGTTTTCGAACGCTTCCCAAGAAATCCATTGATTAGCAACACGAAGACAATTGAGGGAAATCACTCCCTTCCGGTACCAAATAATGGCTAATCTTGCGTTAGTAATGGCAAGAGGGGCAGGGGTCAAGGGTAACCACTAATTAGTATGAATAAGAAAAGCCCATATAGAAGGTTATCCTGCCCCCCGTCTGGCGGGCGCCTTTATCCGGGAGACTTTTGCATGCAATGGGCTATGTCACCCACCCATTGTTGATGCGTCGATTCCAAAATCGATGCAAAGTGGGGTCCCGTAGGTTTATTAACGGTACCTTTTTTTTTATGTCTGCCAATTTCATGGCTAGCGCTGATAATAATAAAATCCCACTATTTCCTCCCAGCCGAATAACAAAATAGAACTGTGGTTTCCGGATCGATGAGACACGAGCTGATACAGATGTATCAAGAATCGTGCCTGTGATCAAAACCTGGGCTATACGAGTAAGCATTTATCCTATCATTTGGAAAGTTAATAGGCCATGCTTAACGAGAAATAAGAGTTATGCTATTATATATGTTATTTCTATTTGGCATTGAAAAGGCCAATGCAGGGCTTCTCGATAAGATTGCATCACTTTGCAGGGTTTTTTTTATTTATTTGTACTCCCTGGTTTTCTGTGATCCGTCTCATGCCAATGCCGTGAATCTTGATTGCTTGCTTGCCACTTAACAACGAAATGAAATTTTTAGTATGATTCAGAAAATTTAGGTAGTGACCTTTGTGCGCACAAATTCAGTGGCGATTCCCATGGCCACGGCCACCATGCCCAGAGCCCAGATCAAGCAAATGCTGCCGAAATCCACAAAATCCATACTTGACCTCCTCCTGTTGCCGCCCTCGAAATAAAAATTATTATTCGTGTTGCAGCTTGCCAAAGTTACTCCCGCCGCCAAAAGTGGGTTACTCACGCTGCAATGGCGGCTAACTCACGCTGCCGAGGCAATGGCAGCTAACTCATGCTGCTAAGAGAAAGGCTTTACTCACACTGAGTAAGGCTCACAGGTACTCACGCTGAGTAAAGCTCGTGGGTACTCACGTTGTAACAAGGACGGTTGCGCACTACCCTTGTCCAATTCACTCATGCTGCAGTAGGAACCAATCACTCACACCCTAGTTTGGAGGCCAGTAACTCACATCGTAGTCTAAAAAGGCCTTGGAACATACCATATTTAAAACAGCCCTAAATCTAACGCAGCAGGAACCAAAAATCAGCAAAAATTAGCTTTTCTTGTGATGCTCACGACCAGGCAAAAATCAGATAAAGAAAAAATAGGCATTCAAACCCTTATGTACAAGCCTTGGAACTGCAACTAACACCAGGAATGCAAACCCTGGATAGGGAAAACAAAAAAAAAATCGTAGAAAACTAGGCCCTCCCCAAAACTGCAAACAGAAAAATAAAATAAAATACACCTAAACAGTCCAGAAGTTAACTACTCCAGAATTAAATCACGCAGACACCATTCACAAATTTTTTTTCCAAAACAGATCATTACGCACACGCCGCACACATGGGAACAACAACAAAAATAGTAAGAAAAAGCTAATGAAATACGAAACAGGAGCGTACCTGTGCATGGACCCTATCCATGAAGAGATCCTTGGCTGAGGAAGGCATTGAAGCATCTCCTCGCTTTCCTCCACGAACGCTAGCGTCGCCTCCTTCTTTCCTTTGCCCTTGTCTTGTTTGCCTTTACCCATTTTGCCCCATAAGTTACAGATCTGGAAGCTGTAGCTACAGATCTGGCTCTGAATGATGTAGATCTGGGGGCAATAGTAGCTGCAGCTCTGAATGATGTAGATCTGGCTCTGAATGATGCAGATCTGGGGGCAATAGTGCTCCCCCTGGGACGGGGCAATAGTGCTCCCCCTGGGACGTTGTACGCTGCCGTACACATCTTGATTCTGCCTCTGGCCCCTACCCACCTACTTGATACTTACGCTGTAAAATCATGAAATGACTTTTGTTTTTACGGGTCAAATCTTTATTTTATTATATTTTACCATTACTCTTAGTTTTACCATTTTTACCACGGTGTTTTGACACTAATCTTAAAAGTAAAATCTTTAGAATAAAAAACATAAAATAATCGTATAGAATATATTTTATAAAAAGATATAAGAAAATATAAAATATATATATATATTTTAAATTCTTATATATATACACATGGCTCGATATGGCCTTAAACTGCCATACACATGGCCTGGTACAGCCTTAAACTACCACACATGGCCCGGTACGGCCTTAAACTACCATCCATGGCCTGGTATGGCCTTAAACTGCTATTACGTCCAGGCATGACGGTAACCTACCCTTGACATACCATTAGTTACATTTTAAACATAGAATCAATTTCTTAAGACAAAGGAAAACTCAACCTCGCTGAAATAGCTCCCTATTTCATTGGCAGGAGCAAATACATGGATAACAAGCAACTCTTCATGTCGTTGTTTATCAATGGACCACATGGAGCAATTAAACGAGAAATCAATCTAGAGTCCATCGATTTAGACTCTCCAACATACGGTAATTTGGTGGCATCAACCCAAGAAACATTAGATTGCTTTAAAGGAATGACAAAATCTCTAGACCTTGAAGCCGATAACATCACCGAAGACCCCCTAGCCGAAACCCCCATAACCACGTCAAATGGCAAGGTTAAAATTTTAAAACTAAGTGCTCTGTTAAATCCACAACTCGCTAGTGACATAGCTCGAGTGCTAAAAGACAACATGAAAGCATTGGCTTGGTCTTACACTGACATGCCTAGGCTCAACCCTCGAATAGTTTAGCATAACATTATACTTGATCCAAAACTAAGACCAGTGAAACAAAAAGCATGCAAGGTCAAGCCTGAAGTAGCGTTGGTAGTTCGCAATGAGATCATGAAGCTTTATCAAGTTGGCTTCATTCGAGCTGTAGACTACGCTAACTGGGTATCCAACATGGTTATAGTCCCAAAGAAAAATGGGAGCATGCGTTTATGTATTGACTTCCGTGACCTCAATGCTGCAACCATAAAAGATGACTTCCTACTACCTAGCATCGATCAACTTGTTGATTCAACTGCTGTGCATGCATTGTTATCCTTTATGGATGGCTTTTCAGAATACAACCAGATTAGGATTAACCTTGAACATCAACTCAGGACAACCTTTATGACACCATGGGGTACATTTTTTTATACGATGATTCCATTCGGTCTCAAGAACATCGGGGCTACGTATCAACGAGCGATGACATTCATCTTTAGTGATTACATGTTCAACTCACTCAATGACTATGTAGATGACATTGCGGTCAAATCAAAAACAACTGAGCAACATGTACAAGATCTAGACTTAATACTGAAACGTTGTCTAAAATATGAGCTTAGACTCAACCTGAAGAAATGTGTCTTTGGGGTTAAAATAGGAAAAATTCTTGAATTCGTCGTATCTGAGATAGGTATACGAGTAGATCCAGATAATGTTAAGGTAAACAAATCTGAAACCACCTAGAAACCTTACTAAACTTCGTGGTCTAAAAGGTAGATTACAGTTTAT
>MNCI01010317.1:267143-371041 GCA_015680685.1 Gnetum montanum
TCTTTGACAACATCAAAATGGCACTAGCTCAACTACCGACAGTTCATCCACCACAGAACAATAGACCATTTTACATCTACCTTGCAACATCCAATTCATCCATCGTGTCTATGCTTTGTCAGAAATGCAAGGATGGAACTGAAATCCCTATTTACGACTTAAGCCATGCATTAGTAGCTCACGAACAACGTTACAACAACGTGGAGAGGTCATGCCTTGCCCTTATCTTTTCTTTAAAGAGGTGGCGACATTATCTCTTCTGTAACCAAGTTAATATCATCTGTAAAGACGATGTGCTCAGAGCTATCACGAACAACATATACGAATCAAGCAAGATAGCTAGATGGAAAGCAATGATTGCTAAGTTTGACCTGCACTACATAGCTCAATCATCAGTTAAAGGTCAAGCTATAGTCAATCAAATGACCGCATCACTGACACAAGACCAAGCAACGATCAACCCAGAGTTTCTCGATGAGAATGTAAACACAATAGACACAGTACCTGATAACTATGACATCATCTTAAACTTTGATGGAGCATCGACCAACCGAGGAGGAAGTGCTGCAGCTGTCATCACATATCCCTCTAGGGAGATCCGACCCTTTGCTTATTGTTTAAACTTTCTTTGCACTAATAACGTGGTAGAGTACGAAGGTCTTCTTAGAGGTCTCATGGTAGCACTGACTTCAGAAACCACACAGCTCATAGTTAGAGGCAACTCACAATTAGTCATCAATCAGGTCACATATGTATATGTATGTAAAGCTTTACATTTACAACCATATTGTGACTTGACAAAACACCTGCTAAAACAATTCACAAACATAGACGTGCAACATATTTCCAGAAATGACAATACCATCGCAGATGCACTTGCAACACTAGCCATAAACATTTCACCTGACATGTTTCATGCGTTGCCCAGTTCCATAACGAGTTGTGCCAAGCCCATAATTGACGCTCCCAATGAACTACCCATAGCATCCGTTAGCACGACACACACCATGGAATGGTACGATGACATAAAGGAGTACCTTCTACATGGTGAACCACCTCAACATCTAACGAATGCTTAGAAGGATGCAGTACGGAAACGCTCTTGGTAGTATGCCCTAGTAGGGGGCACACTATGTTGTAGATCCTATGAAGGCATTTTTTAGTTTGCATTAGTAGCATTGATGGCCAAACCATCGTGGAGCAAGTTCACGAAGGACTTTGTGGAGGACGCATAGCACCCAGGGCAATGGGAATCAAAATTAGACATTTAGGCTACTATTGGCCGCACATGGAGTACGATTGTTTCTCCAAAGTCAAAACGTGCAACATCTATCAAAAACATGGTAATCTTATACATGTGCCACCTAACGAGTTGCATACAGCTCAAATCACATGGCCTTTCCAGAAATGGGGGTTAGACATCATAGGACCAATAACTCCCCCATCTTTTGTAAGACATAGCTTCATTATAACCGCAATCGAATATTTCACAAAATGGGTAGAAGCTATTCCTCATAGGAAGACCACATCAAAACAAGTATGCAACTTCATCCTTGAAAATATTATGACTCATTTTGGCATTCCAATGATCATAATCACTAATAATAGGCCACAATTCAGTAGTGTTGAAACCAAAACCTTTTGTGAGAGCCTAAGCATCAAACATTCATTTTCATCACCATACTATCCTCAGAGCAATGGTCAAGAAGAATCCACGAATAAAATAGTCATCATGGTGCTCAAGAAAATGCTTAATCAAATCAAAAGAAGATGGCATGAACAACTAGTTTACACACTATGAACATATCGAACGATGCAAAGAACATCCACAAGTAAAACATCATACAGTCTTGTTTATGGTTCAGAAGCTATTTTACCTTTGGAGTTGCAGGTACCTTTGCTACGAATCACACTCTTAGGACTCCTTGATGAAAGTCAAAACAATGACTCGCGCATTGTTGACCTTGACTCAGTGTAGGAGAAATGAACATGCACGCTAGATCAAATCGAGTGGTACCAGAGGCAACAACGACAATGACATCAACATGACATTCACAAGTGCCCGATCAAGGAAGGTGACCTTTTCCTTAAGGTAGTCTGCGAACACTCGGATAAATTCTCGGCCAACTGGGAAGGGCCTTACTTGGTCACCAAAGCGTACGAAAATAGAGCATTCAAACTAGTTGATATGGATGGTAACGAGCTTGCTCATCCAACAAATCACATGTACCTCAAGCCATTTTATGTCTGAACAAAGCCCAAGGTATGCACTCATCCTGGCATCATGATAGTAAACTGATACCACAGATTTGTCCTAGCATCATGACAGTAAACTGATACCACAGATTGTTCGGAATGACAATAAACTACCACACTCTCATCTGACAGAGTTTGCTAAGACTATAAACTAGCTCGCCTTTCCATAGTTTGCCATGACTATAAACTAGCATTGCACTATCTGCTACGATGCTAAACTGGCAACGTCTAGCGGGTTATGATGTAAAACTAATCCACGATAGTCTGCCGAGACTATAAACTAGCAACTTCTTTACTAGCCTACTAATCTATTGCTGAAATCAAATGCCATGTCTTCACCAACCTGCTATGTGAATTCATCACATAGACTTTGACAACATTGTTGCTGCTCAATTTTGTTTGCCTACGGTTGCATCCGGTGTCTCCATCCCATCAGTTTCATCCATGTTTAAAGTGTTAAGCTAACTAATTTAATCATGGTTTTCTTGTCTTCTTGGAGTTGTGTTTGCAGGATGACACCCAGAGGTGTTCGTACATGGATGCACTTCATCATGGAAATGAGGTACCACATTGTTCCTGATGCATGTAACCAGGTTAATCAAACCATTCACAAGTACATTCCTAGTTCCCCAAATGTCCATCATTCCCTAACATGTTCTCTCTACTCTATTAAGTTACATTTCTTGGATACATCCTAGTCACCCCAAAACTCTGAACACATGGTTGCACACTATAACTCTCAAAGCAGTTGCAACACACAGCACAACACATGAAATAGATACAAGCACATGAGCACGAGTATAACATTGAAAGAGAGCTCTGTTCAAAAAAAAACAAAACAAAAAATAATATAAAAAATTAGAGAGCAAAAGCCATCACAAGACCCTTGGCACTTCCCATACAAGCCCCAGGTGGGAAGGTACCTGTCTTGGAAGAAAACACTCGTGTCTCAAAAAATCATGTTGCATCCCACCATGTGGCTTTGGCTGTTGGACAACAAGTTCCCTTTGACACTCAAAAAAGGTCCTGTTTCTCCAAATAATGCACCACCTCATCACATGGCTTTGGTTGTGACAATGAACTCTCTTAAATAGGATACCAGAGTCTCATTCCTCCAAAGGACGCACATCTCACACCTTGGTCCCAAGTCCGCTAGATACTGGCTATTGACAAGGACCAACATGATGTGTTTGCACAAGAACATTCCCCTTTCCACAGTTAAAAAAAATCATCCCTTCATCAATCTCTGATCCCACAGTAACAAACCTTCTCCCTATACATCTCAAAACCTCATTTCCAGATCCCAGGTATTTTTGAACATGGTGCGATGACATCTAGCCAAGTGTCAAAGAAAAATGTTGGATGCTAAGTTGCTTGTGGTGTTTTGTACTTCTTTGTCGACACCTCTTGGGTAGATTCCTCTAGGCATCAACAAAGAGGGGCCAATGAAACACCATAAAATTTTGGCCTAGCACTTTTAGACAAGAATCAAGCTAAGTCATGCTGCTGCCCAACATGAGTACAGCATGACCAAACTTGAGAGCCTCCAAAACGGCATGAAATGACATACGATGGAGCGAGCAATGGAGCAAGTAAGGTCCCCCCAAGGACCATAGGTGACTGCATCAACTTTTGGCATCCAAAATCAAAATTTTCAAGCTCAAAATGCTTGGTTTTGGCCAAGTACACTTTGCTTACGTTTTCTTACACTGTCAACGTAAGGCTCAGCGTCACCAACTTTTGGAGCCCTGAAACCGAGTCAAAATTGGCCGAAATCAAACACAGGGACCCCCCATGACCTTCACTAAGGTCCCTAGTAGGTCCCAGCCTTTAGAAAATTAAGATTTGGGCCTCAAATATGCCACTTTGGCTTGGTGACGGTGGGGTTATTTTTCAGACACTGCTCAGCGTAAGGCTCAACGTCACCAACTTTTGGAGCCCTCAAACCGAGTCGAAATAGGCTGAAATTGAGCACAGGGATCCTCCATGACCTTCATCAAGGTCCATAGTAGCTCCCAACCTTTAGAAAATCAAGATTTTGGCCTTAAATGTGCCACTTTGACTTGGTGATGCTGGGGTTATTTTTCAAACGCTCCTCAACATAAGGCTCAGCGTCACCAACTTTTGGAGCCCTGAAACTGAGCCAAAACAACATCCAAATCAGTCAAAATTTGGCACACAGAACCCTCATGACCCATGACATGCAGATCCACTCTAAAAATGGCTCTCACAGGTCAAAAATGGGTTCAAAATGCACTTTTTTCATGTTAGACACTGTTAGTGACCTAACGTTGTTGGTGACGCTGACGCTGGATGCTGGATGCTCACGTTGACACTACATGCTGATGCCAGAAGATGATGCCAAAATAGGCTATGCACACATCAGAACTAGATCCACACACACTGGAGGCTTTGGCAGCGCAAAAAATAGCATAGATCTGTAGATCCGGAGGCCAGACATCCAGATCCACTCTTATACTTTAACATTCTTTGTACATTTTGCGTTTTTCAGCATATCAAGCTCTTACACTGTGGATTACACACGTCATCATAAGAGATCTTGGTCATGCTGCATGCTATACATTGTAACATTTCGTGCATCCAGTCAATGCACACACCTATCACCCAATCCAAAGTTTTCTCACCCCACAGCCACTGATCTTCTCCTAGATCCGAATCTCATGCCTAAAATCATATAAATCTCCTATTTTTCCACTAGATCAAGGTTCAAAAAAATATGAATCGAACACACATAATAAATCTGGGCATCAATCTCATATGTTGGACTTGATATAGACTTGGATGCCATACACTTGCAATCCAAAACCTGCATCTTCCCAGCATTTGTTCTCATCCATTGGGGCTAAACATCCGCCTTGCAACCACTTCGCAACTGCGTTCTGACCAGTGCACATTCTAATTATTTATCAATACAAATAGTTTGCATTTTTTCCCAAATTCTTGCAGTTTACGTTATTTTTCCTGTTCTCAATTTTCCTATTTTCGTTGTTTAAATAGTTTACATTCGTTTCCATTTGTTTATGTTTAGTTTTGCATTTGTTTACGTATAACCCAATGCATCGCAATTGCGTGCGTTTGGGGAAGTCCTCGTTTGATCTGCGTGTAGACCATTCAAGGCACTCTGCCTCCATCAATTTCCAGCTTGCCCTCAAGTGAAGGCAGTGTCTTACTATTTCATCTGCAGATCTCTCGGTGTCTGTTCATTCCAACCTCTCACTAACGATTTCGGACAGTACACTTGTCAAGCCTTTAGATCTTCTGAAGTAGCTACTGGCAGCGGGGCACATCCAACACAGGCAGATGTCAGAAGGAAAGTCAGGAGACATCAACATTACTACGAGCTACTTAGGAACCCCTCCTTGGCCTTGCCCAATGAGCCTCCAATTCCCAAGGGTTTTAGGTTGGATAGGTTTTGTGACTACCACCAACAGTGTGGTCACAACACAGATTACTGTCTAGCATTGAAGGATGACATCCAAAGGATGATTGATCAGAGAAAACTGGTGTTGGACGAAAGTAACCCAGTACATCCTAAGAATCAATCTCTGCATGTCTACACTGACCCTCTTAACACTAATAACGTCGATTATGTCATCAATACCATTGGTATTGATAGTGATCCTAGGCTACCCCAGCAACTGTTTGTGGTCTGCGTGCCTCAGCGTAGCGCACCAACACCACGAGCGACTGATCAAAGCTTGCAACAACCATTTGTCTTGAGAGTCCTCCCCGGACATTCACTCCCATGCCACCTGTTGGCGAAACTGCACCATCCTGCATGTTAACACCGTTAGCTCCGTTTGTCATTAGGGGGCCAACTCCTTCAATAGCATCCATCCCACATAAGACAGTTGCACAACCTTCTCGTCCTAAAAAATGAGAAGTGTGTTTCCCTGGTGAGACATCGAAGGAAAATACCACCCCAGGTATTTTCAAGCCCATGTCTTCACCCCCCGTATCTACACCCTCTACACCAAAGACGAACGTTGCTACAACCACACAGTCTGCGCCACCCCGCCAAAAAGGATCTGAACCCAAATCCAAAACTACCCCTCCTCGGGAAATCCATCTTTTGGAACAAATAGAAGAGGAGAAGGGAAATAAATAGGGGGGTGGTTAGGACCTCCTGGATGCCCTCACTTAGGTCAAGCAAGCTCTAAAATAAAAGAATACTACATTGAGCTTGTATGACCTAATCATGACATCTATCCTACACCGTGAGGCTCTGATTTGCATGTTGGCAGCAATTCCAGTAGATGAGGAAATACTAGCAGAAAAGGAAGTGATCCACTTAGTCATGCTTCCCTCTACGCTTGCAGAGCTAGAGCCGTCCCAACTAACTTTTTGCAATGACTCCATTAGGGAAGACCCCGAAAGAGGTCAAGTGACTATAGTGCCCCTATTCATCATAATTCGGGTCATCCAACATAAGATCCAGAGGGCACACGTCAATGATGGGGCTACCACCAACGTCATCCCCTTCCCTATTGTGGACAAGTTGGGTTTGATCGACCAGATCAAGCCCACAATGACATCATGCCTAAATTCATTTAATGGGACACAGGTCGTGGTGAAGGGCATTGTCCACATAGACTTCGTGGTAGGGGACCAATTCCCCATGAATGCAACGTTCATCGTGGTTGAAGAGATGCCCAGGTTTAACTTGATCTTGAGGAAATCGTGGTTAGTATAACTTAGGACTGTCTCTTTGCCCATTCATTAGGAGATCCACCTACCATACGCAGGTAGGGAGGTGGTGATCCATGGCTACGAGATGAAAATGCAAGCAATCAATAACATAGACATGGAACATGGCTCAGAGGTTATTGTACTTTCCGAAATCATCGACGTAAGGCTGGAAGAAAATCGAACATCAAAAGATCTCTGGAGAGACACAGATGACCCCGCCTTTGCATGAGGGCAAGCTAGAAATATGAAGATAGAGTGCCTTGGATGGTCTGCATGTAGATCAACCAAGGACTTCCCTGAGCATACACTATTGCCTGTGCTAGGATTATCATCACGAAACATAAAATAGAGAACGTAATGTAACGAAACATAAATGTGTAATATAATGTGTAAAGGTAAACAGAATGTATGCAGAAACATGCAATGAAATAGAAAAATGCAAACAATAAATTAGAACAGCACAATGGATGAAAAATATTGAACAAGGTTGTATTAATCAACAAGATGTGCACTGGTTAAAATGTGGTTACGTTACAAGTCAAACGTTAAGCTTCAATGCGAGGTGTTTATAGGTGCTAGGAATCATGTGTGTTCGGGCTCGGGATTGCTTGTTTTCTTTCTTCAAAATTGCCAACCTTGTTTATGTGAATTAACAGGGTATTTATAGGGTTTGGCTGGGCTCGAGCACGGAATCTATGGATGGAATCAACGGTCGAGAGATGAGAGGAAATGGGATCGTGTGACATGTGTCCGGTAGACAGCTATGTGTGAGTTGGTCATATGTAGGTAGGCTACATTCTTGACCAGGTACATTACATTTTACAACTCAAGCTAGCTTATGCCCATGGAAGCAGCGTAAGAGCTTGACAAGCTCACAGATGGTGAGGTTTACCATGAAAATTTACAATGACTTCCAAGAGGGATTGACTCTGGCTCACTTGAAACTTCATGGTCCTTTAAATTGACCATTGCAAGATGTTGATTTGAGTGGTTCTATGGCTATTTGAGGCATCTTTGCGTCACCAGGGCTCCCAGCGTGAGTTGATTTGGTCTTGGTGTGTCCTTAGCGTGCATTTGGAGTGCTTTTGTCTGGGCGTGAATAGTGTTCATGCTGGTGAATAGTGGTCACACTGACGAATAGTGTTCACGTTGATGAATATTGGTCATGCTGGTGAATAGTGGTCATGCTGATGAATAGTACTCATGCTGGACTCACGCTACCAATGTGACTTGGCATGAGCACTGAAAATGGAGTATTTTTGAGCCTGAAATCAGAATTTTGAGGGTTGGGACCTGGACCAATCATTAGTGAACCTGAAGGGGTTCTTGTACCCTAGAAGTCAAGTGATTTTAACACTATTTTGAGGTTGTTTTGATTTACTCATGCTGGACTCACACTACCTGCGTGACTTGGGCGTTAGTAATGAAAATGAACATTTTTGGAGCTGAAATCTGAAGTTCTAGAGGCCGAAACTTGGAGAAATCATTAATGGACCTTGAGGGGGCTTGTACCCTCGAATTCAGACCATTTTGATGCTATTTTGGGGTTGTTTTAAGGTACTCACGCTGGACTCATGCTGGACTCACACTAGCAGCATGACCTGGGCGTGACCTCAGCTTGAGTAGCAAGATTTGCACGAGTTTGACTTGAAACCTTGGGTTCTGGATGCTGAAACTTGAAGTAGTCATCAGTAGGCCCTAAGGATGACTTGCACCTTCGATGTTAGATCATTTTGACTTGATTTTAAGGCTATTGGAGTTGCTCACGCTGAGGGCAAGCTAGCTTGACAAGATGAGTGTGAGTTCCATGCCTTAGTCAAATTTTGCCTCCTAAATGCTAAAAAGGGCTTAAGTCATTCTCGTTTCAAAGTGCTGGGCTAAAATTTTGTGGTGTTTCAATTATAACCCCTAAGAATGAAGCGCCTGTCATAGTACACACTAACTATCCGGCAAAAGAATTGGCTCAGCAAGCTAGTTCTCGAAGTGAAAATGCATGGGCTGAATTTCCCTTCCAAGTGGGGGACAACGACGTAGATGGAGGCCCTAGAAAAATGCCTTGGCCTTATGTCTTGCCCAACCCACAATGGATTAAGAAGTAGCTACACATAGCATAGCAACCCCACTACTTCCGATCCACTCGCCATCCTTTGTACATTTACCACCTTTAGTTGTTTTGCATCCATCCATCTACGTTAGTTACTAGTTAGCCATCCTCTAAATCATTAGCGTATCATCCCTTTAATATGAAATGGCTTGAAATGGCCTAAAACTATGCTACGCTATGGCCTGAAATAGCCTAAAATTAGTCCATGGCTCGAAATGGCCTAAAACTAGCTAGGGCTCGAAATGGCCTAAAACTAAAACATAAAAGCATGAAGATTTTACATAAAAATTAGCACGTAGACAATGCATAAGCTAGCGTAGAATTGATTTCTTTTCTGAAATTCTCCTCTTTATTCAGAACTTTTGTCTTTTGAACAATGTTTTCAAAAATTTTACAAAAATCCAAAATTCCAAAAAATAATCCCATGCTGTCATGGGTTGTCTCTACCTGCATCATCTTCATCATTCACTTCCGCATCACCCCCTTCTGCATCGCCTTCCCTTGCGTTGTCCTCTATCGCCCCTTCATTCCTACCCTCTACAGGCCCTACACCCTCATCTGGAACCTGCATCATAGAAATGAAGTAGTCAGCTAGGGAAACATATGCAAGCTACAACAAAACACAAGCATTAATGCAGCAGAAAGCGACTGACCTAAGATGGACCTATGTCCGTCTCGAAGGGTATCTAATCTAAACCAAGTCCAAGGCAATGCCAGACCTCCTCTGCCATGATATCCACCCAATGCCTATTGCTTGGTTTAGTGTCTATAGGAACTTTTTCCTTTTCGACGGTCGTCCATCTCGGCAGTCCCGAAGAAAAGGAGGCAGTTGTGGTCTTTCCTGTGGGAAGATCCACTTCCCATCTAGGGGATTTCGTAACCTTTACCTACTCTTTGAACTTATTATAGGCCTTAGAAATACCAATGGCATCTACAAATGTCTTATAGGTAAATGCTTCCACAGAGGCATCCCTGTACAGTTTACATTAGGTGGCATGTTCCAGTTTATACATGTGTTTATGCTTCTTTTGGGACTACCCCCATTCGTAAACCCTAGCACTGAAATCTTTCCAATCCTGACTCTTCTAGGCCAACAATTCCATTTGCATTTGTTGTTCTATTATTTCGTGGGTGGATTCATTATTCTGATGCACAACTACCCAAAATCTAGCATAATCTATCATAGCCATGCACCAGTTCTCATCATTAGTATCATGGGCTATGAGGAATTCATTCCTCGATTTGAGGTATTCCACCTCAGTGCTCAAATCGACCTTCTCTTTCTTAGCTTTTTTGACCTATTTCCATAGGTCTTCATTTACGCACATGTACTCCCATAAGGAGCGAGCCAAGTGCAAAGAACATTTTTTGACCTTTTCATATGCATGACGAGGCACCTTGGTAACTTCAGGCAAGAATGTAGGCATGGCTCTGACTTTCAAGGATCGTGTCAGGTTCCATTTGAGTCAAGAGGCTATCACAACATAAAGAGCATATTAATTGCATTAGCATATTAAGGTTAAAAAATATGAGAACTCTAGCATAGCAACATGAGAGCACCTAGCACTACTACTTACCCACTTCAGGGTCAACCTGCTGAAGATGGCCGATCATGTCATCGACGATCCCCTGCATAAACGTAAACTTATCAAGGGTCTTGGCCCATGGTTCCACATGAATCAGAGGAGGTCCTACAATATTAACAATGGTATTTTTCATACAACTAAATGTGATAGCAATGATCAAAATGGACTATGACAAAGTAGATATATCATTAAACTCACCAGCATCTAATTGCAGTTCCCCTCCCTTTTGATTCAGAGTGATGAAAGCATTCTTGGTAGAAGTCCCTTCTGGGTCGATATAGGCTTCTCCTTTATTTACTAGCACTTTTCCTTTTGAGGCACCAACATCCTGTTTAATCATAGGATACTTCTCTTCATCTCCAAAAATTTCCTCCTCATTAATAGGGGGATTCTACCTAATAAGAAGAGCCCTTGCCTTAGCCGTAGGAGTTCCTTCCCTCTTGACTGGGGCCCTTTCTTCTAAGACTAGGGCCTCCATGTCTTTATTCGTCACCCCCATCTTGGGGGCCAATACCTCTTCATTGCCTTCTTCTTCTTCCTCTTCTTCCTCTGGTAGCCAAGAAACATGGTTTTGCATTAGCTCAAAATAGGTTAACTTAAAGTAGATGCTATGCTATGCTACGCTATCTAGCGTAGCATAGAGTAGCAAACAGTAACAAAATAGGCGAAGAGATAAGTATAAAAAAAGTGTTTACCAATGGGGGGTTGTGTCCTTTGTAGTTTAAACTGTAGTCTCTGTGCAAAGGGTTTCCTCAGTTGAAGTAGGCTTTTTTCGCTACAACTTGGTGGCCACCATTTCGGTAACAAGACATTTCCCTTGTGATACGCTACTGGCGGCAATAGAGGGTGCCTCTCCTACACTATCTTGACCATGAAAATTCTGGGTCACCCAATTCTTAGTTGTCATGGAAAATGACTCCCCAATTACTTCTGGGGTATCTTGGGCTGGGGTGGTCTAGAGGATCTAGCAGATCCATGGTTTAGAAATCTAGTTGTGATTTCACAATACCCAGGCCCCATCCTCCGGGACCACTAGAAACTACGTGAAATGTCATAGACAGGCTATGTAAAAGGCACAATGTATATTGGAATGGGACTCCTGCTTCTTATGGAGCCCTAAGATTTCAGTCTGCAAGCCTTTACACAAAAACCTAGCGTAGTTATAGTAAGCCCCCTCTTCCATGATCTCATGCATTACCCAGGCTTGCTCAATCCCAAGGATCTTCCCTTGAGAAAGTAGCTAGGGGAAAGCACGAACATAGAAGATGGGGTAAACTTCTCTGGCAAGTCCTACCCTGACCTTATCCATAGGGATCCCCTTCTACTCTTTGGCAACCCCTATCCACTTCACGATGTCATCCTTCTAAAGGTTTAACTCCTTCTTGGACTTTGATCCTATGAGGATGCCATTGACAAGGACACCGAAAAGGTCTGCAAATAGCTGGTCATTGATTTCAATGACCACCTGCACACCATGTATGCGTGTGTGGAAGAGGTCCACCTTGTTGGAAAAGGAGTCCACTAGGGAGAGCATCTCAGCGAAAAGAATGCTTGGGTTCAGGGTCAAGAACAAATACATAAGCCCAGCATTTTGGAGATTCCTAACTAGGGATTTTGAGGCCTTGTTGTATATCCAGCACTGGCTTGCATCTGCTTCTCCATACTTGAAGTAGATGTTTACCTCCTAGTTCTCAGTAGTTATCACCGTTACCTCTTGGGACTTTTTTGCCCCTACAACAGTTTGCATAGAAACGGTTAGCATTAAAACACAAAAAATACAAAAAAATGGCAAAGACACTTCAACATGTTGTACCTAGGGCTTAGCTTACCAAGTTTATATGGCAACGAGAATTGTGGAAGAGTGACATAGACTTATTCAATAGTGATCGGTTTGAAGGGTGCCCATCCCTCATCCAACCAGCCAAACTCCTTGCATTGGCCGTAGAGGTTGGGATATCGGTCTGGGTAGGTGTAGTACTCACCCCCGCATTAACCTATCACACCTGCACGTCTATTCTCAGTAGAAGAGAATTCCCACAGGGCCATTTCTACTATGGTCAACATATCCATATTGCCGTGAAGCCCTCCTTCATTGATGTAAAGCTTGGTAACAAGAACACGTCATTAACACTTCGCCAACATAGTGAATATTGCATAGCGTAGCAGAACATGGGTACAAAACTCACCTGTTAACATGGTAGATGGTTCTTGGTGGATTTTGGAAGCATGTTCCGATATGACGTGCAACAAACAATGTGTTGTAGAGATGGTAACAGCTGTACTCAGGCATCTCCTAGATCCAAGCTAAATGCCTCAAACCTTGGGAGCGCTGACTAGATCCTTCTCCCTACCCACTACTAACTGCCCCATCCTTCAAATACCTCAGAACACCCCAGGTTGCCCCAGAAAATAGGATTTCTAGTATGATGGCCGCTACTTCCTCTCCTAGGTGTGACCAAACGATCACACTGAAGCATTCGAGGAGGAATTATAGGAACTTCTGTGCTCCTGCCCTGAACCAGACTGCCTGATCTCCCACACATTTGTGAGGAGGAGAAACATGGGCCATTGGTATGTTCAAGCAGCACAGTATCCCTACAATTTCCAGGACAATTAGAATTGGCCTTAGCACTATCCTACACAACACAGCGAAAAATGTTAACATCATGTCCGAGCGCAATACACACGTAGCGTAGCAAGAATTAGTGTAGCAAGAACTAGAATTTTAGCAAATAGCGTAGCATAATCCTCTTCCTACACATAGCATAGCAAAAAATATGAAAGAAATAGCGTAGCGAAAACAACCTAGCATAGCAACAGAATGATTAACCCTAATGAAAGTGATTTACATTATGCCCTGAAAAAACACATGTGTCACTGCCACATCATGCATGACCAAACCCTCCTAAGGGTCCTACGCTACGCGATTCGGAAGTCAAGTAGCCTAAATCATCCAAGTCTCTGTAGAAATGACAGCCGCAGCGATGGTGGTCTAGGTGACCTTGCATGCAACTTTGGCGTAGCGTTTTTACATTTGTTGTAGCCAAAATCCCAAGAGCGATGGTGTAAAGGCCAAAAAAATTACAACGTGATAATAGAAAAACACGAATAGTTGAAACTGAATCGCAAAAATGAAGGCAAAAAACAAAAATGATAATAGAACCATGAGGAAACAGAGGAAGCATGGTAGCCTACCGGGTCAACGGCATCTCCTCCCGCACAGCGACGTGCACTTGTGTCACGCACCCTAGGGCTTCCTTTACCTCATCGACCTTTGTGAGCGCCAAGTGAGTGCATTCTTTCTTTGGAGCCATCATCCTGCTTGTCGACTCCTCCTCATTGCTATGTCAAAACCACCTTACTCTCTGCCAACACAATCGCTCTGTGCTCCGAAATTGCTCTGTGCTTCGAATAAGGGCTCTGTGCTATTACAGTGAAAGTAACAAGTTTGCCAAGTGCTAATCCCTATTTATAGCCGTAATGATGAAAAGGGGAAACTTGCTATTCTCTCTCTCCGTTTAATGTGGGGTATACCATGCAGCGTAGCATGCTTGCCATGACATCATAGTACTATTGGAAATTAACACAGGTGGATTTGGGCGAAAGATCTTGGCATGATTCAAGCTAACCGTTTGCTTTCCCAAAAAATAAAAAATATACATTTTTAGTTACCAGTCCAGAAAGACCTTAAACTAGCAATCTTAGCATAGCGGTGACTTTAGCGGTCTGAAAAGACCTTAAACTAGCACCCCTAGTGTATAGTTTACTCTAGTTAGCAGTTTGAAAAGACCTTAAACTAGCAGTCTTGATCTTACACATGTTCATAGTCCACAACGATACTAAACTAGCAACTTCGCATTTGTACATTAATAGTTTTATGTTTTTTAGTAGTTTTGCATCTTCACGTCTTAGCGATCCGCCATAACCTCGAACTGGCGAATTTTAATCTTTGTATCATACTTTCTTAATTACACATTATTGCTGCTTTGTAAATTTCTGCTATACACGATTACTGCGATCAGGTGCCTCCTAAACATACTCTCATTTCTTTTTGGCAAGTTGAGCAAAAATGGAAATCCATCATGATCTCTCTTCGCCATTAGCTTTAGTAGATCCACATGACAAGCTTGCAAGACAGCTAAATCTAGAACTAATAGACTGGGGATCAACCGCAATTAGCACCATAGCATCCTTAGAAACAATCCTAGACTAGCTTGAGCATCTGGTCTAAACCCTAGATTTAGAGGTTGGGGATGTAATTGAGGATCCTCTCATCGAGATGCCTGTGAAAACATCCAAGGGGGAAGTAAAAATGTTAAAACTTAGTTCCCTCCTAGATCTGTAGACACATGAAAATGTAGCCAAGATTCTACAAGACAACATTGAAGTCTTTGCATGGTCATACAACGATATGCTAGGTTTAGACCCAAGGCTGATACAGCATAACATCGTCGTAGACCCAAGCATGAAGGAAGTTAAGTAGAAGGCTCGTAAGGTTAAACCAGAAATTGCACTAGCCATAAGAGATGAAATCACCAAGCTATACCAAGCTAGTTTCATCTGTGTAGTTGATTACTCGGAATGGGTGTCCAACATCATTGTGGTTTCTAAGAAAATGGGAGGAATACGAATCTGTATAGACTTCCAGGATCTAAACAAGGCAACGATCAAAGATGATTTCCCGCTTCTGAGCATTGATCAACTCATCAACACTACGGTTGGTCATGCTCTTTTATACTTTATGGATGGTTTCTCTAACTACAACCAAATTCACATTAACCCAAAGCATTAGCTAACAACAACCTTCATGACCCCATGGGGTACCTTTTGTTACATCATGATGTCTTTTGGGCTCAAGAACGCCAGAGCAACCTACCAGCGAGCCATGACTTACATCTTCAGTGACTACATCCTAGAAATGCTAAACGACTACATGGATGATATAGCAGTCAAATCCAAGGAGGCTGCTGATCACCCACACAATCTAGGGGGTAGTCCTTAAGTGTTGTCAAATGCATGATTTGCGCCTGAATCCTAAGAAGTGAGTCTTTGGAGTGAAAACCGGATGCATGTTGTGGTTTGTAGTATCGGAGGCCGGAATATAGGTGGACCCTAATAAAGTTAAGGCCATCATCAACCTGGCACCTCCTACGAACCTTAAGGAATTGCATGGATTGCAAGGCAGAGTACAGTTCATATGAAGGTTTATAGCAAGGTTAACTAACAAGTTACACCCCATGCAACATCTTCTAAACAAAGGGGTTAACTTCGAATGGACAACTCAGTGTCAACATGCCTTCGATGACCTAAAGAAGGAGCTTTTGCACCTCCCAATTGTGCATCCACCATAGAGGGATAAGGCTTTCTTCATCTACCTTGCCACCTCCAACACATCTATCGCAACACTGTTATGTCAAAAACGAGACGACGGATCTGAGATACCAGCATACTATTTGAGTCATGCATTAATAGCATATGAGGTGAAATACAACAAAGTATAGATGAATTACCTTGGCTTAGTATTCACATTAAAAAAGTGGAGGCATTACCTATTTCTTAGTACAATTAACATTATTTGCAAAAGCAACATACTTTGGGCTATTGCTAACAACCTGTATGAAAGTAGCAGGATAGCCCGATGGAAAGTAATAACTACAGAGTTTGACTTATACTATGTCAGCCAGTCATTGATGAAGGGTCAAGCCATAGTGATGCAACTTACATCCTCACCCATCAACGACTAGGCAACCATAGATCCCGAATTCCCAGATGAGCATGTTAGCACTATCAATGCCATCCCATTGTACCTAGAAGCTACTTTACACTTCAACAGTGCCTCGACCGTGCGAGGAGGTAGTGCAGCTACCATCATTACATTCCGTTCTAGGGAAATGCACCCGTTTGCTTATCGTTTTATGTTCCCCTACACCAACAACGTGGAAAAGTACGAGGGGCTACTCAGAGGCCTCTCAGCTACCCAAACACTATGCATACAATACTTAGCGATTCGCAGTGATTCACAACTAGTTGTGAATCAAATCACCAAGGTCTATGTCTATAAAGCTACACACGTGCAACCCTATTGCGATCTAGCAAAAAGCCTACTCAAAAAGTTTGCAACTATGGATGTGCAACACGTGCCATGAAACAAAAACACTGTAGCATATGCCATAGCCACTCTAGCACTAAATATTCCACCACATTTGTTTACAAGTCTGCCAACCTCAATCATCAAATGTACTGAGCCTATCACTCAAGCGGGACATGTGGCCTCTATCCATGCTACAGATACCCAGGAGTGGTACACCAACATTAAAGCCTACCTACAACATGGCGAACCCCTAAGCGGATTGACATCTGCACATAGAGATGGGATTCGTAAGCATGTTCGGCAATATACGCTCATGGGAAACGACGTCCTATGCAAATGTTCCTATGATGGGATATTTTTGGCATGTGTGGGTGAGGAGTAGGCATGAAAGGTGGTTAATAAAGTACATGAGGGTTTTTGTGGTGGACACATAACACCTAGGACTATGGCTACGAAAATCAAATGCCTAGGGTACTATTGGCTCCATATGGAGCGTGATTTCCTATCAAAGTTCAAGATGTGTGACACGTTCCAGAGATACGAAAATCTCGTACACATTTCACCTATAGAGTTGCACCCAATGCAGATCACGTGGCCTTTCCAATGATGGGGGATAGACCTCATAGGACCTATCACGCCTAAGTCCTTCATAGAGAATAGCTTCATTATCACCGCCACTAAGTACTTTACTAAGTGGGTGGAAGCTATCCCCCTAAGGAAGATGACATCTCAGTAGGTTTTCCACTTCATCCTGGATAACATCGTGACAAGGTTTGGGCTTCCGATGACTATTGTAACAAAAAATGGACCACAATTTAGTAGTACAGAAACCCAAACCTTCTGCAGCAAACTTGGCATCAGGCAATCATTCTCCTCGCTGTATTACCCACAGGAAAACAGGAAGGCAGAGGCTACAAATAAGTCCATCATGAACTTACTGAAAAGGATGCTTAACAATAGCAAGAGACGGTGGCACAAGCAAATCCTCTATGTGCTATGGGCTTACAGGGTGACGTGCAGGACTGTGACAAGTAAGACTTCTTACAGTCTTGTTTATGGATCTGAAGCTATGTTGCCTCTTGAGTTATAGGTACCATCACTCCGGATGATCCTATCCGAGGTCGTGAGCAAAGCCCAAAACAACAAATCGAGAATTATCGACCTTGACTCAATAGAGGAGGAGCACGCACAAACGCTGAGTCGCATAGAGCATTACCAAAGCAAGCAACAATAATAACATCATGCAAACCCACATCAACGGCCAATACATAAGGGAGAACTCATCCTCAAGGCTATCCATGAGCATGTGAAAAAATTCTCAGCTAACTGGGAAGGGTAATACATGGTCACCAAAGCCTTTGGAAACAAAGCCTTTAAGCTGGCAAACATGGATGACAATGAGTTTGCAAATCTAGTGAATCATTCATATCTCAAGTCGTACTACATCTAAAGCATGAACATGGTAACCATTGTTTACTACAACTTAAACTTGGCAAAGGTGCCAAATGTTCACTACAACATAAAACTAGCATAGCTAGCCTACTATGACTATAAACTGGCACAAAACGTTTGCTATGATGTTAAACTAGCATATGCGGTCTGCTAGGACCTTAAACTAGCATAGTGGTCTGCTGAGACCTTAAACTAGCACATGGTCTTCCAGGACCTTAAACTAGGTTTGTGGCATGTCCTCAGCTTGCATCTATACTAAATACACATCAAGCGAGCATGCATAATGCCGACGTGGGGTGGGACATTGCAGTTTCAAAATGCAATCCATGACGCAATGAGAACACGATCTAGAACATATGCAATGCTGTTACTCCTGGCATCTTGCTGATCCTTCGGAGATATCGTACGACATCTAACTAACCCTCCGAACTTACTGTCTCCATAGCCCATCACCCTAACTGTCATTCCTTGGTTAGTGCCTGCTGTTGGAGTTTTAGCAGTATTGTGGCCTAACCACAATACTGTTACCTTCTAGCTCCCTGCCAGCATCTGAGCTCAAACGACGTTTAGCTATGTGGTAGTTGATCCCACATCTGAACTGAGAATGCATGCCTTTGGCAGGGATTTCTGAGCATCCACGTTCATAGCATCTCCTGGCATCTTCATTGCCAACCTCTCCATGCTGATGTTGCCGAAGCTGCTGCTAGCCTTCCTACTTTGGACACCACATGCCAGCAAAGGTGTCTAGAGCTTCAACAACATCTCCAGCAAGCAAGAACTTTTCCTTCATTTTACATCATGGTTGTTTCTCCTGTTTTTCTTTTTGTGGTGTTTGCAGGACGCGTACTAGGGGGATGTCACTCAGAGGTGCGCTTCGCCATAGAAGCAGGACCCTACATTATTCTAAGGCATTCGTCTCGATTAGCTTAGCTACTTTGGAGTACACATCTTGTTCCTCCTTCATCTCCCTTATTTACTCCTTACACTCACTATCACTTTCTTTTTCCTTTCTTATAATCTTTTCCCAATGTCTGTCAAGCCCTCCCATATGCTCATCTTCAAAGTCCATGATGCGTGTAACACAACTCGCTGCATGGAGAAGCATCTGTAGGCAAGTTAAAGCCCCCATGTGGATGCAACACAACTCATCCTAGGAAAGAAACACCAATCTTGCAGTGACAAGGTTGTTTGAAAATGTAAAAGGCAAAACAACAAAGGCAAAAGCGTAAGAGAGCAAAAGCTCACACGCAAAAAAAGTGTGCCTAAAAAAATGGTACATAAGTTGTTGTGCACATCCTTGTTCCAAGAATTTCAATGAGAGGTCAAAGGTCAGTAAAAGAAAAGATGACCATGCAAACAACTCCCTCATGAGCACTCCGACGAGGGATTCTACTAAATTTCATCTTTACCCTTTTTCTGAGCCCCCTTTCTTACTTCCTAACCCTTTCCTTTTCCCATGGAAACAATGCAACACTTTCAAAATGTAGCTAAGTGACATCTTGACAATCACCAAAGAGCAATGTTGTTGTTGTTCCTTCTATGGTGTTTCGTATTCTTTGTCGGTGTCTCTCGAGTTCATCCTCTAGATGTCGACAAAGAGGGGCCAATGAAATACCTTAAATTTTCAAGGCATTCTTGCTTCACCAGGTCTTCGCAATTCTGGTAGTGTCAGGTCACTTTGGCAAGAAATGGATGCTTTGAGTTTAGGTTGTATAGTTTGGAAAATTTTCTAGCTGGGTAATTCATCCAGCTGACAGCCTACTCAGAAATGATGTGGAGAGTTGTCGGTGGTGCTCAGAATGCACAAAACAGTTTGGCAAGTTTTCTAGTCGAAGAGTTCGCTACGCTACGCTACACTATGTAGCGTAGCAGGCTTCGGGAGATAGTCATTCAAACGATCAACTATAAATTATTGCAAAGACAAGATGCTACGCTAGGCTACGCTACACAACGTAGCATAGCATAGCAAGAGCAAGATAGGAAGTCTCGGCTTACTCAGTAATCTCAAATGCACTAAGTTAGCGCCTCTGGCCTTCGAAAATAATTTCTTTGCTTGGCTCCAAGTTTTTAGTAATGACTCCTTCACCAGAAAGCAGAAAACTCAGCAAAAAGTAGGCTATGTTGGTTACTACGCTACGTAGCGTAGCACAGCATAGCAATAATACAAGAGCAACGAAAGGCATCTCAAAGTGTAGGATCAGTAAGTTCATGAGTTTCGCAGTGCAAAAAGAAAAGGTGGTAGATTGTCTACATTCCCACGATTAAGTCCAGTTGCTACACTATGTAGTGTAGCATAGTGTAGAAAGTATGCAAGAAATAGTCAGAGCACTTCAAAAAGTTTCAAATACATGCCGCAAGATGCAACACAAGTTTTTGCTTCAAACCGGTGGCTACGCTATGCTACGCTGCATAGCGTAGCACAGTGTAGCAAGATGCTACACTACACCAATATGCTATGCTACAAAGCATAGCACAACGTAGCAGGTAGTTACGTTACATCAATGCACTTCATCTGTTTGCACTGTTGGCATACATCTCTAAGTTCTGACAATGCAATTACAGCATGGCAGGCTCATTTAACAGTCATACATGTCCATGCAGCATAGACACATCAACACGGACCCAGGACATGTGGCATCCAAATCACACCTTTCGTGTGCCCTTGGCCCTATAAATATCCCAATGAGCAATGCTCTAATAGTTGGTGGGTGAATTGGTTGACTAGCAAGAAAAAAGTTGACATTGTAACCCTGAGCATTGTAAACATCTTCTTTGGCATTGTAAATAGTTAGCACTTTGGTTCGGCATTCTATCTTGCTTTTCCTACTCTCTTCACAACACTTTGCATTGTTGACCCCTGAGTTTGCATTCAAGCATACAACTATCTTACTCTAAATGTCTTGGTTACTCTTGGGATCTCTGCACCTCTCAGCATCGTGCGACCGATTGTACCCACCTTGATAGAGTGAGGCCATAATCTTGAAGCGGTGCATTTTCCTGACTGCATTTTACTTTGCTTTCCTACTTATCATCGCATTTTACATCGCTTTCCTCCCCTTCTTTATTTAAAGAATATTATTTTATGCTACAAGTATCGTTTTTCAAATTATCCATTTGCAAAAGGTTATATTAACACTGACTAAGTCCCTGTCTGATCGATCAGACCGTTCAGGGTGCCCCACTTCCATTTTATTCAGCATGGCCCTCACATGGATCCAGGGTTAAGACTGTCATGACTGACAATCTTTCAGCATTTTCTAGCCATCGATGTTTTCGGTCACTACACCACGTACCATTCTCACCTCTTTCCTACAATAGCTATGCTCCCATTTTTTGGGGCGGTGTATTTTTCATTCTCAAGCTCTGTTCCATTTTTCCTAAGCATTTTTCCTTGATATTAAGCATAGCAATTTTCTACTATTTTATATGTATTTGCATGTTTACATCCCTATTCTCAGGCCAGGACACCATGTTACACTCTAGTTTAATTGTTACCGGTGTCCACGTGTAATGCAGTATAAATCTCCCTTGCACATGGTTATTTTAACATTATGTAAGTCCCTATATGATTGACAAGAGCATTCAAGGAACCTCATTTCTATTTCCCAGCATGGCCCTCACATGGATTCGAGGTTAGGTAGTATGCTTGCCAACCTCTCAATGTTCTAGCCACTAACATTTTCAGACGTCCCAATTTTGGGGCCTAAAAGGAAGGCCTTCCATTCCTTCTATGTTCAAGGGTATTCCAACGTGCTTTCTGCACCTCCAGTACTAGTGGTAAGCTAGTGTAGACATAACACCCATATTGACTTGCCATAGCAGTAGCTGGATCATAGGCTAGCATATGAGTTTTCTACATTTCGGTTGGTATAGATTATTTCCAATCATTGATTCCCCTAAAACCTTGTAGGAAGAAAGCCTAATTGTGTCCATTGTGTTAAGCTCTAAGTGCTATGGAGAGCATAACAACCCCTCAAAGCATAATAACCCCTTAAAGCGTAATGAGCATAATGCCAAAGTTAGTCACTTTTTAATAGCATTTCCAGAGTTAATCATTTTTTGGCTTATTTTCATAGTTTTCATATGTAGCTATTTTTTCAATGTTCCTTGCACTTAATCATTTTTTGTTCAGTATTGTCTTTTCAAAGCTTTTTCTACATGATAACATGAATCTCATGAATCCTTCAACCTCTGCCTTGAGCACAGAGGTAGCTCATCCCATCCAACAAGTGGTGGACAGTGAGCCCCCACTTAGTCCTATATAGCCACAATGATAGTCACTTAGACTACATAACCAACCACTAGAACACATGGCATTGGATGATGAAAGATATAATTTCCTTTGTGTAAAACATTAGGTGGGTCTGTCCCTAGACCACCAAGAAATAGATACAAAGTATAACTTTGAAACCAAAAAGTAAATTGTTAGAGAAAAATAGATAAATATAGACATACCAATCTTGGGTCCATTTGTTGTATACAGTCCATCATGTCATCCACCAAGCCTTGCATAAATGCAAACTTATTAGGAAACACCATCCATGGTTGCATGCAAAAGGTTGATGTGGATGCTGGACACTCAGCGAAAACACCAATGACTATAACATAACAATTAATAGTTATTAGGAAACCAATAGCCAAGGGGTAAGGGCTAATAATAATAATAATAATAATAAAAGGAAAAAACAATAAGAAAAGGATGACAGTGCAAAGCTCCTACCTAACAAGTCCTCAGATGTGAGAGTGGGGGATCATCCATCTGCATGCCATCAAAGAAATTTTCAAACTCATCTCCTTCAAACTACAGTAACCCTTCTTCCTCAAGTTGCCATAGTACTTCTGTAGCTTCTCATTCCTCTTCATCTACTACTTCTCCCTTAGCTTGAAAAGGGACATCATCCTCTATGGGCTCTTCTATTGTTGCAGGCATCCTCTTGCCTACATCACATAAGTTAAGTTAGAATTTTCAATTATGAGCATAGGATAGCATGGCACATTATACAAATATCTAATAATTCATACTTATGATTTCTAAGTGCACATCGCGAAGCTTAAACTAGATCTTTCTGCCACTCTCCCCTACTTTACATATGGGCTTCTCTGTGAGGCTTGGTTTCTTAATCTTTGCTCTAGACGACCCCACTGCCTTAGCAATGAGTCATGCCCCTCTCATTGCATTTCCAATATTGGCTAGTGGGGCCTCCCCTGCACTATAATGTATGTGGTAAGATCATCCCACATTGCCTCTAGTCATTATAAAGAACGACTCACCAATTGCCTTTGAAGGATCCTGTGACCACGTATTGTTGAACAAGTGATAGATCCATGGCTTAGAGATTTTCTTGTGGTATTGTACCATCCATTGCCCTTCCTTACAAACCACAAAAAACTTTGCAAACCCTCACAGGCATGTTGCGAAGAATGCGAAGTGCATGTGTGATCTTGCTTGGAGGTTGTGACGCAACCTAACAATTTTAGCATGAAGGCCATCAGTAAGGTAAGAGGCCCAATTGTACTATGTTCTCTCCTCTATTACATCCTTCATCATCCAAGCTTGTTCCATCTCAAGAATTTTTCCTTAGGAGAGTAGCTTTGGGAATGCACGAGCATGAAAGACTAGATAGAGGTGATGGACTATGGGCACCTTCACTTCCTTAACTTGTATGCCTTTGCAAACCTTAGAAGTGCCCAACCACTCCTCAATGTTCCCTATATGATATAAATCTTTTTCAATATTTTTTGCAATTGGTGGGCTCTTAGAGGGGATGCCAAACAAGTTTGCAAAGAATTCATTTGTAATTTCAAAGGTCACCCACATACCATAGGCCCACATCATGAAGTAATCAATGCTTTCACTAAAGGAGTCAATGATGACAATCATCTTAGCCATTAGGATACTTGGACTAACAACCAAGAAAAGGTCCATTAACCTAGCCTGCTGAAGCTTCTTGGTTATTGCCACTGGGGTCTCATAGCATAGCCAACATTGTGAACTCTCAACTCACCATATTTCATGATGAGGGTGTTCTTAGTACAGCCTATTGTGACCACCATGAGCTCTCTTGACTTAACTGTAGCTGTAATAGGAAAAAGTAAAGTTAGAAAATTGAGAAAAGCTAAGTAGAAAATGCCTAAAAAATGAATGATGCACTACTCACATAGCACAATGGTGTGTGGGATGGTGGTGGTGGGGTTGAAACCTCCTCCATGCTCAGTATACCAATCACCCACTTAGGATCCAACCAGCCAAAAGCTCGACACCTCTCATAAGACTCAGAATATCAATGAGGGAGTTCTGCTAAGTTTATCCCAATTTGCCCAATCATTTTTGCACCAACATTCTCAAAAGATGAGAATTCTTGTAGGGTAGTGAGAGTCAAGTTCAACATCCCCTCCTCATTGTAGAGGCCATCTGCTTCAATGGTAAACCTAGCAATAGACCTGAGTGGTTAGCACCTTAATATGAGTCATAATCAAGTGAATAATGCAAAAATCATAAGAGAACTCATCCTCTAACATAATACACTATCCCATGTGGGTTCTAGGAAAGAGTATGTATGCATCAAGTAATGAACAATGTGTTATTCATGTTATAACACTAAAATTCTAGCATCTCCCAAATCCTGGACAAAGGCCTAAGGCCCTTACAACCCTAGCTTGAACTCCCTGCTCCTTCATCACTAGTAGGTTCATCAGCTATGAACCTTAGGATGTCTTGGTTCACCCTAAGTAATAGCATTTTAGTTATGACGCTAGCTACTTTTGCCACCAAGTGTAACCATATCATCACATTAAAGTGGTGGAGTAAAAATTCTAGGAATTCTTGTGCTTCCAACCTAAACCATACTTCCTAGTGACCTACACATTTGTGTGGTGCTCACACATTTGGCACAGGCTCACTCATACAACACAAGATATCCACCAACTCAACCACAATGAGGATGGGTTTTAATAGTACCCTACAACAACAACAGTAACAAGAGGAGAATGTTAGCATTGGATACAAAAAATGAAAAAAATACATAAAAATTAGACTTAACATAGTAGTAAAACACTCTTAAACTTCCTCACTAAACCCCATAGAAAAGGGACATTGGCATACCCATCTAATGCACCTAGTCCCCAACAGGGTATAACACTAATGTTTATGTTTCACATTTACAAATGTTGTAACTTCGACAATACTTCAAAAAATTTTCTAACTAACGACTATGCTCCCCGCAAAGCATAACCCTTAAGAATATAAAAAAAAAATCAACTATTGGCTATGCTCCCAACAAAGTATAACCCTTGAAACTACAAAAAATTCTAAGTGTTGGCTACACTCTCCACTTAGTGTAACAACTACAAAAAATTCTAAGTGTTCGCTACGCTCCCCATTGAGCATAACAACTACAAAAAGTTCAAAGTATTGGCTATGCTCTCTGCCATGTGTAACAACTATAAAAATTTTAAAGTGTTGGTTGCTGTTGAGCATAACAATTGCAAAAATTTTTAGGTGTCATAAAATTTTCAAACTATTGGTTATGTTCACCGCAAATTGTAACCTATTGATTATGTTACCTATAGAGCGTAACCCAAGAAAATCAAAAAATTTCTAACTTTTTTTGTCACGCTCTCAAGAACGTACCTAGCATGACAGTCGTGACCCTTGTAGTAGTTTCCCTGCTTAGACTGTTATACTCCGTATTTGCCTTCAAGCTCCCTTAGCCCTCTGTGCTATGCCATGAGTAGGATGCCAAAAAAACCCTATTCTGCATCATGCATGGGACATCGAAAACCCTGGTCATGCATTGCATGCAGGACACTAGAAAAAAGGGGGGAAAGACCCTTGCAATAAAAGAACCCCAAAAATCTACAAAATCCACCACACACACTCCCTCTCATGGTTGTGACTCATCGTAGCCACGGTGATGATGGTGGTCCCTACCTAAGGCAAGCTATCCTCAAAACCCCAAAAAATCCTAGGTGAACAAGAAAAAGGAAAAAATAAAAGGGTAGAGCATAGCGCTTTACCTTGCTACTAACATCTCTCTCCAATCCTCTATGTGTGCCCTAGGAAGGTGCCTTAGTATGTGTTCTTCTTCATTCATGTTGGTGAGGCTCGAGTGTTGACATTCACTACGTCATGTCATGGTTAAATGGTTACACTCTTTTTTTCATCTTTTCCTTTGTGACACTCTAGGGCTTGGACCCTTGCATAATACAACACAGCATTATCCTTAATCCTTGCATAAATCTAGTAAAAAAAAAGCTTGCAAGGTCAAACCTAAGGTGGCATTGGTAGTTTGTGATGAAATCACTAAGCTTTACAAAGCTGGTTTCATCCAGGTACTTGACTACACTGATTGGATTTCAAACATCATAGTTGTCCCTAATAAGAATGGAAGCATACACATTTGCATAGACTTCTAGGAGCTAAATAAGGCAACCATCAAAGATGACTTCCCATTACCTAGTATTGACCAACTCATCGATACTACAGTTAGTCGTGACTTATTTTCCTTTATGGAGGGGTTCTTAGGGTACAACCAAATTAAAATCAACCCAAAGCACTAGCTTAGCACCACCTTCATGACTACTTGGGGTATGTTTTGCTATACAATGATGTCCTTTGGACTAAACAACGTAGGAGCAACCTACCAACATGCGATGACATATATCTTTAGTGATTATCTACTAGACTTGCTCAATGACTACATTGATGATATAGTAGTTAAGTCCAAGGTAGCTCATGACCATGCAGATGACTTAGACCATGTCCTCAAATGTTGCCTTAGAAGTGACCTTAGGTTAAACCCCAAGAAGTGTTTCTTTAACATTAAGATCAGTTGCATGCTAGGCTTTGTAGTATTAGAAGTAAGTATATGTGTAAACCCTGATAAGGTTAACGCTATTACCAACTTAGAACCATTGGAAAACTTTAAGGAGCTACACAAATTACAAGGTGGATTACAATTCATACGTAGGTTTATCATAAGGTTGACTGATCAGTTACAGCTAATGCAAAATTTTCTTAAAAAGGAGGTCCACTTTGACTGGATAAAGCAGTGCCAAGAAGCATTTGACAACCTCAAAATGGAGCTATCTCAACTTCCAATAGTCAACCCTCTACAAGAAGATAAGCCATTCTACATTTACCTTGCAAATTCAGACACATCCATTGCTTCTTTGCTTTGCCAAAAGTGAGACAATGGCTCAGAGGTCCTTGTTTACTACTTAAGCCATGTGCTAGTGGCTCATAAAGAAAAATATAATGATGTATAGAAGAATTTTCTTGCCTTAGTCTTTCCACTCAAGAAATGGAGACATTATCTTTTCCATAGCTAGGTTAACATTATTTGTAAAAGCAATGTACTTTAGGGGATTACTACAAACATATATAAAAGTAGTTGAATTGTTGGTGGAAGGTAATAACTATAGATTTTGACCTACACTACATAGCAAAAGAATCAACAAAGAGTCAAGCAATAGCCACATGATTCACATTCACCCATGGATGATTAAGCAAAAATAGATCTGGAATTTCTGGATGAGCATGTTAATAGCATAATCCAAGTGCCTGAAAACTTTGAGGCAGTTTTACACTTTGATGGTGCTTCAACCACACAAGATGGTAGTGCTGCTATCATTATTACATTTCCCTCTAGGGAGATCTAACCCTTCGCATATCATTTTGCATTTCCTTACACAAATAACATGGCTGAGTATGAAGGTCTCCTTAGAGATGTCTTAATAACTCATGATTTAGGAATCCAAAACATAGCAATCTGAGGCAATTTACAACTTGTTGTCAACCAAGTCACATAGGTTTATGCTTGCAAGGCACAACATTTACAACCTTATTGTGATTTGGAAAAACACTTGCTCAAAAAATTTACAGCTGTATATGTCCAACACATTCCCCATAACAAAAATGTCATTGTTGATTCATTAGCCACTTTAGTTGTAAGCATAGTGCCCAATAGGTTTTCTACTTTGTCCACTTCAATAATGGATTGCATCAAACCTATCAATCAAACAACAAGAATTACATACATAGATGTGACAAGCATAGCTCACATCCAAGAGTGGTATGACAATAGTAAGACATACCTCCAAAAGGGTGAGCCTCTACAAAATCTAACCTCTGCCCAAGAAGACGTAGTGCAAAAATGATCACAATAGTACATCCTTGTAGGTGATAGGACCTTTTATCACAGATCCTATGATGGAATGTTGTTAACTTGCTTTAGCAGTAGTGAAGCACAAATAATCATCAATCAAGTTCATGAGGGACTATGTGGAGGCCACATAGCACCCAGGGAAATGGTAGCAAAAATAAGACACCTAGGCTACTATTAGCCTTACATGGAGCACGCTTGTGTTTTCAAGGTTAGAACATGTGATGTGTGTCAACGACATGGTAACCTAATGCATGTGCCACCTGCTAAACTGTATAGTACACTGATTATGTGACCATTCCAATGGTGGGGGTTGGATATCATAGGATCCATAACACCTAAATCTTCTGCAGGACATAGCTTCATCATAACAATAACCAAATACTTTATCAAGTGGGTTGAAGCCATTCCCCATAGGAAGACAACATCACAATAGGTCTGAAAATTTATTCTAGATAACATAGTGACCCAATTTGATCTACCCATGATCATAGTCACAAACAATGGTCCATAATTTAGCAGTGTAAAAACTAAAGCCTTCTGTAAACACCTTGGCATTAAACATTACTTTTCATCACCATACTAACCACAGGTAAATGGCTAAGTGGAGGCTATGAAAAAAGTCATCATAAATCTTCTAAAGAGGATGCTTAGCAACAACATATGAAAATGGCATGAATAGCCAGTCTACACATTATGGGCCTACCAAATGACATGCAGAATAGTAATAGGTAAGACACCATATAGTCTTGTGTATGGATCTGAAGTAATGTTACCTCTTGAATTTCAAGTCCCATCACTCCATATGATACTCTCAAGCTTCATTGATGAGGTTTAGAACAATGAGTTGAGAACCATTGACCTTAACTCTATAGACAAGGAGCACATGCAAACACTTGATCGCATCGAGTGGTACTAGAAAAAGCAATGACAAAAGCACTATCACAATTAGCATCAATGCCCAATCAAGAAGGGGAACCTAGTCCTCAAGGTTTTTCGTGAGCCCATGGATAAATTCTCAACTAACTAGGAAGGGTCTTTCTTAGTCATAAAGGCCTATGACAATGGAGCATTCAAGCTTACTAATCTAGACAGTAATGAGTTTGCCAATCCAATCAACCACTCATGAAGCTATACTATGCCTAGTATGTAGTGCTATGCCAATGACAAGGTAAGGTAAGCAAATATCTGCTACAACATTAAACTAGCACAGAATATCTGCTATGATGTTAAACTAGCACAAAATGTCCTTGGTCTATGATGTTAAACTGGCACCTACAACATGGTCTGCTATGACCTTAAATTGGTAATCCACCATTCGCTACGATGTTAAACTAGCACAGTGGTCTGCTAGGACCTTGAACTAGCACAACATAGTCTGCCAGGACCTTAAACTAGGTTCACGGTCTACTAAGACCTTAAACTAGTACAACATGCAATCTACCAAGATCTAAAACTAGGTTTGTAGTTCAGCATCCATGGTTCAACAAACATATTTTTTCAGAAAAGCAAGTGTGGATACTTCCAACCATCTATTTCCTACCCACACCTCTTGGGTAGGATGGAGTGGGACATTGCAGTTCTAGAATGAAGTTCACGTCATTAAGAAAAAACCCTCTTGAACATTTGCAGTGTTACTATCCTCGACATCTTACTAATCTTCTAGAGATTTCTTCAAGCATCTTGCTAACCTTTTAGAGCTACCATCACCATCATCAATCATCTTGATTGGAGCTCTCATCATTAGCATCACTTGTCGGAGAACTAGTAGTCTCTGGCCTAGCCATAGCACTACCATCCTCTAGCCCTCACCATTTCCTGAGCTTGGAAGAGCATCTAGTAGTGCAATTCTCTACCATGCTACTAGGTTTCCTAGCTCCTATCTTTGGTGAGGACTCTTGAGCACCTACATTGTCAATGCTTTTAGCCATTTGGATGCTCACTTCTGGTGTGGTTGCTAGAGCATTTTTAGCCTAGTGCCACTAACACCTACACTGGCCTTCCTATTTTGGACACTACATGCACCTACAACTGACACAACACTCATGGCCCTTGCAGTGCCCTTGCAAATAGGACTTTTCCTTCATCTTACATGGTGTGGTTATTTTTCTTGTTTTCTCTATGTTGTGTTTGTAGGATGAAGCCTTAGTGACGTTGCTCAAGGGTGCATTTCATCGTGGTGGTAAGTCATTGCACTACTCCGATGTATCTACTTTGACTCGCCAAATTACTCAAGAGTACACATCCCTATTATCCCATTATAGGTTATTCACACTTACCCATTTGACTTACATTTCCTTGCATTCCCTACAAGCTTCTCTAATGCACATAACACCATTCTTTCAGTCAACTATAGAACCCATGATGAACATAACGCATCTCATCTCATGGAAACCCTTTGTGGGCTAGTCAAATGGCCAAGAAGATGTAACATAACTCATCCCAAAGAGAAAATACCTATCCTATAGATGTGATGTAGTTTCTTCTAAGGAAATTCTATTAAGCAGCACGTAGTTTGCCTAGCAACAAAACATTTTTAAAGAGAGAGAGAGAGAGAGCAAATGAAAAATAAATAAGAAAGCAAAAATAAAAAGAAAAGAGAGAGATAAAAAACCAAAAGAAAAAATAAAAATAAGACAAAGTAAGTGCCCAAATAAAAATAGCACAATTTTCATTTCACAATTGGTCCAACCCTGAATCAACTGTCTCACAAGCACCTCAATGAGAGGTTAAAATCCTAGGGGTAGGGCATCTCTACATGTTGACTGCCTCATAAGCACTCCGACAAGGGATCATGCTTTGGCAATAAGCCATCGTAATGCTACATCCTATAGCCACATTCACAATGTGCATCCTTCATGAAACACCACTAATTTCGTCCTAGCACTTTGAAATGAGAATGAATCAGGCCCTTTTGAAGTTTTGGGAGGCAAAATTTGGCTGAGGCATGGAGCTCACACCTAGGTTGCCCAAGGTGGCTTGCTCACCCTCAGCATGAGAAACTCCACACAGCATCAAGACTGACTTAAAAATGATCTAATTTCTAGGTTGTGAGTCATCCTCAAAGCACATCCTTGATAGCTTCAGGTCCCAACCTTCAAAATGTCAAATTTCAACTCAAAATTGTAGGTTTTCAGAAGATTTTTATGGTCATGCCGCAAGTCATGCTACAGGTCACACTGCAGCGTAAGTCCAAATTTTTGGGGTCATGTTGCAATTCACGCTGTAGGTCACACTGCAGCGTAAGTCCAGCGTGACCAACTCTAGGAGCCTCCAAACCAAGTCAAAACGATCCAACTTCCAAGGTGCAAATCATCCTCAAGGTTCATGGTCAACAACCTCCAGTCCTAGCTTCATAATTCTAAAATTAAGAATGTCAGATTTTAGCTCAAAATTGCAAGTTTTCAGAAGTTTCTTGAAGTCATGCTGCAGGTCACACTACAGTGTGAGTCCAGCGTGACTTGCCATGAATAGCTCAAAATAGGTTATTTTCAACCTTAGTTTCTAACTCTTAAGATCAACCATAGCTTTCACTTAGGAATCTGGCTTCAAAGTTCAAAATGTGGTGAAAAATTTGCAAGTCTTTGCTCACTCATGTTGAGGTCACGCTGCAGCGTGAGTCTGGCGTGAGTGTAGCGTGCTCATGCTTAAGTCACACTGAGGCAAAATCAACTCATGCTAGAAGTTCTTGTCGAGCAAAAACACTCCAAGCGGCCATGAAACCACTTGAATCGACATCCTGCAGCAGTCAAGTTAGAAATCTAGAAGTTTCAAGTGAGCCAGAGCTAATTTCTCTTGTTGTACATCATCCTTTCAATGTAAATTTTCATTTGTGGGTTGGTCGAGCCCTCACGTTCTAAATTGTATGTGCTTCTATGGGCTTGAGTAAGCCACATGTTGTAAGATACGATGCACCTGGTCTAGAACATAGCTTACCCACACACATCCAACTCACATACAACTATCTATTGGACACATGTCGCTTGATCCACCTCTCATCTCATCTCCCAGCCATTAATTCCATTCTTGAATTCCACACCCGAGCTTGGCCCAGCCCTATAAATACCCTATCAATTCACATGAATGGGGTTGGTAATTTTTGAGTAAATAGCTTAGGAAACTCAGACCATCCATCCTTGGGCGCTCGACACACTCTGACTCATAGCATCCAAGAACTTTTGAAACACATCACATCAAAACACCCCGGGGCTTGGCGCTTGACCTACCATCCACACGTGCAGCTACGCTTTGACCGGTGCACATCTTTTCTAAGCAATACAATACAGTTTATTTTGCCAGTCATTATTTTCTATTTCCTCTATTTTACATTTATTTTATGTTTCGTTTACAATACTAGTTATGTATGCATTTCTATTTACATTTTGTGTGCACTGTTTACATTTTAAAACATCAGTTATGATAACCCCAACGCAAGCCATATTTTACGCTCGGGGAAGTCCTTTGTTGATTTGCGTGCAGACCATCCAAGGCACTCTACCTTCGTTTACTTTTCTAGCTTGCCCTTGGGCAAAGGTAGGGTTAGCTATGTCTATCAATGATCTTTCAGTGTTTGTTTTCCTTCCAGCCTTACATCGATGATTTAGGTCAGTACAATAATTGGCACTAGAAGGAGGGCCACTTATCTGTTGTCTGTTAAAACATTGATCATGCTACCTGTCCAAACACTGCATAGACAAAATGCTGAAACTAAAGCCTAGATTATCTAATTAACTTACATATGATGGCTTGACTTACCCATCCTATCCATCCATCTTGATACCTCACACTGCAGTTTGATCACATGTCACGCTGTTGGTCACACTGGTCATGTCGTAGTTTGGTCACACTGTTGGTCACGCTGGTCATGCTACAATTTGATCATGCTGATCACGTAGAAATTGCTCATATTCAACATTTTCTAGCCCAGTTTACTCATGTTTATTATGGAATCATCACAAATTAACCTGGTAACATTGCCAACCTCTAACTTTGGAACTGAAACCTTGAACCCTGTGACTACTACCGAATCCATAACTATCATTGAACAAATAAACTCCCAAGGCCCTACACTCTAGTCACTCAGGCTATAGGGAAGAGACCCTACCTATGCGACTCTTACACCTGAATAGTATAACTTCATCTATGTCAAGATCCAAGCCAACTTACCCATTGATCGTGTAGAGAGAGAAGCAAAGTGAGACTATGAACTTATCCACAAAGGAGGTCGTGAATTCATCTCCTCAGCATTTGACATAATCCCGATCTCTGAACACCATCATAAAGTCATATCCCAACTTCTCATGGCAAGAAGCCAAGCCTTATAGACACCTCCAATAGAGCCTGAGGTTGGAGATGAGGAGGACAAATTTGCAGCCCAATCTGAACATGGGGATTCATACCATACCATCAGTCCCCATGCCCATACAAACCCATTATTTTAACCTTTCCTAGAAGAGACTATGTTTCCACCACTAGCTTCTCTACAAGAAGTAGCCACTCACATTCCTATCTTCTCCAAGTCCAACATTCAATCCAACGCATCCACTTCCATCATACCTCTATAAATACAATCCCAACAGCCTCCTCCCCAAACTAATGCAGGATCAACCTCTCAACCTCAAGTGATTGGGATGCCTTTGGTCATACCAGCTTTCACATCCACCCATTACCTACCTCAAGTGCAAATCCAGCAAGCACCGTCGGTCACTTCACAACATGTGACTGGGCAATGGGTCCCACCAGTTGTTCAGCAAAACCTATCTACTCATTACAGCATACCACACTGCATTGTCTCAGCCCGAAATGTCATCCCACCACAACAAACAATAGTCCAATAACCTCTCTTTCCACAAACGGTGCCATAATCAAGTCATTGTCAATTACCATAAACTCAAACCATTGGTCTACCCACAGCTCAAGAGTGGGTAGATACGAAGAAAATGATGCACTCATTAGTAGAAGAATTAAAACATCTTAAAATGGTGAACACTGAGAAAGTCAAGGTATTGGACTTCTATCAAGATGATCCAATCGACCCCTTAGTTCCATCGCTAACCTTGCCAAAGGGAGTTTCATTACCTTAGCTGACTAAGTACAATGGAGAGGGAGACCCAAACGCTCACCTAGTAAAATTTTGAATAGAATGTCTATTGCTTTAGGCATGGCCTCATGTAATTCTACGTGTGTTTGCTATGTCCTTAACTAGGAAAGCCCTAGACTAGTATTGAGCTTTACCCCATAGCTCCATATCTTCTCTAGAAGACTTATTGCATAAGTTTGTCACCCGTTTGAAATACAATCTGAAACCTAAAGCCATGTTGGATAGCCTGATTCAAATTAAACAAGTACCATTAGAGCCAACACAAAAATTTATCCAAAGGTGGAGTGTAGCCCTGAATCAACATCATGAGCCTATTCCTGAAACATATCTGCTTACCATCCTTAAGGCGACCATGAATGAATTTATTAAATCAAAACTTTACTATTTAAAATACCATACCTTGAGCCAAGAATTTGTACAAATTAAAGACATAGAAGCTGCACAAACAAGTAATGACCCAGCCTACTCGACCTTTAGGAGCCAACATACAAGGAAAGATAAATCCAAGAGGATGATAGCAGCAGTGTCCGAGACAACCCAACCTAGCCATCCAAGACAAAAAGGAAAATAACCTGCTATCCCAAATGGCTATGAAAGAAATACACCTATTCCTACACCTGAAACTTCCTCAAATAGGAACACCAACATGGGTCATGCCCATACATTCGAAAGAAAAGACCCCGCTCAATACACACCCTTGCCCATGAAACCTTCACAATTGCTCGATTAGCTTCTAAAGGCCATGCTAATTAAACACAAACAAATGTCTACTACAGCATCTCAAAAACATGATAGATTTTTTAAGCTAGCCAAAAGTCCAACCTTAGCAACAGCTAATGAACTACCCATTCCAAGAGGTTTTAGGTTGGATAGGTTTTGTGAGTATCATCAATGACCTGGTCATGGAACTGATTACTGTTTCACCTTAAAACAAGATATACAACACATGATTGATAGGGGTGAAGTAGTATTCGATGAGGCAAACCTAGTAAGATCTTAAAACCAGTCCATGGGGGTCTACAAGGATCCTCTTACTACTAGTGAAGCACCATATGTGGAGAATAGACAAGATGTCCCGCGAAAACCTTTTGTGATTCGCAGACCTTCAAAAAACACACCTACCCCAACATCTCCTCAAACCCCTTTCATCATATGTGCATCTCACACACAACAAAAACCATTCGTTATCTGCATACCTCCTTCTGTCACCATGATGACCACACCATCTAAAAATCAACTTGTCCCCTTTGTGATCTGGGTGCCAAAGCACTTTGACGCACAACCCACCTCAGTTCCTCCAAAATCTCTACGAGAATGTCTTACCAATAGGCTAACAAGAGAGCATCTGGAAAGAGAAAACTGTTAATAAAAATTAGGATCACCAAAGCCTACACCACTCAACATTGTTCCTATGGGTCCATCTATTAATGAGCCTAGTACAAGTCATGACAAGAAGGATAATGTCATGGGTTGTGTTCCGAACCCAGCAGCCTTAGTCACTAACACAAAAATTCCTCCACAAGAAATATGAATGCTGGGTCAAATGGACCAAGTCTTCACTGATAAGGGTGCTCCAAATAGTAAAGACCTAGCAAGCGTGTTAACCCAAGTCACACAAGCCTTAAAACAAACGAATACTTCTTTAAGTTTGTATGACCTAGTAATGACTTCATTAGTACATCGGGAAGCTCTTGTACGAATGCTAACCTTGATCCCTGTTAATGAGGACCTTTTTGCAGATGAACCATTCATTTATGCAGTATTATCCTCGTAACTTCAGGAATCAAAGACCACATCCCTAGAGTTCTCCGCTAAGGACATTAAGCTAGATGAGAAAATAGGAGAAGTCACCACAACCCCTATGTTTATAACGATATAGGTTAATCATTTCAAGATACGTAGGGTGCATGTTGATGATGGTGTGGGCACAAATGTAATACCTTTTCCTGTCATTGAAAAACTGGAACTTACTGAACAAACACAACCCACGACAACTTATTTCCTAAAATCCTTTAGTGGTTCCCATGTTGGGGTAAAAGGTATGGTTACCTTAGATTTCATAGCTGGGGACCAATTTTCCACATCAGTTGAATTCGTAGTGGTTGATGAAATGCTAGGGTTCAATCTGATTAGAGGACATCCCTGGATAGCCCAACTTAAAGTTGTATCCTCACTAATCCATCAGGAGATCCACCTACCTTACGAGGATGGTAAAATCATCATACATTGGGATACAACGGTATCGATCACTTCTTCACACTCTAAGGTAGGTCAGGAGTCAAAAATCAAGTTTGTTTAACCTAAGCAAGAAACTATGAACATATGTCAAGATAAACCCAACGTTAACTCATAATCCTACTAGGACTGAAGAAACACAGGAAGACGCAAACATAGAAGCCATTCCTACTGATGTCTCCTGGTCGGAACTACCCTTTGACATCATCGATGAAGGGGAGGGTGAGTATAAAATCATACCCATATGCCCAACCCCACATGTTAAACTACAAAAGGCCAAGAGGCAACTCAACAGCTAGAATGAAATTACCACATGTTTGAAATGATGTTAAACTACCACATGTTTGAAATGACCTTAAACTACCACATGTCCAAAATGACATTAACTACGACATGTCCATAATGATGTTAAACTAGCCATGGCCAGAAATGGTCGGTTCCTTTTAAAAGTTTCCTAAAACTATTATTGCTTTTGGCCCACTATGGTATAAAACTAGTAACCTTTCTTTCCTTAGCAATAAACGAAAATAGTCCACTATGACTTTAAACTGATTTGAACAGCCCGAAATGGCTTTAAACTAGGATTCAATACATCGCAAAGCTTACAAACATTCACCATGTTATGTCAAATTTTAGCTTAAATAATACAAGTTGCAGTCTTGATTTATGTCTTATCATTGCTTTCTTCTTTTGCAAGAATTGATTTATGTTTTGTTTCCACCATCTTACATTTAGTTACACACATATGTTCATGATAATATTGGAAAAAAGAAAATAAAAAGAGAAAACAAAAAATAAAAAAAAATGATATGTCAACATGGTGGTAAGATTTCAACATATTAGGTTATAATTAGGTCCACATTATTACACTTTTCAACCAAAACTTCCATCAAACATTCAAAAATCCAAAAACATTTAATAGCCAAAGTCTAATTAATAGTAAGCTCATGCAAGAGGCTGATCCCAAAGGTCTTCTTCATCATCCAGTCTCACTCCACTAGGGCCAGCTCCATCATTAAAATGTCCCAATAGCAAAAAAAACAAAAAAACAAAAAAACAAGAGTAGTAAAGCAAATCATAAAAATAAAAATTAGGAAAACAGTAACACTCACAAGTGAGGAAGGTCCTAAGTTAGTCTCCAAACACCGTAGAATCTCCACCTTGGGCACATTTGCCCAATCCTTCTCCAAGCCAAGATCAATGCTAGCTAAGGTTTTACCCTTTTCCACTAAGGTCCAGGAAGGATGCTCAAGAGAAAACATGCCTATAGAAGCCTCCCCAAAGGTGGTGGAAATTGTTCTCTCAGGAGATCCTTCCACATCGGTGCACTCGGTGAACTTTTCATAAGCAGGCTGCAAGCCTAACCCATCGATGAACACCTCGATTGGGTGATGTTCAACTGACTCCTCATTCAACCATTTCTTATACTGATGCTTGTGGTCCTTTTGGTCTTGGCCCCACTTCCGTACCTTAGCTGCAAAGGACTTCTAATCGTGACATTTTCTATTCAACAAATTCATCTATTCTCTTTGCTCAACCAAATCCCATGTAGCTTGCACCTTGCTGTTCAAAATTGTCTAGTAGCATGCATAGGTGATTTTAGATGTGCGCCAAGTGCTATCACCAGATAATCTAGCAGCAGAAAGATCATAATGGGACTGAAGATCCCCATTCCTCTCTCTCTCCTTTGCTAGTGCTTCTTTCAATGAATGCACCTCGTCCCATAAATACTCAACTGAACACCTACAAGTCCAAAGTGACTTAGTGTTCTATATGATGCAACCAAAAACCGCATCGTACACATTCCTTGGGAATTTCTCAACATTCCCTGGTAGTTCGGGGAAAGCATCAATGTGAGTAGCTTTAGAGGTATCCCACTGAAGCTTGGTGCCTGCAAGTGTAAGCACCATGCACATGAATCACCTATAATCAACAATGAACCCATACACTAAGCACAATGCATGACATACACATACCTAATTCTGGATGAGCTTCTTGTAGGCGAGCGACCACATCATCAACAATCCCTTTAACAAAGTCTATCTTACTAGGAATCTTAGGCCATGGTTTTAGATGGTTGGTTGGTGTAGGACAAGCAGGGGAGGCCACCTCAATTGGAACCTGTGTTCCTGACACCTCTACCCAAGATGCATGTGCCTCAAGAGTCTCAACATCTACCTCTGATGCCAAAAAATAATTAAGATAATTAAGAACAATGCATGAAAATTAAAAGATACAAAGATATTGATCGCACTGAAAGGAACATACCGAAAAGCCCTTTTTCATTTAGCTGGGGCGGATCACCAAGCTGCAAAGATCCATTGAAGAAGCCATTAAGGACATCTCTTTCATCATATGAATGAACACCTTTCATCATATCTTCCTCTTGGGAGGTAGGGGGTTCTTCGATCATTTCTTCTCTTTCCTTCACTTCTTCTTCTGACCCTGTGATAGTCACTTCAGGATCAACCATCGGGGCCAAAGTCTCTCTCTCTCTCTCTTAGGACTTTCCTCTGACAATTCCATAATCTTAGAGTTAGTATCACATAATATATATAATGCATAAGCTAAAATAGCAAACAGAAAATAATAACAAATAATTTATAATAATAAAATAAAATACTCACTCTCCACTAGCAATACAAAACTGATCTTCTTTACTCTTGGTGGTATCACATCCGGGATAGGCTTCCTTAGACGTTCTTTCCTCTTCACCTTCATCCTAGACTTTCCAATGGTCTCGCCAATAAAATGTTCAGCCCTTTTCACAGATGTGTGCAGCCTAGGTGGTTCCAATCCTAGGCTATCATGGAAATGATGGGAATGGCTAGCCACACCTCCAGTGGTAACTAATGTGGATTCCTCAATTTCTTTTAGTGGATCCTAGGATTTGGTGATGCTAAATAGGTGGTGCATCCATGGACAGGACAATTGTGAATGATCCCTCAAAACATAATAGGTATCATCGTAAACCACTAAGAACTCAACAAACCTACGTAAGTACCCTGCAAATAAGGAAAAGATGAAATGGGATTTAGCATGGATGTTTGAACATAACCTGATGATCTCCCCACAAAAACTAGATACAAGGAACTATGCCCAATTGTAGCGTCAACCTGTATCTAAGACTACACATATGACATGTGTAGACTCGAGCCCAAGATTTCTCCCTTGAGAAAGAGATTTAGGGAATTCCCTTGCCTAGAAAAGAGAATATAGAAAGTTCACCTCCACTGATTGGGTGTCGTCTTGCATGGAAAAACCTTTGGGACCCCAAGATACACCTAACCATTCCTCTAGCTCTTTTATAACCTGATCCTCCTTGGTTGCTTTATCTATGGCCACCGTGGCACCATCAATGGGTACACCAAAAAGGTCAGAAATGAATTCAATGATCAAGTGGAAAGATACCTTGACCCCTTAGGCTCACGTGCTAAAATAGGAAGCATCATCATTGAAAGAATCAATAATGATGACCATCTCAGTAGCTGGAATGCTAGGAGTCAAAGCTGAAAACAAGTCCATCAAAACCACCTAGGTAAGGCAACTGATGGTAAACTTAGAAGCTCCCCTTCGCAACCAGTTTTTTGATTGCTCCATCTCCCCAAATTTCATAAAAAGGGTGGCCTCAATGCACCCCGTTATAACAGTGACTTCTTCAGGAGTGATGGCTGCTGTAAAGAGAAAACATAGAGAAAAAAGTTAAAAACATGATACATGATAATGTAGCCAAAAATAAGGGAAAATGGAGTTTAGGGTATGACCATTTACCATCAGTAAGTGACATAGGCGAGGTAGGTACAGGCTCGAATCTTTGAGGGAAGATTGGCCCATTGGAAGACCATTCCTCATGTAACCAACCTTGAGCTTGGCAATGCTCAAAGGCTCTTGAAAATTGCCTATGGTAGTAAATGAGGATCATCTTTTTCTAGTCCAATACTGTAGCACAAAGAATGGGGCCTACTATAAACGTCTCTAGCGCTATGTGCATTAAGGCAAGCCCACCATCATCATCATGCATCCCATGCTCATCAAAATGGGGCCTACATGAGAAAACAACATTTACATTTAGATGATGACATAAAATTTAAAACAGAATCACAAGTTAAATAAAATACAAGGGAGAATACCTATCCACTCTATATACTGTCCCAGGTGGGTTCTAAAATAGAGTGTGCACACAGAGAGCTAGGAAAAGTGTGTTGCTACTATTGTAATGACTACATGTAGGTAGCTCCCACACACGAGTCAAGGGACATGTAGATCTAGGACCTTCATAAGGGCCTCCTGCAACCTTGAAAAGTCCCTCGTCAATATTAGTAATAAAGGAAAGCATGCCTTGTGTGGACCTGGGCAACGCTGTCTCAATGATATCACGAGCCAATTTTTTACTCAAGTGAGACCATATAACCACACCAAAATATTGTAGGATGAAGGAAAAAAATGAACTAACACTAGGGCGAAACCATATCACATGGAGCCCGATGCGTAGGTCATAGGGGGATTTGTCTAGTCTAAAAGGGCCAAATCAAGCAAGTACACCAACAAGCTTAACCACCAAAAGAGAAGATTTGAGTCCCCTGCACACGGCCAAAACATTAGGTAAGTGAAAAATCTAAGTGCTAACAATAGGGAAAAACCACATAAACCAAAAAAATCACATAAACAAATACTTTCAATGCCTAGCTCCACCCCATGAGACAAGGACACTAACATCTATTTAGTGTATCTAGCACTTATTGGGGTACATTGAAATCGATTTCACCATAAATCCATGTTTAAATCATCAATCTCAGAAAAATAATAAATAATGTAAACAATATAAATTTAGAAATTAGTGAACATCTTGGAAATCACTTTTACATTTTCAAGCAAAGAAAACTTGACACTCACACCACAACCTCCCAAAGGCAACTCACACTGGAAGGTTATTCCAGCAAAGTCACGCAGTCCTCCCTCAACACTCATGTTAGGTGCTTACAATCGCTGCCCAGAACTTGGCAATCATGTAGCTGCCAATGGAGAAACAGAAAAGAGAATAGGCCTTCTCCAAAAAAAGTCACGATGGGTCCTTCAACCAAGTCATGGTGGGCCTTTCCAAAAATTCAAAATTTGGCAGTCACACTAAAATGTGGAGTCACGTTGCCTTTCCAAAAATTCAAAATTTGGCAGTCACGTTGCCCTTCCAAAATTTAAAATTTGGTAGTCATGCTAAAATGTGTAGTCATGCTGCCCCTCTAAAATTCAAAAGTGTGCAATCACACTACCCCTTCGAAATTGAAAATTTTGCAGTCATGCTACCCTCCAAAGTTGAAAAATTCTGTAGCTCACGCTGCCAAAGAGGGCAAGACTCTCATGATGCTAAGAACACAAATAGAAAACCCTGGGTCACGCTAACCTCCCCACAGTAGTCATGCTGTAGGAGGTCCTAAAATCAAAGAAACAAGAAGGGGAAGGCCCAAAACCCTATGGACCACATCCATGCTCCTAAGAAGGCTAAAAACCCTGTGGCCCAGGGATCCAAGAATAGAAAAAACTTGTAGCTCACGCTGCACACGGCCAAGCCCTAAAAAACCAAAAATTCGTAGTTCATAATGCTCTACCTCCTCGGCCAAAAACCAAAAATTCACAGCTCAGGTTGTCCCTGCCCTAAGCCCAAAAATGAAAATCCCAAAAATCCAAGAAAATCCCATAATCATAGCCAAAGTTCTACCCTAGGTAACGCTTTGCAAAATACCAGATCAAAATAGGGAGAGAAGAATTTACCTATGCAGGGCCTTCTTCCACGTCAGAATCCTGGCTTGGGGGAGATGTTGGAGGAGCTCTTCACTCTCCTCCACGAATGCCAGAGTTGCTTGCCTCTTTCCCTTGCCCCCAAATGCCTCTCCTCTGCCCTTGTCTTTCATGGTCACACTGACGCTAACGCTAATGCCTTGGCTCACACTGCACTCTGTTGGTAGGTCATGCTGATGTTCAAATTTCCTACAACTCACGCTAACAGAAATGAGGCCTTCTACTTCAAAAACTCCCTTCCCCCCTTTTAATATTTTCAATTTAATTTAATTTGATTTATTTCCTTTTATTTTTTTTCTTTTTTTTCTTTTGTAATTTTACTTTACCATAGTTACATGTTAGTGTTTGTGTCATCTCTGCCTTGTGTTTGCCCAATTTTCCTTATTATTCCAGCCTTTGGAGATGAGGCCCAAAATTTCTTATGAAGAAGAGGAGGAAAGTGCAGAAAATGAACAACGATAATTAAATAAACATATATAAACATTTGGAAACAACATAAAATTCATAAAACTTTAAAATCCCCATGACCTTATTGTTCACTCGAAAATCTAAAATTTAAAAATGTAGAATTTAAACGTCAAAAATTTAAACTTTAGAAAAAATTTAAGATTTCAAAATAGTGCATATACTCAGTCCAAATGACAAGTCAACATGTGGCCTAGTATAGCCTTAAATTGCCATGTGGCCTAGTACAACCTTAAATTGCCATGACTACCACCGCATCTCTGAATTTTTGTCAGTACATAGTTTGCTTGTATTTAGTAACTCCTTTGCCAAGAGGGTTTCTATTACTCCGCTCCCATTTCAAATTGGTAGGAGCAAGTACATGACCACCAAGAATATCTTCTCAACATTGTCTCTCAATGGACCATACGGGAAGGTAGAAAGAGCAATCAACTCAGAATCCTTGGATTTAAATACATCCACCTATACTAATTTAATAGCCTTCACTCAAGAAACCTCAGATTGGCCTAAAAAAGTGACCAAAACTCTAGATCTAGAAGCTAATAATATCACTGAAGATCCTCTAGTTGAAATCCCCATTACCACCGTCAATGGCGAAACTAGAGCATTGAAATTAAGTGCCTTACCAGACACACAACTTGTAGGCGACATCACTCAAGTATTAAAAGATAACATAAAAATATTCGCATGGTCATATATTGACATGCCAGGACTAGACCCTTGGATAATCCAACACAACATTATTCTTGATGAAAAAATTAAATCGGTGAAGCAAAAAGCAAGGAAGGTTAGACCCGAGGTTGCATTGGCCGTCCATGCTAAAATCACAAAGCTATATCAAGCTAGTTTCATCTGGGCCATTGACTATTCAAATTGGGTATCAAACATTGTTGTAGTCCCCAAGAAGAATAGTAGTATACGCATATGCATTGACTTCCATGATCTCAACACAACCACTATAAAGGATGATTTCCTGTTACCTAGCATTGATCAACTTATTGACACAACTGCTAGGCATGCACTATTATCCTTTATGGATGGATTTTCAGGATACAACCAAATAAGAATCAACCTGGAACATCAACTCAGAACAACTTTCATGACACCTTGGGGTACATTTTGTTATACAATGATGCCATTTGGCCTTAAAATGTAGGAGCTACATATCAATGAACAATGACATACATATTTAGTGATTACATGCTTAATTTGCTAAATGATTATGTTGACGATATCGTGGTCAAGTCTAAAATAACAGAACAACATGCAAAAGATCTGGACTTAGCACTTAAACATTGTCTCAAATATGACCTTAGAGTCAATCCAAAGAAGTTTGTCTTTGGTGTCAAAACAGGTAAAATGCTCAGTTTCGTAGTCTCTGAAATAGGAATACTAGTAGACCCCGATAAAGTTAAGGCAATAACTAATATGTGACCGCCAAAGAACCTTACCAAATTACATGGTATTCAAGGTAGACTACAATTCATTAGATGCTTTATCGAGAGGTTGAAAAATAAGTTGAGACCAATGCAGCACCTATTACGAAAAAATGTGCATTTCCAATGGACCCAACAATGTCAAGAAGCATTTGAGAACATAAAGCGAGAATTGGCTCAACTACCAACAGTCTATCCTCCTCAAGGCGATAAACCCTTCTATATCTACCTCAAAACTTCTAATTCTTCCATTGCATCAATGCTTTGTCAAAAACATCAAGATGGTGCTGAGATCCCTGTATATTACCTAAGTCATGCTTTAATTACCTATGAACAATGATACAATGATGTACAGAAGTCATGTCTTGCCCTCGATTTTTCCTTGAAGAAATGGTGGCATTATCTCTTCCGCAATCAAGTTTATATTATTTGCAAAGATAACGTACTCTATGCTATCACTAATAATATCTACGAGTCGAGTAGGATAGCTAGATGGAAAGAAATGATCATAGAGTTTGACTTACACTATGTTGCTCAATCTTCCACAAAAGGTCAAGCAATAGTCACATAATTAGCCATCTCGCCAACACACGATCAAGCAATAGTCAACCCTGAATTCTCTGACGAGAATGTTAATAGTATAGACACCGTACCTAACAACTACGAGGCAATCCTCTATTTCGATGGAGCTTTAACCTCCCGAGGAGGGAGTGCTGCAGCCATTTTGACATACCCATATGGAGAAATCCAGCCCTTCGCCTACCGATTAACCTTTCCTTGTACCAATAACATGGCAGAATATGAAAGTATTCTTAGAGGGCTTCAAGAAGCACTGACTTCGGGAATCTCACATCTTGTAGTTTGAGGAGATTCAAAATTAGTCATTAATCAAGTCACTAAGGTTTACACATGTAAGGCTTTCCATTTGCAACCATATTGTGATTTAACCAAACATCTGCTAAGAAAACTAGTAGAAACTGATATACAAAATATTCCTAGAAGCGAAAAAACAATTGCCGATGCACTTGCTACACTAGCCTTAAACATGACACCCAAAATGTTCCATGCATTGCCTAGCTCTATAACAAGTTGTGCCGAACCTATAATTAACACTCTTGATGAAATTCCTATAGCATCCGTTAGCATAGCACACGTGATAGAATGGTACAATGATGTAAAAGAGTACCTTCTAAGAGGCGAACCTCCACAACACTTGAAACATGCTCAAAAAGACGTTGTGCGGAAATGTTCCCGACAATATGCATTAATAGGAGATACCTTATGTTGCAAATCCTATGAAGGCATTTTTCTTATGTGCGTTGGTGGTTTCGATGGTCAAACAATAGTAGAACAAGTCCACAAAGTACTTTGTGGAGGGCACATAGCACTTAAAGCAATGGCAATGAAGATTAGGCGCTTAGGCTACTACTGGCCACACATTGAGTACGATTGCATCTCCAAGGTCAAAATGTGTGAAATTTGCCAAAAGCATGGAAATCTAATACATGTGCCACCTAACGAACTGCATACAATGGAAATCACATGGCCATTCCAAAAATGGGGATTAGACTTAACTGGACCAATAATGCCATCATCCTCTACAAGACATAGCTTTATTATCACTGCAACTGAATATTTCACAAAGTGGGTGGAAGCTATTCCCCTTAGGAAGACCACCTCAAAACACATTTTCACTTTCATAATAGAAAATATCATGACTCATTTTAGTATTCCAATGACCATCATTACTGACAATGGACCACAGTTCAGTAGTGCAGATACTAAAAGCTTTTGTGAAAGCCTGGGTATTAAACATGCATTTTCATCACTTTACTACCCACACAGCAATGGTCAAGCAGAGGCTACAAACAAAACTTCCGTCATGGTGTTCAAAAAGATGCTAAGTTAGAGCAAGAAACAATGGCATGAATAATTATTTTGTGCATTGTGAGCATATAGAATGACACATCGAACATCTACAGGTAAAACTCCATATAATCTTGTATATGGATCTAAAGCTATTTTAGCTTTAGAATTACAAGTTCCCTCAATGCAAATAGCTCTTTTGGGCCTCCTTGATGAAAGTCAAAACAATGAACTACGCATTGCTGACCTTGATTCAATAGAAGAAGAACGTGTGCGAATGCTTGATCAAATAGAATGCTACTAGAAACAATAGAGGCAAAGGCACAAACACAATCTCCATAAATGCCCGATCAAAGAAGCAATTCTAGTCCTTAAGGTCACCCGTGAACATCCAGAAAAATTCTTAGCCAACTAAGAAGGGCCTTACTTGGTCACCAAAGCATACAATAATGGAGCATTCAAACTTGCTGACATGGATGGAAACAAGTTTGCTAATCCTACAAATCATTTGTACCTAAAATGGTACTATGTTTGACAAACTTGAGCCACAGAATAGTCTTGGCATCATGACTTAAAAATAACACCACAAAATAGTCCTAGCATCATGACTTAAAATTAATCCATAGAACAGTCCTGACATCATGACTTAAAAATGATACTACAGAAAAGTCCTAGCATCATGACTTAAAACTAATACCACATAACAGTCTTGGCATCATGGCTTAAAACTAATACCATAGAACAGTTCTGGCATCATGACTTAAAATTGATACCACAGAAAAGTCCTGGCATCATGACTTAAAATTGATACCATAGAACAGTCCTAGAATCATGTCTTAAAATTGATACCACAGAAAAGTCCTAACATCATGACTTAAAACTGATACCACAGAGCAGTCCTAGCATCATGACTTAAAACTAATACCATAGAATGTCCTGGAGTCATAACAATAAACTGGCACCATAGAGCTCTATCTGGTATGATGGTAAACTACCACATCTGTCCGCCATGACGTGAAACTAGCACCTAGAGTCCACTAAGACTATAAACTGGTTTTCCTCTTCACAGTCCACTATGACTATAAACTAGCAATGCACCGTCCGCTACGACGCTAAACTGACACCGTCCAAAGGGTTATGACATAAAACTAACCCACAACAGTCCACCAAGACTATAAACTAGCGACAGCATCAATAACCAAGCAAAAACTTGAAGAGATGCGTTGCTGCAATTGCCTGTTCATGTTCCACAAAGACTTGCTGCATGATTTGTCTCATGGACCTTGATGAGGCTGATGTTGTGCATGATCCTGTCATGGTCCTGTCTACTTTGAAAATTACACGCGATGGCTCCATCTCCCTAATCAAAGTGCTTAATTAACCATTTCATTTGTGTTTTTCTTATCTTCTTGGAGTTGCGTTTGCAAGATGACACGCCTGAGGCATTCATGCATAGATGTGCTTCATCATGACGACAAGGTATCACATTCCTCCTGACGCACATAATTGGGTTAATCAATCCATTCATAAGTACATTCCCAATTCTTGATACATTCCTTATTACCCATTATGTCCCTTTATCCTATTTGATTACATTCCCTAGATACATTGTCTCCTACTCACCTCAAAAAGCCCTTGATACACTATTGTACACTGTGACTCTTTAAGCAGTTGCAACGCAAAACACAGTATACAACACATGACACAAAATGCAAGCACTCAAACATGAGCACAACACTAAAAGCAAGCTCTTTCAAAAAGAACAAAGAGAAAAAGAAAAGTAAAAGGAAAAGAAAGACAAAATAAAGCAAAAACAAAAGAAAATAAGAAACAAACAAGAAACCACAAAAAGAAAAGAATCAAAGGGTCAAAGAGAAAAATGCACGAAAAAGGTCTTTGTGACCTGGTTAACATCATAAACAAAAGACTATTGGCTATTCTCATGCAAGCCCTAGGTGAGAAGGTAATTGTCTTGAAAAATAGTTACGCTCATGTCTCAAAGAGATCATGTTGCACATCATTGCATGGCTTTGGCTATTTACAACGGCTCCTGTAAACACTCTATAAGAGTCCTGTTTCTCTAAAGAACACACTTTCTATGTCTTGGTCCCAAGTTTGCTAAAATCTGGCTATTGACAAGGATTAAAGATATAGCTCATTCACGTGAGAGCATTCCTCTCCCACAATCTTGGTAGCAATCATAACCCTTGATCGACTCCTGACTTCCCCCATTTACAATCCCTTGCATCTTGAACCACATTCCCTTGATCAAATGTACTTTTGAAAATAGTGTGATGACATCCGGCCAAGGGTTGAAGGCTAATGTTTGATGCTTGGTTGTTCATGGTGTTTTGCGCTTCTTTGTCGACACCTCTCAGGTGGACTCCTCCAGACGTCAACAAAGAGGGGCCAACGAAACACCACTAATTTCAGCCTAGCACTTTGAAATAAGAACAACTCAAGCCCTTTTGAAGTTTCAGGAGGCAAAATTTGGCTAAAGCATGGAGCTCACACCCAGCTTGCCCAAGGCGACTTGCTTACCCTCAGTGTGAGCAACTTCACACAGCATCAAGACTAAGTTAAAAATGATCTAATTTCTAAGTTGTGAATCATCCTCGAAGCACATCCTTGATAGCTTCAGGTCCCAGCCTTCAGAATATCAAATTTTAGCTTAAAATTGTAGGTTTTTAGAAGTTTTTTGGGGACACACTGCAAGTCACGTTGTAGGTCACGCTGTAGCGTAAGTCTAAATTTTTGGGGTCACACCGCAAGTCACGCTATAGGTCACGCTACAGTGTAAGTCCAACGTGACCAACTCCAGGAGCCTCCAAACTAAGTTGAAATGATCTAACTTCCAAGGTGAAAATCATCCTCAGGGTTCATGGTCGACAACCTCCAGTCCCAACTTTAGAATTTCAAAATTCAGAATGTCATATTTCAGTTCAAAATTGCAAGTTTTCAGAAGTTTCTTAAAGTCACGTTGTAGGACACGCTACAGCGTGAGTCCAGGGTGACCTACAATGAATAGCTCAAAACAGGTTATTTTCAACCTCAGTTTTTGACTCTCAAGATCAACCATAGCTTGCACTTAGGAATCAAGCTTCAAAGTTCAAAATTTGGTGAAAAATTTGCAAGTCTTTACTCACTCACATTCAGGTCACACTGTAGCATGAGTGTGGCATGAGTGTAGCTTGCGCACGCTCAAGTCACGCTGAGACAAAATCAACTCACGCGGGAAGTTCCTATTGAGAAAAAAACACTCCAAATGGCCATGAAACCATTCGAATTGACATCCTGCAATAGTCAAGTCAAAAATCTAGAAGTTTCAAGTGATCCAAAGCCAATTTCTTTAATTGTACATCATCCTTTCAATGTAAATTTTCATTTGTGGGATTTCCGAGCCCTCATGTTCTAAATTGTATGTGCTTCTATGGGCTTGAGTAAGCCACACGTTGTAAGATACGATGCACTTGGTCCAGAACGTAGCTTTCTTACACATGTCCAACTCACATACAACTGTCTATTGGACATGTGTCACTTGATCTGCCTCTCATCTCATCTCCTAGCCATTGATTCCATTCTCGAATTCCACATCCAAGCCTAGCCCAGCCCTATAAATACCCTGTCAATTCACATAAATAGGGTTGGCAATTCTTGAGTTAAATGGCTTAGGAAAATCAGACCAGCGATCCTTGCGCACTTGGCACACCTTAACTCATAGCATCCAAGAACTTCTGAAACACATCACATCACATCACCTTGGGGCTTGGTGCTTGACCTACCATCCACACGTGACCAGTGCACATCTTTTCTAAGCAATATAATATAGTTTATTTTTCCAACCATTATTTTCTATTTACTCTATTTTACATTTAGTTTACGTTTTGTTTACAATACCAGTTCTGTATGCGTTTCTGTTTACATTTTGTGATCACTATTTACATTTTAAAACATCAGTTATGATAACCCTAGCGCAAGCCATAGTTTACACTTGGGGAAGTCCTTGGTTGATTTGTATGCAGACCATCCAAGGCATGCTGCCTTCGTTTACTTCTCCAACTTTCCCTCGGGTGAAGGTAGGGTTAGCTATATCTGCCGACAATCTTTCGGTGTTTATTTTCCTTCTAGCCTTACACCGATAATTTAGGTCAGTATACTTCCTACTTTTTATCCCTTGACCCATCTTCCTAACCTATTCCCTACCATACCTTATTCCCTGAGCACTCTCAAATTTAATGAAGCATTGTCTAATTAGACACTAATGAGTAGTGTTGGTGTGTTGGTCACCATGGTGTTTCGTATTCTTTGTCAACATCTCTTGAGCCAATCCTCCAGACATCAACAAAGAGGGGCTAATGAAACACCACCAATTTTGAGATTTTTCACTTCAATGGAAAATTTTTCTAAGTGTCAAAACTTAGCAAATTTTTCTAAGTATTAGTGCTATGCTCCCCAACATAGCCAACATAGCATGCATTGAGGCCTGTTTTGCATAATTTTCTAATTTTTAGGAATAGGTGCATGAAAATTTTTCTAAGTGTCCTGCTATGCTCCCTAGTGTAGCTAATGTAGCACACACTTCCATGGCTAGTTTACCCAAGTGTTAAGCGAAACGTTGTCAGGGTCGCTTGGGATGAACGAAATAGTTTGGCAAATTTTCTATCTCCTAGATTATCATGCTTGCTACGCTCCCTAGCGTAGCACATGTTCTAGTGCCTAGTTCACCTAAGTACTAGGCTAGAGTTTGTCAAATTGCTTGAGATGACAGAAATAGTTTGAGAATTTTTCTATCTCTTGGGTTGCTATGCTCTACTATGCTCCCCAGCATAGCAAGCATAGCATAGGTTCTAGTGCCCAATTTTTCCTAATTGTTAGATAAGGATCTATTAAGCTAGCTCAACATGGAAGACACATTAGGCATATTTTCTAACTCTTGAGGCTACCTTTCCTGCTATGCCCTAGAGCATAGCCAGCGTACCATGAGAAAAGACTATAGATTTTGTCAAAATTTGGCTAAGTGTCCCTACTATGCTCTACTACACTCCCTAGTGTAGTCAACATAACCAGTGAAAAACATCAAAATTTTGCAAATTTTCACGAAGTGTTATATTATGCTCTAGAACATAGCTAGCTTGACACTAGAGAAAAGCCTCCAAAAGCCTCCAGAACTTGACATTGAATTTTGTCTCAACTCCAACGTTCCTTCGAAAACCAAGATTAGCAATTTACATCTCTTTTTCATCCCCCATTGTTCCCCAAAATTGTTCCTACACTTAGCCCTACTTGAAAGAGGGGAAGACGTAGTCCCAGAGCATAGCCTCCAACTTGCATTTTTTTACATTGCTTGTAGGTAAGTTGCAGTCTTTCAAACTTTGGCACATGCAGTTCGCATAGTATAGTCATAGTTCAATAGTCCCTAGGGACCCGTTATTATTCTTTAGAGTGTAACACTTTGCTCCTCTCATGGGAGCATAGCATGTTAGCGTAACCCTATCTACACTCATGCCATGTGGCACCCAATCTGCATCTCATGCTAACCCTAGCCCTGTAAATACTCCTACATTTAGCACTTTAAGGTTGGAAAATCAAAAGAGCATTGGCTATTTTAATTTTTTGAGCATCCCTAGCATTCTCGCACCTAAGTACCTGAGCTTCACACCTTGGCACCTCCCAAAACATAGTCCACAATTGCACCCGCAAAACACAACAACTATTGACCCAACAGGTTTAGTTCCCATGATAGTTGTTAACTCCATATCCTAGACATCCCAGAGACTATGACTACATAGCTACGCTACAACTATGCCTACTTGTATATTGTATACCATTCTTAACTCTTTTTTTGCAATAGCTACGCTTCCCTTTTTGGGGTAGTATATTTTTCATTCTCAAGCTCTATTCCATTTTTCCCAAGCATTTTTATTTGATATTAAGCATAACTCTTGCAATTTTTTGTTTTTTGATACGTATTCACATATTCACATCGTTGTTCTCAGGCTGGTACACCCTACTAAACTCTAGCTTAACCAATCCTGGCATCCACGCGTAACGCAGTATAAACCTCTCTTGCACATGGTCATTTTAACACCACGTAAGTCCTTGTCTAATCAACAAGATCATTCAGGGCATCTTGTTTCCATTTCCTAGCATCACCCTTGCACGGATTCAAGGTTAGTTTATACACCCACCAACCTCTCGATGTTCCAACCACCAACATTTTCAGACATCACACCATTCACTCAAAGTGAATTCCATTTTTGAGCAAGTGTTGCATTGGCTGCAACTTGTTGGTCAAGCATATGATAAACTATCATATGAATTGCAATCTACCTTCTAACCCTCATAGCTCCTTAAGTTTGGCTAGTGGCGCTAAGTTGATAATGGCCTTAACCTTATTGAGGTCTACATGTATGTCTACTTCCAATACTACATAGCCTAACTTGCGACCTATCTTGACATTGAAGACACATTTCTTAGGATTTAGCCCAAGTTCATGCTTCAGGCAGCATTTGAGCATAAGGTCTAAGTCATCTACATGGTTGTATGATGCCATGTATTTAACCACTATATTATCAATGTAATCATTGAGCAAACCTAATAGGTAATTGCTAAAGATGAAGGTCATGGCTCATTAATAGGTTGCTTCTATGTTCTTGAGTTTGAATGGTATCATGATGTAGCAAAAGGTACCCTAAGGAGTCATGAAGGTAGTACTAAGCTAGTGCTTGAGGTTGATCCAAATTTGGTTGTACCCTAAGAACCTATCCATAAAGGACAACAAGCCATAACCAACCTTAGTATCGACCAATTGATCAATGTTAAGCAACAAGAAATCATCTTTGATGGTCACTTTGTTGAGGTCCTAGAAGTCTATGTAGATGCATATACTTTCATTTTTCTGAGGGATAATAATGATGTTGGAGACCTAGTCAACATAGTCAATGGCCTGGATGAAACTGGCTTTGTAGAGCTTGGTAATTTCATCACAAACTACCAACGCCACCTTAGGCCTAACCTTACAAGCTTTTTGCTTAACTGGTTTCATGTCAAGATTGAGGATTATGTTATGCTACACTACGTGAGGATCTAAGCCTAGCATGTCTTTGTAAGACCATGCAAAAGCGTTGATGTTTTTGTTAAGCACTTTTGCAATTTTTTGGGCATGTTGAGGCTCTAACAAAGAACTAAGTTTCAACATTCTTGCCTCATCGCTGGATGTTGCTACAGGAAATTTAACAAGGAGATCCTTAATCATGTCACCTGCCTCTAGATCTAGATCCCTAACTAGATGGTCTAGCCAGTCTAGCGGTGCCTCTACAAATGTTATATATTCATCATAGGCTATGAGCTCAAGGTCTAGGCACTATGGATCAACATATCGCGTAAGATCACCATGTGGCCCAATGAGGACTAAGGCAAATGATGATTCTTATACGTAGTCATGTTGTGAATCCTACAATAATCTTGCAAAAACCAACCAAAAAAATCAAGCTGCACCTACCTTAATAAGAGAAATATGCATAGTTAAAGAAAATAATACGATATAATTTTGCCTAAGTGTGTGAATGAGGTTAAAAGGTAGGGAATGTGTGGGTCAATGTTGGGCCTCAAAAGGCCATGAGGTTGCCAATTTAAGGTCTTAGTGAACTACAAAATGCCAATTTAACATCATATCAGACAATGGATGTGCAAGATGCATCATTGAAATGAGATTTAGTGCATTAGGAAAGAAAAATTGGCTAGGGTGCTCATTGGGTGACTAGAAAAATTCAAAATTTTTCTAAGTCCAAAAAATACTCAAAAAATCAAAATTTTTCTAACTCTGGTGACTACGCTCACCCTTGGCTATGCTCAACAGTATTAAGCATAGTAATGGGTAGGTGAAAATTTAAGTGGTCCTAGGGGTATATAAAAAATGGGTAGGTGAAAATTTAAGTGGTCCTAAGGGTATATAAGTGCATTTTACTATTGGTAAATTTACCATTGTCAAAAGGTAAAAACAAACTTTCAGAGCCTAGTGTGGTTGTAATAAGAGTGTAGTCTGCCAGAGATGTCACATCGATGTGGATGCTAGCACCTTGACTTAGCCAATGTGGAGGAGGGAGAGCGAGTCCTAGAGCACCTACCACAAGCACGTGTGGAGGAGAGGAGGGTGTAGCTAACTACTAGGTACACCACTATGCTAACCCCTTTACTATTTTCTACACTTTTAATACTTAGGTAATGGGGTTTGGAATTGTCACCCTACCTTCATAGGAGCCATCAACGCTATGGCCATTGCAGCCATGGCCATGAGGAAGTGTGCTAGGCAAGGGTTTGACAAGCGTGTGTGATAGAGAGACAGACTGTCGGGGTTAAGGATGCATTTTGATTTTAGGGTGAGGGCAAGTTTCGTAGCATCCATGGCTACTACAGTGACTAGTGTAGCTATAGGGTAGGGGAGGCAATAAGGAAGGAAAGATTATTTTTGGCTCTCTAGACGTGCAGGGCTAGGGTAGAGATGAGCGCATGATGGGTAGCTTAGATTGGTTGATGATGTAGGAATCGTAGTAGGGATTATCCCTTATAAGAAGATAAATCATCAATTTTAGGACCTATAGAAGGAAAGAGCAAGGGTTTGGCCATAGCCCTAGGGCCACCACTAGTGGGATGCATGGTAGTGGTTCTTACTTTGATGCATGGGCGAGGTTGAGGATCAAGCAGCAATAGCAAGGGGCCACCACCCATAGCATTTTGGGGAGTGGCAGGGGATCCCTGCCATTTTTTAAATGTCTTTCTTTGTTTTTGAATACGCATGGAGAGGCTAAGATAGGGGCTTGGAAACCATATTCTAAGGGGTCACAACCACTAGGACAATGTTGTCATTTTCTATAAGGCAAGGTGTACAGTGTGGGAAATGGCTCTACGCAAGGTAGGGTGATGTCATAGGGCATGATGCCACAACCACATAGGGCAAGAAGATACAAGGGATAAGGCACAGGCAATTTAGTTCTTTTTTATTTTTTTTATTTTTTTGTAAACATGTTATTTTTGGGACTATGCCCATTGGGAGTGTAGCTAGTGGTCAAAATCTTTTGTTTTGGAATTTTAACTTGTGAGCACTAGGAGTGTAGATAATAGTTTGATTTTTTTTCTATAAATTTTTCTTGGATTTTTTGGGGCTACACTCCTAGGGAGCCTAGCCAACAATTAGAAATTTATTTTTTTTGGACTATGTTGCCAAAGGCAATCCAAAGTTAAAATTTTTTGTGCCTACTTTGAGCTACATTTCCTGGAGTTAGAAAAAAATTTAAAAAACAATTTTGAATGTAAAAACATGCCCACAATGCTAAAATTTGAGATAATGCTAATCTTAAAAATTGAGTATGCTAAAACTGCTAAAACATGATGGGTAAACTGCTAAAACATGCAAACCAAAATAATGTGAGTATGCACACATGTGAAATGAAATGCTTATGCTATGCTAACATGTTGTACCCCAATGAGTACTAGGTGCATCAAATGTATGTGTTGACATCCTATATTGGTGGGGCCTAGAGGGCCTTAGGATATTTTTCTAAGTTACACTATGTTACATTAATTTTTGCTAAATGTAAATTAATATTTCTTTTATGAAATGCATTTGTTATGTACTAACACTGTGTTGGCTATTTGTGTGATTGCAAGGTATTATTTATTAAAGCCAATTTTGGTTGTTGTATAGCTTGTCTGCATCCTTTGTTGCATGAGAAAGCCTATGCCTAACATGCCTACCCTGGACATGAAGTTGGGTCATCAGGCAGTATGGTTTCAACCAAGGACCTCCAAGTTCCTGGCCTTCCTACTACAGTAGTCCAATGTGATCATGTGGTCACACCTAGCAATGGAGGCTAGAGTTGCCATCACTAAGACATTGCTACCCAGGGCCAACCAAGGCATACTGAGGTTCATGTCAGATGAGCTCACAACTAGTGATGAACAAGTAGGTGGTTCAAGGCAAGGTCGCAAGGGCACTTGTCCCCTAGCTAGGATCTAGAAAATGCCAAAGTTCTCCTGTTACAATAAGGACAATACCCTCTTCATGGCTATGCATGTGCATACCATGTTCTAGAACCTACCTGGAACCAATACCCAATTTTGATTGTCGTAGAGTTTGTCTGCACCCTTTGTTGCATGAACAAGCCTGTGCCTAACATGCCTACCCTGGACATGAAGTTGGATCATCAGGTAGTATGGTTTCAGCCAAGGGCCTTCAAGTTCCTAGCCTTCCTACTACAATAGTCCAATGTGATCATGTGGTCACACCTAGCAATGGAGGCTAGATTTTCCATCACTAAGACATTGCTACCCAGGGCCAACCAAGGCATACTAAGGTTCATGTCAAATGAGCTCACAACTAGTGATGAACAAGTAGGTGGTTCAAGGCGAGGCCACAAGGGCACTTGTTCCCTAGCTAGGATATGGAAAATGCCAAAGTTCTCCTATTACAATAAGGGTAATACCCTCTTCATGGCTATGCACATGCATACCATGTTCTAGAACCTACCTAGAACTGTATAGTGCACTAGAGGGTAAATGTTCATGCTTTTGCATTATGCTCTATCATTGTTGGCCATGCTAGATTTGCTAACTGCTAGTTGCTCATTTTTGATGTCAAGTTTAAAGTTGATGATGAGGGACTCCATGATGAACTAGGGGCCCTTGCTTTGACCTGCACCACCCTAGAGGTGTTCTCCTCTAGTTTAAACCTTCAAGAGGTCATGGTTGAGTAAGTAAAAGAGGACTTAGAGAGCTATCCTACGAACTACCTAGAGGCATTCAAGCAGTGCACGACCTATGGTTGGCTTGATGAGGGATGGGCTAGTGGAAAGCCCAACTTCAAGGAGCCAATTGCACCACCACCTCCATCGAGCACACTGTTTATTCCACATAAGCATTTGTTACTTCAATTAGCTTTTACTACTTTCTCATATGAACTCATTGACTCATCCTTGCATAACGCTAACGTCATATTTGTCTATGTTATAGTTGTAGCTGCTTCAGAAGAGATGATAGTCATCACCACAGGTTGTAGTGAGGCCACCCTCATAATGAAATATGGTGATGTGGAGGGGGCACAACATTGGTTATGCCATAACGCCTCAAATGTATTGACCAGTCTACTGACACGTGTTGCGTTGATGGACCTCTTCTTGGCCCTTAGTCCAAGCACTCTAGTGGCCAAGATGGTCACCCTTATTGACTCCTTCAGCAATGATGCCTGCTGCTTCGTCACCTATGTGCATAGAGTGAGGGTAATCTTAGACCTTAGCAATGCTTTCTTTACAAACTTCTTTTGCCTCCCCTATGAAGGCCCATTACTCATTGATAAGACCAGTAGAGAGGTGAACCGCAAAGGAGAGATTAAGGAGTGGTTGGGAACAACTTAATCTTGTGAAGGCATTATGGTTGAAGACATGTGTGTGCCTACAGTCCAAGAACTCTACCCTCTTTTTCATGCCTATGCTTTTCTAAAGCTACTCTCCTAAGGAAAAATACTTGGGGTAGAGCAAGTGCAAGTGATGAGAAAGGTTCTAGAGGAATGCACCAAATTTAACTGGCCTTCCTTCATCACTACCAAACTACAAGCAGAGATCACTAAACTTTTCTACAACCTATAAGCGAGGTCTCACATTCACTTTGTGTTCTTCATAGCATATCTATGAAGGTTTGTAGAGTTCCTAGTGATCTAGGATAATGAGCATTGGGTTGTGAAAGATTATAGGCAATTATCCAAGCCTTAGGTTAAACACTTGTTCATGACTACTCACATGTAGGATCCCCTAGAGGGGATTGATGAGTCATACTTAGTTACAATGAAAGCTCATCTAGGGGGTCACAGTCATACTATTCTCATGATAGCACAAGTGAGTGCCCTCCCCCCCCAATGGTCATTAGGGATGCAAGCAAGGCCAACTAGTATATCGTAGAGATGGTGGGGACTTCCAAGACAAAAATCAAGAGGCCATGCCTAATAGAGGAGGTTGCTCCTATGGTCAGATAGGTGGGTGTCAAGAAGGTCTACTTCAAGATACACATCTTTTGTTCATTGGTTGTAGGTTAGTGGGCATACCTCAGATGCACTTATGTGGTATTTTTTCATATTTATAGTTTTTTTTATATTTTCTTGTTATGTCATGCTACTACTACTATGCTATGTTCGTGGGTTAGACAAAAGGGTTGCTAAAGAAGTAGCAGTAGGGATGGCTCATCCCCAAGTTGAATAGGAGGAAGTGCATGAAGGGGTGCTACCAGAGGCCACATGGACCTTCCACTAATTTGATGTAGAGGGATGATTTTTTGAGCCTCTTCGATAACGTGTAGCTAGGAGACCCTCCTACGTTGACACCTAAGGGCTTGCTAGGTAAATGCTTTAAGTTTCCATCTAATTTCACCCTTTTCTCTTGCATCTTTGGCTATTTAGTTGTTAATTGTTACGTTGTATTAGGTTATAGCCTTAGATGTCCCTACTAATGATCCACTGCCAATGCCTACCCACCTTATGAAGCCATGGGTAGAGCCCATAAGTAAATTTACCTTCATGGAAGGCATAGTTGAGGACATGATGGACCGCATATAGTAAGAGGATCCTAAGCTTGGTATGTATATTTTTTTTCTTGAATTGCTTTACTAATTTCGTGCTTAGTCTATGGCTAATGGTAATTTTCTTATTATATATCAACAAGTTCTAAGCTCCGTTGGGATTTGAACCAAGTGGCCAAAGTGGATGTCATTCCCAAGTACCCCCCCCCCCCCCCCNTCACTATGTGTATGACATAGTTAGCAAGTGTGTGCTTTCTACTGCAAAAGCATTATGGACTTTTAGGCGCTCAAATGAGCACCCATGGAAATGAGTGCATGAGCTCGAGGAGACTATGGCGAGCCTGAGTGTAAAGAACGAGGACCTTTAATGCTGTCATGATTTCTTATTAGATTGATCATAAGGGGATATTACCTAATGGACTAAAGAGATCAATTATGCCAACTACTAGTTGGTGATCTGGGGCAAAAATGAGGCCACCCAGTAGATTATTGAGTAGAGGTTTCAGATGGATCTACTCACCCAGAAGAGCCAAGAGTGGAAGAGCTTCAATGCTAAGGTGTTTAAGTGGGGGCACATGCAAAAAGACCACAAGCACCACTACAAGCATGAGCAAGATGCATATCCATAGTAGCTCAAAGGAGAGTCCATCAAAGCTTGCTGCCTTGTGTTGTTTGTTGAGGTGATTGGTAAGAGCTAGGCCTTTGAGATGTTTGCTCAACACATAGTGATTAGTGGGTTCCTAAAGTGGGAGATTGCCATGCCCTTAGGGGAGATGTTTATTGCCACCATTTTGATGTAATCACTTTCATGGACCATCATGGACAAGAACAAAACCATTGTGGGTGTTGACTTTGACCACAAGGATTGGACGTGGCTATTAGAGGCTGAGATCCTCTAATGCTTAGAGGAGGGCCTTGATAGACTACCTCCAAACATGATTGATGCAGGACCTTCTCAAGTTAGTTTTTGTTTATTTTTCATGTAATGAATTTTCTATTAAGTTGTGTATTGTACATCAGTTTATATATTTTTGTCATTTTTATGATTGGTAGGCACTAGGTGATGCTATGGGCCCCAGCAGCATGGCACATGAAGAGGAGCCTCCACCACCACCTAGCGCCAGTAGCTAACTAGATCCTAATGTAGCCCTGTCATTAGGCATTTTTTTATTTTTGTATATTTTTGCATGATGTAGTATGGATGATCATCTCATGTAACATCATTATTTTATGGAATATAGTGGATTTATTTCTATATGATGTGTATTGCTATGTGTTAAGTGTTGATAGTGTGATGCATTGATGCAAAGTGATTACTAGTTTTAGGCCATTTTGGGCCACATATGTAGATAATGTTTTGATAATTTTAGATCATTCTAGGCCCAACAATAGTTTAGGGCCATTTTGGGCCATGTATTAAAATAGAGAGTGTTTCCATTTTTGTGTCATGGAAGGCCACATTGGTAGTTTTAGGCCATTCCTATCCATGTGATAGGAAGGGAAAAAGGCTACCAGTTTTAGGACATGGTGGGTTGTATTGTAGTTTAAGTCCTTCTTGGGCCATGCGTGCCAGTTTTAGACCTTGGTAGGCCATACTATGTTTATGTAAGTTTTTGAATCTTACAATTTTTTTATATGTGTTTTTGCTTTTTTTAATGTGTAAATTGATGGCTAAAAAATGAAAGTGTAAACATAACAACAAAATAAAAAGTGTGTAAGCATAGAAAAATAAACAATGCAAAAGTCTGAACTAAGCAAAAAATCTAAAATGTGAACAACATGCAAACAAGTCAAGTGGGCAGAAGTGGGACAAACAGGGACCCAACACTTATTGGACTAAGGACATACCTTAGTCATGTAGTTGTTTTCTAACTTGGTGTGGGTTAGGTGGCACATAGGGCTTGGAGGGTATGATATGATAATCACTCTAACCTTAATTATCTATATCCTCTGTGGGAGGCATGTCATTAGGGAACTCTATCTCTGATCCTTGTTCAGCATTGATGTTGCTAATGATTAGAGGAGTTTCATTGTCACCATGTATGATAATCTTGCCACCTTCAAATGGAAGGTGGATTTCCTGATGGATTGGGGAAGAGAAGGTCCACAGCTGGGCTTACTAGGGCCTACCCAAGATTAGGCTAAAACTTGACATCTCATCAACAACTATGAAATTAGCTATGGTGGGGAATTGCTCCCCCACCACAAAGGCTATTATGATAGTTTCCCTTATGAAAACATATGTCCCATTGAAAGACTTCAAGCATATCATCTTGGTTGGTTGAATTTGGTCAACAAGACCAGTTTTGTCAACAACTATGTATGGGATGAAGTTGATTGTCGTCCCATTGTCAACATGCACCCTGTGAATCCTACATTCTTCCATGCAGATAGTTATGAACATCAATGCGGTGATGACTTGACCCTTCTCAAGGTCTACCTTAATTGCCTCATCCCAAAATTCTAGGAGCATTGAACTCGATTCTTGAAGGGGAGGAGGCAACATCATAGCATGAATGGACCATTTGTACATTAGGATGTCCTCTATGATAGGAATGAAGGTCAACATGCGCACCAATGCTTCATGATGGGTAGAGGTAGACATCATGAGGTCATACAGGCTTAGAGTTATATTTTTCTATTTTAAAGCCTACTTTATGCCAATGTGTTAAGGAAGTCCTTTCCACTATCTACTACTTTGTTATTGCTAGCCTTCATCTACTTCATGCGATCCAAGAGATAGATCTCTCGTGGAGGGGATTTAGGCTTGGTTTTCTTGGTTTTCTTTGGAGCCTCAATGCTTCATTGTTGATCACTTTACTTTGGATCCTTGGTGCTCCATTGTTGATTGCTCATTGTGGCGGCCTCTTCAGTTGGTTGGGCCATTGGTATGGAAGACAAGGGGATAGGCCTAGGTGGACTTAGTGCCCTTTGCTCCTAGTGTTGCCTAAGCATCCAATCGATGAGGTGCTCATTAGACCTTCCAGTTTGCCATCTTCTTTGTCTATTGGTGTTGTTTGTAGGACGAGGTCTTGGGTGAGCAAGAGCTAATGCATTACCCAGCATTGAACTCCCAACAGGTAGGGAATTTGCACGTTGTAATGCCCTTATGACAAAGGGTGTTTAGGCTATTGCAACTGCAATGTGCTACAAGCCCCTGACCATAAAGGGTGTTATGGGCACCCGAGGTGGTGCTCTAATGACAAAAGGGGCCCTCAAACTATTTGATGCCAAGGAGGCCCCAATGTTGCCAGAGGACACACAAACCACGAATGGCTCCTGTGTTGGTTCTGCATTTTCATCAATGCTGATGGCATTAATGACATACCCTGCACCACTTATGTTTAGAGCATTCTTGTAAACCCCCATTGACTAGTTCTAGGGGTGCACTGGGTTGGTAGCATCAAGGACCAATTCATCTTTTCTAATCATACATTGGATGTCATTTTGCAAAACCATGCAAAATTTTGTATCATAACCTTGCAATTGGTGATACTAGCAAAATCGGTCCAATTGGAAGTGCTTACAAATCAAAGGCTTATTAGGAAATCCAAGTAAAGGATTTTTGACAAGCTTGCAATATTGATCATACTGCTTACGAGCATCCTTAGACATCTACTTATACTGGATGGATCTAGCATTAAGCAGTTGGTCCAAGAGCTTCGACCACTTAATAACCAACGGTGTATACATTGAAAAATCCTTGCACTCAAATTTAGGACTTGTGGTAGTTGGTGCCATGGTTATTGATGATGCAAGCTAGTTTGTCATCGCAATGCTAGTTGGCTGAATTAGATGGCCTGGTTGTTGGTTTGGCGTTGGCTAGCTTAGCCTCATTGGCCACCAATGTGATGGTTGTGGCTACTTGTTTGCTTTTGTCCTTGTCTTTCTCTTTCTTTTCATGTAAATTCTTGTAGGCCATGTAGGCTGGATCCTTGCTGGCCTCTACCACATCTTGAATACTCTTAGTTTGAGAAAATTCTTGGCTTAAGGACTATGGGCCAGGTAATACAATTTTGACTTGATAAAGTCATTCACTGTGCCTTTGAAAATGGCTAGTAAGTGGATCTTCGCGATAGGCTTACAGATCTCGTTAAGGAAAGTTCTCCACTACTAAATGAATCTCTACAAGGGCTCTAGATGGCCTTGCTTCACTTGCATCAATTAGTCCAAGGTCACTTCAAGCTTCAAGTTATACTTGAATCATGTAACGAATTTAGTGAGAAATTCCTCCAATGAAGTGAGGGAGGCCCTAGGGAGTGCACGGTACTAGTCTAGTACTTTTCTAGTTAGGGACATGGCAAAGATGTGCATGATGCCATTTGGCTAGGCCTACAGTAAGAGGCACTTTGACCAGAAAGTGACCAAATGGGCATTGGGGTCTCCTTCACTATTGTATTTGGTGAACTATGGAAGTTGTACTCCTGTAGGTAGCGCCAGTGGTGGGATTGTAGGACTAGTTGGATCATCCTAATAGAAGTCCATCACCTATACCATTTTAGAGGAGGTGTCCTTGAGCTACTTAACCTCTTTAGTGAGGCTTTGGATTAGCTAGAATACTTGATCCAAGTCAGGTGTGATGGTAGCAGGCTGCATAGGTTGCGTTGCCCACTAGAGTTGCTGGGTGGTCCATGACCTACCTTCAAGATGTGTGACCACGTGTGATGCCTATTGTATGAGCTATGTAGTGGACACAGTGCATGGGCCCCACCACTAGTTAGTAGTGTGGGTTGTCAAAAAAGGTGTCAACACGAAAGGTGGAACAAATGATGCCTAAGTCATGTATGATGGGGACAGAACATGCATAGTGTGCACATAAGGTTGTGTAGGTGCAACGGTTGCTATTGCAGAAGGCTAGGTAACTTAAATAGTCTAAATGACCTAAATGGACTAAACAAGCTGGGAAGAGATGATGAAAGGCATGATAAAGAAAAGGCTAAAGGGTAGGGTAACATCCTAATGCACCTGCTATGTTTGGTGAGTTGTCATCATAGATGTTGGCCTAGGAAACAACATGAGACTGCAGGATGATGGAGGAGTAGTAGTAGATGGCACCCAATAAAATGAAGCATGGAATGGGTTATCATGCTTAGATTGAGCCTCAAATTTATTTAGCTCCTCATGGAGTGATTGCTCATAGTCCATCCCTGCCTCATTGTCCATGTTGTGGATGAGGTCCTCCAACATCCATTGGTAGTCTTCCTTGAGCAATATAAAGTCAAAGTCATAAGGGAACCATTCCCTCCCATTATGATGCATGTGCTCATAACTACATTTGGCTTCTATTTCTTGGTGGTCTAAAGGTAAAACTTCCTAGAACTTTGCACAAACAAAGTTATATTGGTCATTATTGAGCACCATGACCTTAGGAGGTAGGTTACGTAGCTTGAGAGACTATCTTTGTGCTAGGACAAGACCCCCAAGAACATAAACTAGGAACTCCTATTGTATAGGCTAGAACATAACTGTGCCTGAAGTAGAGATTGAGGATTACTTGGGGTTCATGATGTGAAGAAAGATGCAAAATGTTGCTTATGTAGAAAAGGAGCAAAAATGGATAAGTGTAAAAACTCCTAGAAAATGGCTAAGTGTAGAAAATATAGAAAAATAACTAACCCTAAAATGCAATAGAAACGACGAAGTGTAAACGTGTTGAAAAATGGCTTAACTTTGGGACTATGCTTAGAGCCAACAATGCTTGCTACGCTAGAGCTAGCTACACTCTACTAGAGATCCAAAATTTTGACCAAGTGTAAACACCGGTGTTATCCAATGGGGTTCCAGGGGAATCAACAATGGGGACCAATTTGTACAAAGTACAGACAACACACAAGGCAACAACCAAGGGATTTGGCTAAAGAAGGAAATGAAGAAGGCCCTCCTTCTAGCGATATAAAATTGTAGCAATTGAAAACATCAAAGGCTAGAATGGGACACCGAGAGGTCCAAGATTGCACAATGTTGACCCCACCCTTATGCGAGGACCTACTGGAAAATGGAAGCAAGGTGCCAAAAATCGTCTTGTTGATCGAATTGGGACTTAAGATTGTTACGACAGAACATGTTTTAAGGTATTTGTACAATGTCAACGGTATTTGTAGCACTCATGAGGGTGAGCATAGTTATAGTTTTAAGCATGAAAATGGAGGTGCGAACATGCAAATAGATGCATGAATAGCGAAAGATGCAAGTGAAATCCCAAAAATGTGCAAGAAATGTGAAACATACAAAGAATGTGAGCTAAAGGGAAGATAGCACCAGCCCAAATGAGGGAGCATAGTCAATTATAAAGAAAAGGTGAGGAGGTATGTGATGCACAAATAGGCATAGTAGGCAATGTAGTCATAGTTTCAAGGTGTTTGGCTATGAAGATTGACATCCACCATGGAGTTTGAGCTTGCTGGGTTGGTTTCCATAGTGTCCTTCAAGTTTTAGTGATGTGTAGTGTGCTAGGCAACATCCAACGATGTCCACCAGGGTCCTGAAGTTCACCAAGGTGCTAAGTGTGCTTAGGTGTAAGGGTGCTTTGCTATTCAAGTGATTGAAAATGCCAATTAGAATGTTAAAATGCCAACCACTAAATGAAATTTCCAACCCCTAAATGTGAGGCATATGACTATTTATAAGGTTAGGATTAGCGTGAATCACAGATCAGAAGCCACATGGCAGAGGGATAGTTGGGACTATGCTAGCCCCAACTATGGTCCCACTAAAGCAAGATGGTGTTCTGCTGTTGTGCTTCAATGGACCTTGTGAAACTGCTAGACTATGACTATGCTGCCAAGACTACATGTAGGAGTGCCAAATAGACCATAGAGTACCTACAAATAGTGCAAAATAATACAAATTTAGAGACTACACTTTGGGACTACGTTGTCCACACTCTCGAGTGGTGTTAAGAGTAGGTAAAATTTAGGCACAAATGGGGGATGCAAATGAAATGCAAATTACTAATCTTGCTTCCTGAAGGAATGTTGGAGCTAAGATGCTAGCCAGTGTTGAGTTTTGAAACCTTCTAGAGGCAGTTTTGCATAGCTATACTCTAGAGCATAGCTTGAGGGGTTAGGCAATTTTGGCAAAAAAAGTAAAGTTTAGTGCTAGCTATGCTAACTACACTCTGGAGCATAGTCTTGACAAGGAAAGCGTAGCCCAAACACTTAGAAAAATCTTGCAAAATTGATGCCTACACACAGACTACGCTAGCTACACTTTGTAGCATAGCAAGGAGCATAGCATCAGAAGTTAGAAAATCTACCACACTATTTCATCCATCCCATACATGTTCAATCGCCTCTAGCCTGAGACTTAGAGAATGTTGAAAGGTGGACTTCCCAATCATTATGGAAAGGGCATGGCTAAGCACTCTTAATGCAAGAATGAACATTAGAGATCTTTCCTTGGAGATGTCAAAGGGAAATACATTTGAAAAGATCGATAAGAGATAAGTTCCATGAATTGCATACAGCCATATAGGGTGAAATTGTGTGCAGTAACTTTGTATAGTGAAATGAGCATCTATTTCTACATGTAAGCAATGTGCACAAGGAGCAAATATTCAAAGATGTTTGTATGCAATAGCCACAAAACAAGAGGACACCCAATGGGTAACCACTGATTTTGATAGCAACACAATGTGCATGGAACTTGCTGAGAGCCTGACATATTTCTATGTCACACAAATGGATAAACTCAAGAAAGTTCATCACCAACTATTTGATGATGAAAATACTGATGGGGAGAGTTGGAGATCTCTAAGAATTTTAAATAGGATCCCCTAAAGCTAAAAACTTTGCCTGTCAACCTAGAATATGCATTCTTAAAAAATGGCAAGCTAATCATACTAAATGCCAAACTTACTCCTAAACAAAAAGCAAAACTATTGAAAGTCATCAACAAATGATCGATAAATTTTTCTTGGTCATATCCAAAACTCACTAGAATTGATCTACGGATATGCCAACATCACATTTACATTAATCCATCCATGAATCCAAGGAGGCAACCACAATGGTGATTAAAACCAAAATTGAAACAAATTATCAAGGAATAAATTGAGCAACTCCTTAAGGTAGGGTTCATCTATCCCATTGTAGATAGCGAGTGAGTTAATCCACTCACCATAGTGCCAAAGAGAGGTGGCAAATGATGGGTTTGCATTAACTTTTAGGCTGTTAAACATGGCAACATTCAAAGATCATTTTTCATTACCATTCATTAATCAAGTGTTGGACACCATTTTTGGGCATTGCTATTATAGTTTTCTAGATGGTTATTGTGGCTATAACCAAATTTGGACTACACTAGAAGATTAGGCCAAAACAACATTTACAAGTCCCTTAGGGACCTTTTCATATTGCAAGATGCCTTTTGCTTTGTGAAATGCTCCAGCCACTTTCCAAAGCTTGGTCTTAAGTATCGTTTAGTAGAAAATAGGTAGTAGAGTAAAAGTCTTCATGGATGATGTCTTTACTTATGGTGCTACATTTGAGCAGGCCTTAGAACACCTTGAGAAAGTACTAAAAATATTTTTGAAAATAAATCTATGACTCAATTGGAAAAAGAGCCATCTCATGGTCCAAGAGGACATTGTCTTGGGGCACCAAATTTTGTAAGAAGGGATCAAGGTAGATCTTGAAAAGATAAGGGTCATCTAAGGAATCACTCATCAACCAAAAACTATCAAATATGTTTAGTCATTCCTTAGATAATCAACAATTCATAGAGAATTTCTCTAAGATTGTGAAACTATTGGTCAAGCTAACAAAGAAAGATGCTCCATTCGTCTAGACCAACGAATGTGAAAATGCATTCTAGAGCCTCAAATAGAAACTCATAGAGAATCCAATTCTATGAGCACCTGACTAGTCTAGATCATTTCATATCATGACAGATGCATCTAACTATGTCTTGGGATCATACTTACATAGTTGGATGATAAGAAATGTTCATATTTTGTCCACTATGCAAGTCAAAGCATTGTGGATGTACAACTAAATTACACCACCACAAAAAAATAACTAATGATAATAGTGTATGCTCTGGAAATGTTTAGGCACCATTTTCTTGAATATAAAGTTTTTATGCACATTAATCATAGTGCCATCCAATTCCTCATGAAGAAGCCAATGGTAAGTCTCCATGTCATACATTGGTTGGTGATCTTACAAGTGTTCGATCTTACAATGGTAGATTGAAACGAGATTGAGAATGTGGTCACTAATCACTTTTCTTGGTTGCAATGGGATAACAAAGGGGAGGAAAGTCCATTATCTGATCTATTTCCTGATGAACTCCTCTTTGCCGCTATAATAAATGAAAAAATGCTCGTAGAACCAAAGTGGTATAATGGAATCCTCACTTATCTTCTCACTCAGAAGATACCACAAGATTTGAACCACAAGAAGAAACAACTGTTTCTTCATCAAGCTAAGCACTTCATGAAAATCAACAAACACCTTTACAAGGTGTGTGTTGATGCATGGTTTATTAGTGTGTTCTTGATGCAAATCAATTATAAGTTCTCCAAGATGCTCATGAAGGCCATTGTGGAGGCCACGATGCTAAGAGACATAAGGCCATAAAAATCCTAATGGCAAGATACTATTGGCCCATAGTCTTCAAGAACACCCACTAATTTTTTCGATCCTATGAGCATTGTCAACAAGATGGTGGGATGACCACACAAATAAAGGGTCCTTAATAATGGATTCAACCACTAGAGCCCTTTGACATGTGGGGCATTGACTTCATGGATCCCATCACAGCCATGTCTAACAAGAAGGCATATATAATTATCATCATTTTCTACTGTACCAAATGTGCATAAGCAGCAACTGTCACTAACCGTACATCATCTTTTACTTCTCAATTTGTATAAAAAATTGTTGTAAACAGATTTGGGGTGCCACATGCACTGATTTCTAACAATGGAACCCATTTTACATGTGCTACTTTTTGAAAACTTATGCAATGCTTGGGGGTTGAACATAAATTAACAACACCCTATCACCCACAAGCCAACGATCAAGTAAAGATGACTAATAGGGAGATCACAAAGATTCTAAGAAGAACTATTAGCAAATATAGGAGATATTGGAGCACAAAACTCAATGATTCCCTTTAGGCCTACCACTCCACATGGAAACTTCCTATTTGCTACTCTCCCTATGAGCTAGTGTATGGAAAACTTCCAACACTCTCAATTCAATCTGAGCTCCATACACTCTCAACAACCTATGACGTGGACCTTGACCTAAGTCTTACATAAGGCATTCAACAAACAAAAACATGACCTTAGAATATGAAAAGTAAAATTTCAACCAAGAGATAGGGTTCTCTATTGGAATCCCACACACATACCTCAAAAAACTAAATTCCAAACATTGTGAATAGGGCCTTATATAATTGATGAAACCTTTCCTTTTGGAACCATGATCATATACAAACTTGACAGCCCAAATAAAGAGTAGTTAGTTAACATCCAACATGTAAAGCCTTTCCATGAGCCAAAGTAAGCTAGTGCAACAATTACGTTAATGGATGGACAACCACACTCAATGTTTGGGATCTCCTTCTTCCAACATAGTCATGGGGGAGATGGCCATCCACACTAATCTTCCATGTGGCTCCTTAATTTTTCCTTTTTTTTTTGTTTTACACATTTTTGTCTTTATAATTTTTTTATTTTACACCATTTTGATTTTCAAAATTTTTCCTATTTTACACCATTTTTTGTTTTACACCATCATTAGTACATTTAAATATATCTTCAGTATTTTAGACTTTCTTATATATTCGACTTTATTTTAGTGTTAGTTTCTAATTTTTTTTAATAAATGTGTTTTGTGCCAATAGGATATAGTGATGTATAGTGACCGAAAACATCGGTGGCTAGAAAAATGACGATGGGCCGTCGGCCGTTGACAGTCTTGACCCTGTTTCTGCGGGAGGGCCGTGCTAGATGGGGATGGAAATGGGCCACCCTAAATGGTCTGGTCAATCAAACAAGGACTTAGTCAGTGTCTATATAACCTTTTTCAATGTGTGATCTAAAGAAAATGAGATTGATAGCACGAAGTAATTCTTAAATGCAAAAGAAACAGAAAACAATGTAAACTGCAATAATAAACAGGAGATAATGCAAAAATGTAGTTAGAAAAAATGCACCGCTTCGAAGTTATGACCTCGCTCTATCAAGATGGATACAATCAGTTGCACAGCGTTAGGAAGTGCAGAGATNATTAGCCAACTAGATTGCTCAGAAAATTGGAATCAAAAAGTGTGAAAAGAGAGCCTGAGTGCCAAAAGCCAAAGTATCCCTATGCCCAAGCGAGCCAGAGAGAGAGTTTAAGCATCGCTCATTGGGGTATTTATAGGACCAAGGGCACGCGCAAGATGTATTTTGAACACCACGTGCCCTGGGCTTATGTTGACTTGTCCATGCTACACATGCCTGCATGACCATTGGGCAAGCCTGCCACACCATAATTACAAATCTACTACATCATAATTACACTATCAGAGCAACGGTGCAATTAGGTGAGGTGCATTGATGTCATGTAACTGCTCATTATGTCTTAGCATGCTTTCTAGCGTAGCATTTGGCCTAGCGTAGCATCTTGTCATGCTATGCTATGCTACGCAGTGTAGCATAGTGTAACCATTAGTTTGAAGCAAAAAATCTACGTTGTATCCCACTGCATGTGTTGGGAACCTTCACAGTGTTGTGACTGCTGGTCATAGATTTGCTACACTATGCTAAGCTACATAGCATATCATAGCGTAGCAGCTTTCCTTAGTCACAAAAACGTCGCCAATATACAAACTTTGCCTTTTGCACTACAAAACTTACGAACTTGCTGATCCTGCACTTTGAGATGCCTTCTGTCACTTAGGTAGAATTGTTATGCCTCGCTGCGCCATGTAGCTAACTGTAGCGTAGTAGCAAACATGACCTGATTTTGGCCAAGTTCACCGCTTTCTAACGGAAAGAGACATTGCTGAAGGACTTGGAGTCAGGCGAGGGGACTAACTATCTAGCTTTTACTATGCTATGCTACATTGCGTAGACTGTGCTTCTGCAAACATCTTTTGAAGTTCACTACACTACATAGCGTAGCATAGCATAGCAAACTCCTTAACTTAGAAAACTTGCTGAAGTGGACAGTTTGAAGATCAGAACATCCATCTCCTGAAGAACTGTCATAATGCTGCATGCATTGCAAAGGCCTGGTGAAGCAAGCATGCCTTCAAATTTTGGGGTGTTTCATTGGCCCCTCTTTCTCGACGTCTAGAGGACAGGCTTGAGAGATGTTAACAAAGAAAATGAAACACCATGGAAGGTGTGATGCTATCATTGCTGCTCCGTGACCACCAAGATGTCACTCGGCTACACTTGAGAGTGAAAGGGAAAATCAGGGAGGAAGGAGGTTCAGGAGAAGGGTAAAGAAGATGTTTAGCAAGTCCCTCATCAGAGTGCTCATGAGGGACTTATTCGCGTTTTCACCTTTACCTTCGTTGGCCTTCGACCCTCTGTAGGACAGGTGTTCCTTTCCCAAGATAAGCTGTGTTACATCCGAGTGGGATTTTAACCTACCTAAAGGTGCTTCCCATGTAGCGAGCTGTGTTACACACGTCATGGAAATTGCTCCCTGAAGTAGCCAAGCTAGTCAAGGTACTCACTTCGCGACGCCGTAGCGTTTGGTGCTACGGCAAGTTGTGCTCTCGATCGCACCTTGTAAGCATGATGGAGAGAGAAATAGCCACGATGCGAAGCGAGGGCAAAGATATTACTTACTACAGACATTGTTGAAGCTCTTGGACACCCGTGCTGGTGCATGGTGTCCCAAGTAGGAAGGCCAGCAGTGGCCTTGGCAATATCAGTGCGGAGGAGCTGGCCTCGAAGATGCTAGGATTTGTTGTGAGTGTGGATGCTTTGGAATCCCTGCCAAAGGCATGCATTCTTAGTTCAGTTATGCAATCAGCTACCACATAGCTAAACGTCGTGTGAGCCTAGGTGTTGGCAGGGGGCTGGAGGATAACAATATTGTGGCTAGGCCACAATACTATTAGAACTCCAGCGACAGGCACTGGTTGAGGAACTATCATCAGGGTGGTGGGTCATGGTGACGGTAGGTCCAGAAGGCTAGTGCGACATCATATGACATCTCTGAAGGGTCAGCACGATGCCAAGGATGGCAACGTTGCATGTGTTCCAGATCTTGTTCCCATTGCGTCATGAACCACGTTCTGGAGCTATAACGTCCCACCCACATGTTGGCACTATGCATGCTCGTTCGATGTGTTCTTAGCGCAGATGCATGTTAGGGACATGACGTGAACCTAGTTTAAGGTCTTGGTAGACCGTGTGTTGGTTTAGAGTCCCAACGGAGAACTGTGCTAGTTTAAGGTCCTAGCAAACCGTACATGCCAGTTTAACGTCATAGTAGATGTGACATGCTAGTTTGTAGTCATAGTGAACTAGCTGTGCCGGTTTTACATCGTAGCATACACTGCTCATTGTGGTTTCCAGTTTATCATCATAGTGGACAGTGCTTGTTGCTGTTACCATTTTAACGTCGTAGCGGACATTGCTGGGTGTTGTTGCCAATTTAACATCATAGCAAACATTGTTAGGTTTTGTTGCTAGTTTAACGTCATAGCGGACGTTGCTGGGTGTCACCATGCTTTAGATGTAGTATGGCTTGAGGTACGAGTGATTCACCGGGTTGGTGAATTCGTTGTCATCCATGTTTGCTAGCTTGAAGGCTCCATTCTTGAAGGCTTTAGTGACCATGTAAGGGCCTTCCTAGTTGGCTGAGAATTTGCTCACATGCTCATGGATGGCCTTGAGGATGAGGTCTCCCTTCTGTACTGGCCATTGATGTAGGTCTGCATGGTGCTTTTGCTGTTGCTTACTCTGGTAGTGCTCTATGTGTCTCAGTGTCTGCGGGTGCTCCTCTATTGAGTCGAGGTTGATGGTCTGCAACTCGTTGTTCTAGGCTTCGCTTGCGACATCCGAAAGGATTGTCTGGAGTGATGGTACTTGGAACTCAAGAGGCAACACAGCTTCGAATCCATAAATAAGGTTGTAAGGAGTCTTACTTGTCACAGTTTTGCATGTCGTCTTGTAGGCCCAGAGAACATAGAGGATTTTCTTGTTCCACCACCTCTTGCTATTGCCAAGCATTCACTTTATCAAGTTGATGATAAACTTATTTGTAGCCTCTACCTGCCCGTTCGCCTATGGATAGTACGGGGAGGAGAATTACGGCTTAATGCCTAGATTACTACAGAAGGTTTGGGTTTCCGTACTACTGAATTGTGGCCCATTGGTGGTTACAATAGTCATTAGAAGCCCAAACCTTGTCACGATGTGATCCAGGATGAAATGAAAAATTTTCTAAGATGTCATTTTCCTCAGGGGAATAGCTTCCACCCGCTTAGTAAAATACTCAGTGGCGGTGATAATGAAGCTATGCTCTGCGGAGGACTTAGGCATGATGGGTCCTATGAGTTCTAGTCCCCATCATTGGAAAGGCCACATGATTTGCATTGGGTGCAGGTCTGTGGGTGAGACATGTATGAGATTTTTGTATCTCTAGCACGTGTCACACGTTTTGACTTTCTACAGGCAGTCACACTCCATGTGGGGCCAATAGTACCCTAGGCATCTGATTTTTGTAGCCATAGCCCTGGGTACTATGTGTCTACCGCACAGCCCCTCATGCACTTCATTAACTACCTTCTACACCTGCTCTCCACCCACGCATGCTAGCAATATCCCATCGTAGTAGCATCGGCATAGGACGTCATTCCCCATGAGCATATATTACCAGGCACGCTTGCGGATTGCATCTCTCTGAGCAGATGTCAGTCCACTTGGGGGTTCGCCGTGTTACAGGTAGGCTTTAATGTTAGCGTACAACTCCTGGGTATCCACAGCACTAATAGAGGCCACGTGTCCTGCCTAAGTGATAGGCATGATACATTTGTTAATCAAGGTTGGTAGACTTCCAAACAAGTGTGGTGGAATGTTTAATGCAAGGGTGGCTAAGGCATCTGCCACAGTGTTCTCATTGCGTGGCACGTGTTGCACATCTATGGTTGCAAATTGCTTAAGCATGCTTTTTGATAGGTCATAGTAGGGTTGCAGGTGCGTAGCATTGTAGGCATAAACCCTGGTGATTTAATTCACAACTAGCTGCAAATCACCATGGATTGCCAGGTGTTGTATGCATAGTGTTTGTGCAGCAGAGAGGCCTCTGAGTAGCCCCTCATACTCTGCCACATTGTTGGTGTAGGGAAACGTAAAATAATAAGCAGACGGGTGCATTTCCCCAGAGGGGAACGTAATGACAGTAGCTGAGCTACCTCCTTGCGCGGTTGAGGTGCCGTCGAAGTGTAGGGTAGCTTCTAGGTGCAATGGAATGATATTGATAGTGCCAACATGTTTGTCTATGAATTTGGGGTCTATGGTTGCATGGTCATCGATGGGTGAGGCCGTAAGTTGCATTGCTATGGCTTGACCCTTAGTTGACGATTGGCTTACATAGTGTAGATCAAACTCCATGGTTATCACTTTCCATCGAGCTATCCTGCTGCTTTCATAGAGGTTGTTAGTGATAGGCTGGAGTATGTTGCTTTTGCAAATGATGTTGACTACACTACGGAATAGATAGTGCCTCCATTTTTTTAACATAAACACTAATGCAAGGCAATGCCTCTCTACTTCGTTGTATTTCACCTCATGCACTATTAACACATGACTCAGGTAGTACACTGGTATGTCAGATCCGTCATCTCATTTCTGACATAGCAGTGCTACAATAAATGTGTTGGAGGTGGCAAGGTAGATGAAGAAAGGCTTATCCCTTTGTGGTGGATGCATAGTTGGGAGGTGCGAGAGTTCTTCTTTCAAGTCATCGAAGGCTTGTTGACACTGGGTTGTTCACTCAAAGTCAACCCCTTTCTTTATAAGATGTTGCATGGGGTGTAAATTATCACTCAACCTTGCTATAAACCTTCAAATGAACTATACCCTACCTTGCAACCCATGTAGCTCTTTGAGGTTTGTAGGAGGTGCGAAGTTGACAATGGCCTTGACTTTGTCAGGGTCCATCCTTATTCCAGCCTCTGATACTACGAATCCTAACATGCATTTGGTTTTTACACCGAAGACACACTTCTTAGGAATAAGGCATAGATCATGCATTTGACAACATTTAAGGACTACCCCTAGATCGCGTGGGTGATCAGCTACCTCCTTGGACTTGACTGTTATATCATCTACGTAGTCATTTAGTGTTTCTAGGATGTAGTCACTGAAGATGTAAGTCATGGCTCACTGGTAGGTTGCTCCAGCATTCTTGAGCCCAAAAGGCATGATAGTGTAACAGAAGGCCCCCCATGGGGTCATGAAGGTCGTCGTTAGTTGATGCTCCAAGTTGATGCAAATTTGATTATAATCGGAGAAGCCATCCATGAAGGATAGCAAAGCATGACCAGTGGTAGTGTCAATGAGTTGATCAATGCTTGGAAGTGAGAAGTTTTCCTTGATTGTTTCTTTGTTCAGATCCTAGATGTTTATGCAAATTTGTATTCCTCCTACTTTCTTAAATACCACAACAATGTTGGACATCCATTCCGAATAATCAACTACGCAAATGAAACCAACTTGGTACAGCTTGGTGATTTTGTCCCTTATGGCTAGTACAATTTTTGGTTTGACTTTCTGAGCCTTCTTCTTGATTTCCTTCATGCACGTGTCTAGGATGATGTTGTACTATATCAGCCGTGGGTCTAAACTCGGCATGTCACTGTACGACCATGCGAAGACTTTGATGTTATCTTGCAAAATTTTGGCTACGCTTTCGTGTGTCTGCATGTCTAGGAGGAAGCTAAGCTTTAAATTTTTTACCTTCCCCTTGGATGTGGTCATAGGCATCTCAATGAGAGGGTCTTCAGTTACATCCCTAGCCTCCAAATCTAGGGTTCGGACTAGATGCTCAGGCTAGTCTGGGGATGCTTCTAAAGACGCTATGGTGTTAGCTGTGGTTGATCCCCAATCAATCAGGTCGGGGTTCAATTGTCTCATGAGCTTGCCATGTGGACCTGCTAGGGCTAAAGGTGTGGAGAGATCATGCTAGCTTTCCATTTTTGCCTAACCTATAAAAATGAGATTAAAGCCTGGTTAAAAATCACCTATTGGTAGCAATCGTGTATAATGAAAACTTGCAAAGCAATAACAAGATGTATGATGTAGAGATTAAAATTTTGTCATTTTAAAGTCATGGTAGACCATTATGGCATGGAGATGCAGAGCTGCTAAAATGGGAAATGTAAAACTGTCAATGTGAAAATGTGATGCTGCTAGTTTAGCATCATTGCAGACTGTGAACGTATAATAGATCGAAACATGCTAGTTTAAGGTCTTTTTGGACTACGAAAGTTGCAACTGTTTTGAGGTTTGCTAGTTTAAGGTCTTTTTGGACCGGTAAAAGCATAACTATGCAACAATTGCTAGTTTAAGGTCTTTTTGGACTGGTATAATCGAAAATATATTTTTTCATTTTTTTGGGAAAGCAAGCCATTAGCTTGATATGTGTCAAGGTTTTAATGCTAACAATGCTACGATGTTGTGGCGAGCATGCTACTCTGTATGACACACTTCGCATTAAACAGAGAGAGAGAGCGACAAGTTTCCCTTTTTACCATTACATCCATAAATAGGGATTAAACCCTGGTAAATTTGTCATTCTCACCGTAAGAGCATAGAGCCCATATTTGGAGCACAAGGCAATTCCAAAACGATTGTGCTAACAGCGAGCAAGGAGGTTTTCTGCACAACGACGAGGAAAAAAAGTCTACAAGAAGGATGATGGCTCTAAAGAAGGAACACATGAATTTGGCACTTGCGAAGGTCAAGGAGGTGAAGCAAACCCTATGGCACATGACACAAGCGCACGTCACGGTGCAAAAGGACACACCATTGACCCGGTAGGTTACTATGCTTCCTCTATTTTTTTGTAATTTCGTTATCGTTTCTTACTTTTTTTGTTCTCTACTTTCATTTTGCATCCTAGTTTTAGCCATTTGTGTTTTTTGTTATCGCGTTGTTTTGGCCTTTGCATCATCGTTGTTGCCATCTCAGCCATGGCGAGTGCATAAATTTCATGCCATTGTTGCATGCAAGGCTGCTTAAACCGCCACTACCGTGGTTGTCATAATTGCGGGGGTTTGGGTAGTTTAAGTTACTTGGCTTTCGAATGGTGTGACGTAGAACCCTTGGGAGGGTTGAGCCATGCATGATGTGAGAGTGCGACATGTGTTTTGTCAGGGTGTATTGTTAATTGCCCTATAAGGATTAATTGCTCTGTTGCTACGCTAGGCTATTTTTGCTACGCTACCACTTTCGTGTTCTTTCTACGCTATGTGTGAGAAGAGGATTATGCTATGCTATATGCGTGGATTACTAAGTGTTGCTACATTTCATGTGTATTGCACTTAGACATGATGCTTACATTTGCTGGTTGCATTGTGCAGGATGGGGCTAAGGCCAATCCTGATTATTTTAGAAATTAGAGGGGTCTTGTGTCATGTGAGCAAACCTATGGCCAATGATCCTCCTCCCCAGATATGTGTGGGAGAGTAGAGGGTCTGGTTCATGAAAGGGACACAGGACTTCTTATAATTCCTCCTTAACCACTTCAGTGTGATCATTTGGTCATCCCTAGAGGAGGACGCGGTCGGCATAATAGAAGCCATATTGCCTAGGACAAGTCGGGGCATTCTAAGGTTTCTAACTGATGGGGCAATCATGAGCAGGCAGGGAGAAGGATCCAGTCAGCGCCCAATAGGGTTAAGGCATTTGGCTTGCATCTGGGAGATGCCTAAGTATAGCTGCTACCACCATTACAACACACTATTCCTTGCATGTTTTATGACAATGTGCTTCCAAAACCCATAGGGAAATGTCTACTGTGCTAGCGAGTGAGTTTTGCAACCTTGTTCTGCTGTGTTTGTGCGATGCTGGCCATATTGGCCAAATGCTAACAGTGTGTGTTTATTATCAGGTTCTTCATCAACAAGGATGGAGTTCATGACTAACCAGGTCTATTGGCTACAGCACAAATATCCCTACAGGAGTTCTCTTTTGCTGAGAACCTACAAGCGGGTGTGATCGATCAATGCAGGGGTGAATACCACAACTACATAGGATTTTATTCTATCCCCTACGATCAGTGCAAGGGGAAGGGTTGGCTAGATGAGGAGTGGGCAGAACCCTTCAAACCATTCACAGTTGAACAAGTTCTGGTTGAACTTCTGTTGTTCCTGTCATCGTATAGGCCTGGTAGGCCAAACAGTAAGTGTCGTATGCTTAAGTTTCTTTGCAAGCTTTGTACTTTCTAAGTTTTTATGATAAATGTTTTTTGTGAAAACTGTTGTAGTGGCGAAGAAGCCCCAGGAGGTGATGGTGGTAACCGCCAAGACACAAGAGGTAAACATCTACTTCAAATATGATGAGATAAAAGCAAGCCAACGTTGGATAAACGATGTGGCTTCAGACTCCTTGGTCTTGAACATCGAAAATTCTAGGCTTATGGATCTATTCCTAACCCCGAATCTGAGCGTTCCTACCACCAAGATGCTCTCCCTAGTCAACTCCTTTTCTGAAAAGGCAGGCCACTTCCACATACACATACGGGATGTGCAAGTCGTCATTGAAATCAATGACCAGCTGGTTGCGGACCTGTTCCATGTCCCTGCCGACAGCATCCTCATAGGGTCAAAGGGCAAGAAGGAGCCAACCCTTCAGAAGAAGGATATTTAGGAGCAGTTGGATATTGCTAAGAAGTGAAAGGGGCTCCCCATGGAGAAGCTTAAAAACGGGCCCGCCAAGGAGATTTACCCTATCTTCCGTGCTCACACATTCCCCCAACTGCTTACCCAAGGGAAGGTCCTTGGGATTGAGTAGGCCTAGATAATGTGGGAGGTCATGGAAGAGGAGGCTTGCTACAACTGGGCCAACTTTCTATATAAAGGCTTGTAGGCTGAAATTTTGGAACTCCATAAAAAATTAGAGTCCCATTCCAACATACATTATGCCTTCTACATAGGCTGTCTGAAGTGCTTCACAAAGTTTTTGGTGGTTCACGAGAATGGAGTCTAGGTTATGCGAAATCGCAACCAGATTTCTAGACCATGGATTTGCCAAATCCTCTGGACCACACTTGCCCAAGATCCCCTGAAAATAATCAGGGAGTCATTCTCTTTGACGAATAAGGATCGGGTGGCTCGCAATGTTCGTGGTCAAGAAAACATAGGAGAGACACCCCCTACTGTAGCTGGTAGCGTGTCACAAGGGGAATGTCTCATAGCTGAGACTGTGCCCAAGAAGTTGTAGTTGAAGAGGCCTCCCTAGCTAAGGAAACCCTTCGTGTGGAGGAAGAGAAGGGGTGAAGACTACGGCTTAAACTGCAGAGGACACAACCCCCCATTGGTAAACGCTTTTGTTCAATGCTTACTTTTTCATTGTCTACTATGTTATGCTATGCTAGGTAGCGTAGCATAGCATAGCACCTGCTTTAAGTTAATCTATATTAGACTAATGTCAACATGCTTCTTTGCTGGTAGAGGAAGAAGAAGAAGGCGACGAAGAGGTGTTAGCCCCTAAGGCAAGGACGACAAATAAAGACACGGAGACCCCAATCTTGGAAGAAAGGGCCTCGGTCAAGAAGAAGGGAGCTCTTGTCACTAATGCAGGGGCTCTTGTCATTAGGGAGAATCCTCCTACCAATGAGGAGGGCACTTCTGGAGATGAAGTAGGTTCTCCTTTAAATAAAAGGGACGTTGGTCTTTCCAAAGGAAAGGCACCAGTGCATGAAGAAGAGGCTTGTGCAGACTCAGCAGGGCCTTCTTCCAAGGCTACTACCATCATCTTGCATTAGCAAGAAGGGAGACCACAACTGGATGCTGGTGAGTTCGGAAATATGTCTGCCTTGTCACAGCCCCTTTTTGACCATTGCTAATATGTTTAGTCATGTGATAGATGCTATTGTTGATGCTGTAGGGCCCTCTCCGACTCGTGCAGAGTCATGGGCCGAGATCCCTGATAAGCTTACGTTCATGTAGGGAATCGTTGATGACATGATCAATCGCCTTCAGTAGGAAAACCCTGACACAGGTAAGTAGTAGTGTTAGGTGCTCTCATGTTATGCTAGAATTTTTTAAGTTTACTAACCTTGCTATGCTAACACGATTGTTATGCTCTTTGTTTCATGGTAGCCACTTGGCTCAAATGGGACTCAGCATGACCTTTGAAGGTCAGTTTCATGCCTACATTCCCACCTAAAGTGACCAAGGTATCTCGTCGCGCATATGATGAGGCTTGCAAATGCATTTTTCACTCAGCATGCTCCTTGTGGGAGTATAAGCGCATCAACAAGGACCTATGGAAATGGGTCCAAATAGCTGAGTAAAGAGAGGCCAACCTAGTCATCGAGCTGGAGGATCTTAGGTCAAGGAACTAGTTCCTCATAGCCCATGACACTAATAATGAGGAACGGTGCATGGTTATGATAAAATACGCCAGATTTTGGACTGTCACGCATNTAGTTTAGTGCTAAGGTTTATGAATGGGGGCAGTACTAGAGAAACCATAAACACATGTATAAACGCGAAAATGCCACCCATTGTAAATTGTACAAGGACGCTGTTGTGGAGGTGTTTACGTATAAAGCATTCGTAAATGCCATCGATGCTTCTAAGGCCTATGCCAAGTTCAAAGAGCAGGTAAAGGTTATAGAATCTCCTGACCTGAAAGTGGACCTTCCCACAGGATAGACCGCAACCATCTCCTTTTCTCCAGGACCACCAAGTTGGACAATCGCCGAAAGGGAGAGGGCTGCTACAGATGCTGAACCTAGTAATAAGCGTTGGATGGATATCATAGCAGAGGAGGTCTGGAACCACCTTGGGCCTGATTTTGACTAGATACCTTTTGAGACGAATGCAGGCCCTTATTAGGTTAGTCTCTTTCTACTGTGTTAATTCTTATGTTGTATTGTAGTTCACATTTGTTGCCCTAGCTGACCACTTCACTCCTGCGATGCAGGCTCCAAATGAGGACGCAGGGCCCATAGAGGAAGGGAATGAAGAATTGGCAGAGGATGACACAGGAGAAGGCAATGCAAAAGGAAATGATGCAAAAACGAAAGGTGAAGATGATGTGAACAGAGACAACCCATGATAACATGGGAATTTTTTTTTGGAATTTTGAATTTTTGAAATTTTGAAGTTTTGAAATTTTGTAAAAATTTTGCAAACACTATTTAAAAGACAAGATTTTTGAATAGAGAAAATAAATTTGTAAAAGAAATTGGTTCTATGTTAACTTGTGTATTGCATACATGTTGCATTTTGTATAAAATGTTCATACTTTCATGTGCTAATTTTAGGCCATTTTGGGCCATTGCTAGTTTTGGGCCATTTTGGGTTGTTGCTATCTTTAGGCCATTTCAGGCCATTGCTAGTTTTAAGCGATTTCATACTATTGCTAGTTTTAATCCATTTTTGGCTATTGCGTAGCATAGTTTTAGGTCATTCCGAGCCATAGCGTAGCATAGTTTTAGGCCGTTTCGGACCATAGTGTAGCATGCCAAAAGAGATGATACGTTAACAAAGAAAAAAGTGATGAATGTGCAAGGGATGGCAACTGATCAAGAAGTAGTGGGGTTCCTACGCTATGCATAGCTACTTCTTGACCCATCGTGGGTTGATCATAACATAAGGCCGAGGTGTTTCACCAGGGCCCTCGTTCACGTCATTGTCCCCCGCTTAGAAGGGCAACTCAACCCATGCACTTTTGTTTTGGTAAATGGCTTGCTAAGCTGATTCTCCTATCGGATGTTCAATGTGTGTGTGAGTAGGTGCTTCATTCTCAGAGGTTATAACCTCTGAACCCTACTCCATGTCCACATTACTGATCGCTTGCGTTGCTACTTCATCACCATGGATCACCACTTCCCTGCTTGTGTATGGTAGGTGAATTTCCTGATGTATGGATGAGGAGACAACCCTAAGTTGTGCTAACCATGATCTCCCCAAGATCAGGTTAAACCTGGGCATTTCCTCAACCATGATGAATGTTTAACCGGTCCCCTACTACGAAGTCTATGTGAACTGTGCCTTTCACCAAGACACGTGTCCCATTGAATGACCTCAGGCATCATGTTGCTGTGGGTTTGATTTGGTTGACCAAGCCCAACTTGTCCATAATAGGGAAGGGGATGACATTCAAGGAAGCCCCATCATCAACGTGTACCCTTCGGATCTGGTGTTGGCCAACCTAAATTATGATGAAAAGGGGTGCTATCATCACCTGACCCCTTTCGAGATCTTTCCTAATGGTGTCATCACTGAAAGTCAATTGGGATGGCTCAGGCTCTGCAAGTGTAGAGGGAAGCATGACCGAGTGGATCGATTCTCTTCTACTACCATGTCTTCGTTGACCAGAATCACCATCAACATGTGGATCAGAGCTTCGTGGTGGGGGATAGATGTCATGATTAGGTCGTACAAGCTTAGTGTAGCATTTTTCTATTTTAGAGCTTACTTGACCTGAGTGAGGGCATCCAAAAAGTCTTGGCCACCCACTTGTTTAACATTTTCCTCCTCTTCGATTCGTCCTAAGAGATGAATTTCCTGAGGAGGGGTGACTTCGAGTCTAGGTTCAAACCCTTTTTTCGCAGGGTGGCATGGTCTATGCGATTATGACAATGTTCATCTTTGGTGATGAGGGCGTAGACATAGGGGGTGGAGACATAGGCTTGGAAGTACCAGGGGCAATACTTCCTCTCGACGTCTCACCTATGAAATGCACTTTCCATTTTTTAGGACGAGAAGGTTGTTCAGCTATCTTATGCGAGGTGGGGGCCATCGAAGGAGTCGACCCCCTAATGATGAAAGGCGATAACGGTGTTAACGGGTGAAGTAGCGTGGTTTCGTTAACATGTGGCATGGAGATGAATGCGTGTGAGGCAACTCTTAGAACGAACGGCTGTTGTGAGCTTTGATTAGCCACTCATGGTGCTGGTGCACTACGCTAAGGCACACGGACCATGAATGGCTATTGGGGTGGCCTAGGATCACTGTCAATGCTGATGGCATTGATGACATAATCAGCATTGTTAGCATTGAGGGGGTCTATGTAGATATGCATAGATTTTTTTTCAAGACGTACTGGGTTGCTTTCATCCAACACCAGTTTTCCCTGGTCGATCAATCTCTAGATGTCATCTTGCAACACCAGAAAGTAATCCGTGTTGTGACCACACTGTTGGTGGTAGTCACAAAACCTGTCTAGCTTGAAACCCTTAGGAATTGGGGGCTCATTGGGCAGGGCCAAGGAGGGGTTCCTAAGGAGCTCACAATAGCATTGATGTCTACTGATTGCTTCTTGCGACATTTTCTTGTATTTCATCTGCCCCGCTACCAATAGCTACTTCAGAAGTTTTGAAAGCTTGAGAGGCAGTGGGGTGTACTTTGAGTGATCTTTATGCTCAAAGCTTGGTTTGGGTTGTGCAGATGTCTCAGGTGCAAAAATTGGAGGTTTCAATGTGTTGACCTTCTTGGGCATGGGGTTAGCTATGGGTATGGCCAGTTTCTTATTGCTCTTGTTACCATTTTTGCTAGGTCTAGGCTTGGCCTCAGTCGTCATAGCAGCTACTATGGTTGTTGTGGCCTTACCCTTGCTCTCCTTTGTGAAGGTCTTTTTATAGGTAAAGTAGGTCGGGTCTTTGCTCGCCTCAGTCACATCCTGTATACTCTTAGTCAGAGCAAAGGCTTGACTAAGAGTTCGAGGGGTGAGGTATTATAATTTAGACCTGATAAAATCATTCACTACATCCTTAAAGATGGCCAATAAGTGGGCCTCTGCGATGGGCTCACGGATTTCATTAAGGGTTATGCTCCAATGCTAGATGAATTTCTGGACTGGTTCTAAAGGCTCCTGCTTCACACTCATCAACTAGTCCAGCATGATTTCCAGCTTCAAGTTATACTTGAAGTGCATCACGAACTGGGTTAGAATCTCTTCTAGAGTTGAAATGGATGAGCGTGGTAGCGCGCAATATCAATCTAAGGCTTTCCTAGCTAGGGACATGGCAAAGACAGGAATAATCATGTGCGACCATTATTGTAACAAAAGAGATTCATACCTAAAGGTAAATAGATGAGCATTGGGATCTCCCTCCTAATCGTACTTCGTGAAGTGTGGGAGAGACATCCCTGGGGGTAACGTTAAAGTAAGGATTGCAGGGCTGATGGGGTCATCCTGGTAAAAGTCCATGACTTGTACTGTGTCAGACCCAACAGCTTTGAGGCATTTTATTTCCTCACTGAGGGTCTAGATGAGTTGGAATGCTTGATCCAAACCCTGCAACAGTGTGGATGATTGGGGAACTATTGAGGTAGTTCCCATCTATCGAATGGCAGGGGTGGTTGCATGACCCATTGGCGGTACCATTGGGGTAGCCCCCGCGAGAGGTGCTGCTTGCACTATCCACCACCCAGCAGGTGGTGCTATTGGAGTAGCAACCGCAATTTCAGCTGCCAGATAGACTGCTTATGTCACTGATGGAATAGACCATAGCCTTGTGTTGGGTTGTACCATTTGCGGGGTTTGGTAGGTCTGAGGGAAAACATAATGAGACATCTACGACAGTTGTGGAATAGGTGAAGAAGTGAATGGGGTCCACCATGTGGATGGTCCTAGGCCTACCGTTGTGGGTAGAACAGTTGTGAATGTAGAAATTGAAATGGAAGTTACGTAAGACTATGAAGTAGGTACAGTGTGAACATGCGGAAGGGTAGCTATGATTGGTGTATGATGCGCTATAGGAATATGCTGATGAATAGTTTGCAAAGGCATAGTTGCTAAAAATGAAATAGGGGAATAAGGGCGTTGATATGCCGGGAATGTGACATGGCTATCCATTGTGGCTGTAGTTGCAGGCTGTGGGAGCATAGGCGTGATGAAAAAGGGAGCGGTGATAGTTAACGGATTGGCCCAGAAGGATTGGGTAGGAGGGACAGGAACGAGGTTGGTTTGACCTTCCTCGCCAGATTGGGAATTGAGTTTCTCTTATCTGTCCTGAAAAGCATCATCCTGGTTAGACGTTGTGTCTTGCTGCTCCCTAAGCCTAGCCAACTAGATTAGTTAGTCTAGAAGCCTTTGGTTTGTCTATGTCAAAGGTATGGAAGCGCCGGGAGTGGGAACAAACTCCTTCCCGTCGCAGTACAAGAACTCGAAGCTACGTTTATCTTCGAGTTTGTGTACATCCAAAGGCAGGTTTTCCTGAACCTTTGCACAGAGGAAGCTATAACACTTATGTTATTGGGCCAAACCCTCAAGTCCCTGGTTTTGGATCCTGAAGGATCAACATGTTTCCAGCATTGGGTTCAATGGTTGTTCGGCACCAATGATGCCTTCAACCGTGATGGGAACCTCAACGTTGAGGGTGTTAGCAGCGATAGTTGCAGAAGTCATTGCTACTAGGCTAGACAATTTTGCAAATGAAAAAAAGGAAAGAAGTTGAAAAGCTAAGAAATTTTTCAAATGGGAAGAGCTAAAAAGTTGGCAAGTAAAAAAGAAAGAAGGCTTTATGTCTTGCCGAGCTTCCGAGGAACCATTGAGGTGACCGATCTATACCACACGATGCATAAATAACTGCGAAAGGGTGTCATGTTTACGCTAGTGCGCGATAGGATATAGAACGCATGCAAGACTACCGTAAAAAAGGCAAGTCAACTGGAAATCGAAGGCTTTATGTCCTGTAGGATTTTTGAGGAATCGTCGAGGCGACCGATCTACACTGCACGATGCGTAAACAAACACAAATGGGTATCAAGTTTATGCTAATGCGTATCAGGGTGTAGAAGGCTTACAAGACTATCATGACACGCAGAAAAGGAACCAAGGGCCCTCCTTCTAGCGCCAGAAAAACTACAACGACCAAAAACATCGGCAGCTGGAGGGCCATGCTGACTTATCATGGATAAGTAATGTTTGACAATGGGTCATCGGCCGCTGACAGTCTTGACCCCGTTTCCATAGGAGGGCCATGCTGGATGGGGATGGAAATGGGGTTCCCTGAACAGTCTGGTCGATCAAATAGGGACTTAGTCGGTGTCTATATAACCTTTTGCAATGTGTGATCTCAAGAAAACGAGATTGATAGCGTGAAGTAATGCTTAAATGCAAAAGAAATAGAAAATAATGTAAAATGCAATAGTAAATAGGATATAATGAAAAAATGCAGTTAGAAAAAATGCACCGCTTCAAAGCTATGATGTCGCTCTGTCAAGACAGATACAATCGATTGCATAGCACTGAGAAGTGCAGAGATTCTGAGAGTAACCGAGACATGTAGAATGAGATGGTTGTGTGTTTGAATGCAGGCTCAGTTGTTAACAATGCAAAGTACTACCAAGGTGGTAGAAAAAAACTGAACGAAATCCCAACTAAGAATGCTAACTGTTTACAATGTCAAAATAGGAAGCTTACAATGCTCAAGGTTACAATGGTAACTTTTGCTTGTCAGCCAACAAAATTGTTAGCCATCTAGATTTCTCAAAAAATCAGAATTGAAAAGTGTGAAAAGAGAGCATGAGTGACAGAAGCTAGAGTGTCCTCGTGCCTGAGCGAGCTAGAGAGAGAGTTTAAGCATTTCTCATTGGGATATTTATAGGACTAAGGGTGCATGCAAGATGCGGTTTGAACACCACGTGCCCTGGGCTTATGCTAACTTGTCCATGATGCACGTGCTTGCATGACAATTGGGCAAGCCTACCACACCATAATTACAAACCTGCCGCATCATAATTACACTATTAGAGCAATGGTGCAATTAGGTAAGGTGCATTGATGTCGCATAACTACTCATTATGTCTTTCCATGCTTTGTAGCATAGCATTTGGCTTAGCGTAGCATCTTGTCACACTATGCTACGCTATGTAGCGTAGCATAGTATAATTGTAGCAATCGAAAACACCAGTGGCTAGAAGAACGCCGAGGTTGATGGATGCAACAGTTCCAACCCCATGCCTGCAAGAGGGCGGTGTTGGGTGTGTGCGAACACAGGGTGCCCTAAATGGTCTGGTCAATCAGACAAGGACTTACATCGACGTCAATATAGCCTTTTGCAATATAAATTGTACGAATTGCAAGATAGTTCTTACGGGTAGATACATCAAAATAATGAATAAAGTAGAGATGCGATGGTAATACGAAGTGATGCTGAACATCATAAACATAAATGCGGTAGTAATACGAGATGATGCTTGAAGGTAAATAAGATAGAAAATAATGCAAGAAAGCTATACAGTAAATGAGAGGTAAATTAAGATACGGCTAGAAACATGCACCGCTTCAAAGCTACAAATCCGTCTGGTCAGGGTGGATACAATCGGCTGCATAGCATGACAGAGTGCAGAAGTTCCGAGGGTAACCAAAGCATGCCAAGAAGTAGAAAGAGCTATGCGCTTGGGCACAGACTTCATGTACAAACAATGCGGGATCCTACCAAGGTGGTAGAACAAAGACCGGGACCTTACGCCAGCTAGGAGAGGTTCTCTGTTTACAGTGTTAAACAAATGGGTATGATTGTTACAATGCTGGCCAAAGAAAAAGAGGGGGGGGGGAGGGGGAAGATCCTTTGCCTCCAAGAGGACACGAACCCCCTTTCGAAATTACTAACTTTACAGATTGCTAGCTTTTTCTTTTCTTTTGCCAAATCGTAGGTAACTTTCTCTTTTTACCCAAGAAACTTTTTTGGACCTTTTGTGTGCTGTTTATCGGGATATTTATAGGATTGAAGGTAAGAAAAAGGGACCATTTGAATGCTACATGCCACAGACTTGTGCTACCTCACTGGCGTTACTCAAGCCATCTGTGACCGTTGGGCTTACAAGACCATTGCAATGCGAGCCTGCCATGCAATAACTGTGATCCTACTACGTCGCAACTACACTGTCAACTCCTAGAGACATGTGCCAACAGTCCGATTGGGTGGAGTGCATTGATATCGCATGACCACCCGCATGTTGCGCTATGCTTTGTGACGTGGCTTGCTTGGCGTGGCGTAGCATCTTGCCGCGCGTCCTGCCATATGTCACGTACTTGTTACGCGATGCTACGCTACGTAGCGTAGCGTAGCGTAGCGACTGGCCTTAATCGTGACATTTTTACTAATTTGCAAACCATTCTCCTACGATGCAAGTTTCGCGAACTTTGCTAATTTCGCCTTTCGAACGGCCTTCTATCCCTTCCGTAGGATTGCTACACCTTGTTGCGCCATGTAGCTCAGCGTAGCGTAGCAACAGACATGGTTTGCCGCTTCCTGGCAAAAAGGAACATCACTGCAGAACTCGAAGTTGAGCAAGGAGAGCGAGTAGTGAAGTCATTGCTATGCTACGTTGTGTGACATTGCGTAGCATAGCATTTCGTTCCGCCATTATTTTCTGAAGCTTTCTACGCTACATATCGTAGCATAGCGTAGCAAGCTTCGTGACTTAGAAAACTTGCTGAACTGCTTTTTGTGCACCTAGGATACTACCGCCAATTCTACACACCATTTCTGAACAAGCTACTAGATGTTCAGGCTACTTTGATGGGTAGGCAGGATGGTACAGGGCCTGTCCATGCCCAAAGTAGAAAATTTTCCATACTGGCCGTCCTGGACTCAGAACGTTCTTCTTCCAATGAACTACCATGGCGCTGTGCAGATTGCAAGAGCCTAATAAGGCTAGGATGACCCCACATTTTTTAGGGTGTTTCATTGGCCCCTCTTTGTCGACCTCTAGAGAACAAGCTCGATGGACATCAGCAAAGAATACGAAACACTGCAGCAAGCAAAATGCTCTGAGGGTGTTGCATTGGTTTTGCGGAGGTTAAGGCAAAGAGCAGTGATGGTGTTTAGCCAAGTCCCTCGTTGGAGTGCTCTGAGGGGCTTGTTTTCATTTTCATCTCTAACTGGCATCATTCTTCAACCTCCTGTAGGCAAGTTTCCCCTCTGCAGGATGAGCTATATTACATCCATGGGGGGTTCTGACCTACCTATTGAAGCCTTTCGCACAACAAGCTGTGTTACTCGCTTGCCAAAATTTGCACTCTCAAACAATCATGTTAGTTGAGGCACTCACTTTGTGATGCTATAGCCTTTGCTACTATAGGGGAATGCTTCTGTGGGGAAGATGTCTTGCAGGCTTCTAGCATTGTTGTTACTCTTGGGCACCATTGCTGGTGTGAGATGCCCAAAGCAGGGAGGCCAACAATGGTCTTGGTAGCACCGGTCGTGGGGGAAGCTAGTCCCCAGGGCATCGGGGACACGGATGCACTGAAATCCTAGCCAAAGGAATGCATGCTTAGTTCAGCTATGGGATTAGCTACCACATGGCTAAACATTGCGCAGCCGAAACCTTGGCGGGGAACTGAAGCGCAAAAATATTGTGGCTAGGCCATAATACTATCAGCACCTCAGAAGCAGGAATGGGCCCAGGAACTACCATCAGGGTGATGGGCCAACATGACACCAAAGGTGACGACATGTATGCCCTGAACCATGTTCTCCTTACATTGAGAACTGCGTCCTGGAGCGGTGATGTCCTACCCGTGTGCCGGTATCATGCCTCTTCATTCAACATGTATCTGGTGGTGGTGGTGCATATTGAGGATGCGACGTGAACCCAATTTAAGGTCTTGGTAGACCATGTGCTGGTTTAGGGTCCCAGCGGACCGTTGTACTGGTTTGAGGTCCCAACAGACTGTACATGCTAGTTTTATGTCATGGTGGACGCGCGATGCCAGTTTATAGTCATAGTCGACTAACAATGCCAGTTTTACGTCATGGTCGATGGTTGCTGCTAGTTTATCTTTGTAGCAGACACTGTTTGGTGCAGCTAGTTTATCATCATTGCAGACACTGCCTAGTGAAATTGCTAGTTTATTATCATAGCAAATGGTGCTTGGTGTCGTCATTGCACCTCAGACATAGTACGGCTTGAGGTACATGTGGTTCACCGGGTTGGCGAACTCATTGCCATCCATGTCTGCCAGTTTGAAGGCTCCATTCCTGAAGGCTTTAGTGACCATGTAAGGACCTTGCCAATTGGCTGAGAACTTACTTACATGCTCACGGACGGCCTTGAGGATGAGGTCTCCCTTCTGTACTGGTCGTCAATGCTGGTCTGCACGGTGCTTTTGCTATTGTTTGTTCTGATAGTGCTCGATCCGTCTCAGTGTCTGCATGTGTTCCTCCTCCACTAAGTCAAGGTTGATGGTTCATGATTCGTTGTTCTGGGCTTTGCTCATGACATTGGATAAGATCATCCGAAGTGAGGGTACCTACAACTCAAGAGGCAACACAGCTTCAAATCCATAAACGAGACTGTAAGGGGTCTTACTTGCCGTGGTTCTTCAAGTCATTCGATAGGCCTAGAGGACGTAGAGTATTTTCTCGTGCCACCACCTCTTGCTATAGTTAAGCATCTTCTTCAGCAAGTTGATGATGGACTTATTTGTAACCTCTGCCTACCCTGTTGCTTGTGGATAGTAAGGGGAAGAAAATGATTGTTTAATACCTAGGTTGCTATAGAAGGCTCGAGTTTACTTACTACTAAACTGTGGTCCATTGTCAGTCACAATAGTCATCGGAAGCCCAAACCTAGTCATGATGTTATCGAGGATGAAGTGGCAGATTTGCTAGGATGTCATTTTCCTCAGGGGAATAGCTTTCACCCACTTAGTAAAATACTCTGTGGTGATGATAATGAAGCTATGCCCTGTGGAGGACTTAGGCGTGATGGGCCCTATGAGGACTAGTCCCCATTGTTGGAAAGGCCATGTAATTTTTGTTGGGTGTGTAGGTGCTATGTGTATGAGATTTGCATATCTCTGGCATGTGTCACACGTCTTGACTTTTGATAGGTAGTCGCACTCCATGTAGGGCCAATAATACCCTAGGCATCTAATTTTCACTGCCATAGCCCTAGGTGTTATGTGTCCACTTCATAGCCCTTCATGAACCTTATTAACTACCTTCTGTGCCTTCTCACCACCCATGCATGCGAGCAATATCCCATCGTAGGATCGTTGCCACAGGGCGTCATTTCCCATAAGCACATATTGTTGGGCACGCTTGCGGATTGCATCTCTCTGAGCCGATGTCAATCCACCCAAGGGTTCGCCATGCTGTAAATATGCTTTAATGGTATCGTACCACTCTGGGGTGTCCGCAGCATCAACAGACGCCACGTGTTCCACTTAAGTGATAGGTTCTACACATTCTATGATCGTAGTTGGTAGGTTTGCCAAGGAATGCGATGGGATGTTTAACGCAAGGGTAGCTAAGATGTCTACTACAGTCTTCTTGTTGCGTGGCACGTGTTGTACATCAATGGTCACGAATTGTTTCAGTAAAAATTTTGCAGTTGGGTTGTAGATGTGTAGCCTTGCAGGCGTAGACTTTGGTGATTTGATTCATGACTAGTTGTGAATCTCCCCGGATTGCCAGGTGTTGTACATGCAGCACGTGAGCAGTTAAAAGGCCTCTGTGTAGCCCCTCATATTCCACCACATTGTTGGTGCATGAGAATGCAAAGCGATAAGCGAATGGGTATATTTCCCCATAGAGGAATGTGATTATGGTAGCGGTGCTACCTCCTTGTGTGGTTGAGGCACCGTCAAAGTGTAAGGTTGCCTCAAAATGCGGCTGGACGATGGCGACATTGCTAACATATTCATCTGGGAACTCGGGATCGATGGTTGCCTGGTCGTCGACTGGCGAGGCCGTAAGTTGGCTCACTATGGCTTGGCCCTTTATTGACGATTGGCTTACATAGCATAGGTCAAATTCTGCAGTTATGGCCTTCCATTGATCTATCCTACTACTTTCATATAGGTTTCAAGTGATAGCCCAGAGTACATTGCTTTTGCAAATGATGTTGGTTGTGCTGCGGAATAGGTAGCGCTGCCACTTTTTTAGCATGAACACTAAGGCTAGGCAATTCCTCTCCACCTCATTGTAATTTTCCTTGTATGATATTAATGTGTGGCTTAGGTAATACACTAGTATCTCAAAGCCATCGTCCTGCTTCTCACATAGCAGTGTCGCGATGGATGTGTCGGAGGTGGCAAGGTATATGAAGAAAGGCTTGTCCCTCTGCGGTGGGTACACTGTTGGGAGGTGCGAGAGCTCTTTCTTTAGGTTGTCGAAGGCTTGTTGACATTGGGCTATCCACTCGAAGTCAACCCCCTTTCTCAGAAGATGTTGCATGGGGTGTAACTTATCGGTGAACCTTGTTATAAACCTTCGAATGAATTGCACTCTGCCTTGTAAACCACATAACTTCTTAAGGTTTGTGGGAGGTGCTAGGTTGACGATGGCTTTGACTTTTTTTGGGTCCACTCGTATTCCAGCCTCCGATACTACAAACCCTAACATGCCTATGGTCTTTACTCTGAAGACACACTTCTTAGGATTAAGATGCAAATCGTGCCTTTGATAGCACTTGAGGACTAACTCTAGATTGTGTGGGTGATGGATTGCCTCTTTGGACTTAACCACTATATCATCTACGTAATCGTTTAACATTTCTAGGATGTAGTTACTGAAAATGTAGGTCATGGCTTGCTGGTATGTCGCTCCAGCATTCTTGAGCCCGAAGGGCATCATCGTATAGCAGAAGGTCCCCCATGGAGTCATGAAGGTTTTTGACAGCTAGTGTTCTGGATTGATGTGGATTTGGTTGTATCCAGAAAAGCCATCCATGAAGGATAGCAAAGCATGTCCAGCTATGGTGTCGATGAGTTGATCGATGCTCGTTAGTGGAAAGTTGTCCTTGATCGTTGCCTTGTTCAAATCTTGGAAATCTATACATATTCGTATCCCTCCTATTTTCTTTAAAACCACAACGATGTTGGACACCCACTCTAAATAGTAGATTGCGCAGATGAAACCTACCCGATATAACTTAGTGATTTCATCCTTCACAGCTAGCGTGAATTCTGGCTTGATTTTATGCACCTTTTGCTTGACTACCCTTACGTGGGAGTCTAGGACGATGTTATGCTGAATCATCCATGGATCCAGACCCGACATATTACCATATGACCATGCTAAGACATCGATGTGTTCTTACAAGGTTTTAACTATGCCCTCATGTATTTGTGTGTCTAGGATGGAGCTAAGTCTTAATGTCTTTACCTCCCTTCTTATCGTGGTTACGGGTATCTCGATAAGAGGATCCTCAGTTACATCCTTGGCCTCTAAATCTAGGGCATGGACTAGGTGTCTGGGCCAATCCAAGGGTGCTTCTAAGGTCACTATAGTATTAATCGCAATGGACTACCAGTTGATCACGTCAGGGTTTAACTGTCTTGCAAGCTTGCCTTGTGGCCCTGTTAATATTAGAGGCATGGACAGGGCATGGTGGGTTTCCATCTCTTGCTTGACCTACCATCATAAGATGAGAGCCTGGGTAAGGGTCATCAAAGATTGTGTGACGTAAATCTGCAAAGCAACGCAGAGATGTGACTTGCTAAGTAAGGCGATGTAAAGGTTGACAGTTCGCTAGTTTAAGGTCATGGCATACCGCCCAGGCACAGGAATCTAGAATTGTTGAAGATATAGACATTGTTGATGTAAAGTGTGAAGTTGTATGTGGATGTCAAACCACTAGTGTAATGTCATTCTGGATTGCCATATTGTGACATGCAAATTATTAATGTGCTAAATAATGATAAAAGAAATGAAATTGCGAGTACAAGATGTATCGGGTGGCCAATGCGAGAATGAAGGCATGAAACTATTAGGAAATATGCTACCGCCTATGTCGAGGAGTGCTAGGTGACTGCTGATGTAAGAAGCGTAACTAGTTTAATGTCATTGCGGACTAGGGTCGTTACGAGTCAAAATTACTATCTTTGAGTCCTAAGGAGCGTAATCATGCTAGGTTTGTTAGTTTAAGATCTTTTCGAACCTTTAATCGAAAACAAATATTATCATATTATTTTTTCTTCAAGAAGGTGAGTAACTGACTTGAAGCGTGTCAAGGTTTAAATGCTAATAGTGTCGTGATGTCATGGCGAGCATGCTACACCACACATCGCCCCCCGCCTTAATTAGGGAGAGAGAAAGGAAGTTTCCTCATTTTGCTATTACTGCCATAAATAGGGATCGAATCCTGGTAATTTTTCCATTTTTGCCCTAAAGGCACATAATCCTTGTCGGAGCACTTCGGCGATCTCGGGACATGGAGCCATTGTGTTAATCCATTATCAAGGCGAATTTCTAAGACGAAGGTCGTAAATCTATAACCAGCGCTATGGCTCCTAAGACTCAATTGGTGCTCGCAAAGGTCGAGGAGGCAAATAAGACTCTAAGGCGTGGGCCGCAGGCACGCATTCCGACGCGAGAGGGCATACTGTTGACTCAGTGAGTTTTTATGTCTCCTCCATTATTTTCTCCTTGCACCTTCTACTATTTTCTACTCTAGCTTTGTATCTCATTTGTTTCGCTACTTGTATTTTTTGTAGCCATGTCGTTTTGGCTTTTGTGCTGTCACGGTCTCTCTTTCTTTCGATCATCGCTATTGTGCAAGGGTCTCATTGTGGTTGCATGTAAGGCCATCGCTGCCGCGGCAGTTGCCATGGCTACGAGACTAGGGTCCTTTAAGTTTCTTAACCTTGGCATGCCGTGATGTAAAATCCTTGGGAAGGTTTGGTTATGTATGACGTAGACACGTATTTTTGTTTGGGCATGCTGTTAGTTATTTTGTTGCTACACTAAGTTACTTGCATGTTCTTGCTACGCTAGGCTTTTGCATCATTGCTATGCTATGATGAACAGGGATTATGTTATGCTACATTTATGGTCGGCTAAGCACTGCTATGTTGAGCATGTATTATGTTCATATTTGATGTCAATATTTGTTGTTTCCGTCATGCAGGGTAGGTCCAAGGTCTAGATTGATCGTTTTGGATCTTGAAGGAGTCTTATGTCATGTAGGCAGACCTATGGCCAACGTTCCACCTTCCTTAATACGGTTGGGAGAGCGAGCAATTTGGTTCAGGGACAGGGTGCGAGACTTCCTGCAATTCCTTCTCAGCCAGTTTAGTCTCATGGTTTGGTCCTCCTTGGATGAGACGCGGGCATCCGGCATAATATAGGCTTTGCTGCCAGGGACAAATCAGGGCATCTTGAGATATCTTTCTAACGACATGACCACAAGTAGGCTAGGAGGAGGATCTACCCAACACTCCATAGGGTTGAGGTGCTTGGCCTAGATCTAGGATATGTCAGAATACCAATGTTATCATCCTCACAACACATTGTACCTCGCGCGCCATGTGACGACGTACTTTCTGAACCCACAGGGGACCATCTACTGTATTGGCAGGTGAGTTTCATGTCTTTACTTTGCTTGGTTATGCAACATCGGCCATGCTTGGCCGAGTGTTAATAGTGTGCACTTGTCACCAGGTTCTATCTTGATGATGGAGGGATTCATGATCAATCGGGCGAGTTGGCCATAGCACAGCTAGCCCTACAGGAATTTGCCTCTACCAAGAGCTTGCGGACAGGCATGATTACTCATTGTGGGGAAAGATACCATTCCTACCTATGCACACTCGTCTCTTTTTACAATAATTTCAAGACGAAGGGTTGGCTAGACAAGGAGTGGAGAGAACCTTTTAATTAGGTTACGCTCAAAGCAGTCTTGGTAGCTGAACTCCCACTATTCCCCTCACTGTATAAACCTGGTGGGTTAACAAGCGGGTGCCATGGGCTCAAGTTTTTTCGTAGTTTCTTCTCTATTTTATGCTAAGCATGTTTTTTAATCATTACTGTAGGAGCAAAGAAGCCTTGTGAAGTGACGATGGTGATTGCCACAAGGCAAGGGGGAAACATCTACTTCAAATATGGTGAAGTATCGGTAAGCCAGAGTTGGCTAGAACAAGGGGATCTGGGCCCTTTGCTTAGAAGAATCCGGATGGCTGTGCCTATGGATTTTTTTATGGTGCCAAATCCAGAAGTCCCTGCTGTTGAGATGCTTTCCTTAGTCAATTCCTTTTCTAGGTAGATGAGCCACTTTAGCATGTACGTGCAGGGTATGCTGGTGGTCATTAACATCAATGACCAGCTATTTGCAGATTTGTTTGGTGTTCTCACTGATGTGATGTCGAAGGGAAAGCAGGAGTTTACCCTCCATAAGTAGCATATCGAGGAGTGGTTGAGGCTCACCAAGGAGCAGAAAGGATTCCCTATGGACAAGCTTAAGGACGGTCCTGCCATGGGGATATACCCGGTCTTTCGTGCCCATGCATTCCCTCAACTGCTCATCCAAGGGAAGGTCTCAGGGCTTGAGCAAGCTTGGGTAATGCAGGAAGTTGTGGCCCATTATAATTAAGCCAAGTTCCTATGTAGTGGTTTGTAGGGTGAGATTTTGGGGCTCTATGAGCAAACAGAGTCCCACTCTAACATACACTATGCTTTCTACATAGGCTATTTAAAACGCTTCGCGGAGTTCCTGGTGGTCTAGGAGGATGGAGTCTAGTCCAAGCTAGATTGCGACCAGAGTCCCAAGCCATGGATTCGATAGGTCTTTCGAACCATGCAAGCCCAAGCTCCCCCGGAGATGGTTGGGGATTCATTTTCTGTAATGACTAAAGGTTTGGCAGTTTGTAGCGCTTGTGGTCAAGATAGTGTAGGGGAGACCACCCTCCCTACCATACTCGGCAACGCGACATAGGGTGAACGTCTCCTGGCTGAGACCATGCCCATGGAGTTGCAGAGAAAGAGACCTCCCCCAACTAGGGAAAGCCTTCATGAAGAGGAACGAAGACTACGATTCAAGTTGTGACAAACGTAGCCCCCCATTAGTGAGCATTTAGGGAGCCTACGATTCTATGCCTAGTTAGGTAGTGCTTTGTAGCATGGTATTAGTTTTGAGTTAGCCTATCTCGATTTGTCATGTGTATACCCTTTTGCGGGTAGAAAAAGAAGAAGATGAAGAAGAAGGTGACGAGGAAGTGTCGACCCTCAGAACGGGGCGACAAATAAAGATGTGGGGGCCCCGACTTTAGAAGAAAGGGCCCCAGCTAGGAATAATGGAGTTCTTATCTCCAGGGTAGGGGCTCTTGCTATTAGGGAGCCTCTTCCTACCAATGAAGAGGTGCCTCCCTGAAATAAAAAATATGCTGCTCTTCTGAAAGGAAAAGCACTAGCGCATGAGGTAGGAGTCTTTATGGACTTGGCTGGGCCTTCTACTAAACCTACCGCGATCGTCTTGCATCAGCAAGAAACAAGACAGCAGTCAAATGCTGGTGAGTTTAGGCTTTGGATGTGCCCTACCGTAGTCCATTTCAGCCATTGCTGACATGCTTAATCATGTAATAGGTGCTACTGTTGATGTCTCAGGACCTCCTCCATCCTGGATGGAGTCATGGGCTAAAGGTCTTGACCAGTTTACGTTTGTTCAAGGGCTTGTTTATCACATGATCAAATCCCTTTAGCAGGCGGATATTCGTGTGGGTAAGTAGGAGTGTTGATAGCCCCTATGCTGCTACACCGAAACTCTTGAATGTATTGATTTATGTCATGTTAATGTGATTGTTACACTTTCTACGTTGAACAACCTCTCAACTCAAGTGGGACCCGGCTCAACCTATGGAGATTGACGTGATGCCCACACTCTCATCTGGCGTGACCGAAGTGTCTTGTCATATATTTAACAAGGCTTACAAATGTGTCTTGCACTTGGCTCACTCTCTATGGAAATGTAGACATACCAACGATGACCTATGGAAACAGGTCCACAGGGGTGAGCAGAGAGAGGTGGAACTGGTCATCGGGGTAGAGAACCTCAGGTCGAGGATCAATTTCCTCATAAACCGTAATCTTGATCCTATTAAGTTGCAAAGGGCTGTAGATGACTACACCAAGTTTTGGACTATCATCTGTCAGAATGTAGAATCCCCCCGCAAAATAATTGAACAGCAGATGCAAATGAATTTGCTAGCCCAAAAGTGCCAAGATATGAAGAACATCAGCACCAAGATCTTCGAATGGGGGAAGACCCAGAGGGATCACAAATGTACATACAAGCTAGAAAACAAAACCCATCAAAGGTTGTATAAAGACGCTATTGTGGAGGCATTCTCGTACGAGACATTCGTGAAGGCCATTGGACAACTTCTGAGGCCTATGCCAAATTTAAAGAGCAGGTAAAGGTCACGGTATCTCCAGACCTAGGGGTGACCCTTCCTATAGGAGAGACCGCAACCACCTCTCTTTCCCAAGAACCTCTAAAGTGGACAACTTTGAAAAGGGAGAAAGTTACCATTGCGAATGCTGAACCTAGTGACAGGCGTTGGATGGATATTTCGATGGAGGAGATTGAGCATCATCTCAGGCTTGGTCTAGACCAGATACCTCTTGTGACTGACGCAGGCTCCCCTCAGGTTAGTCGCTTTAATGCTTTTCTATAGCTATCATTTATCACATTTTTTGTCCCTACTAACTACTTTATCTTTTGGGATATAGGCTCTCAATGAAGGTGTGAGGCCCTTGAAGGGAAGGAATGAGGTGTCGGTAGGGGGCAATATAGGACCAGGCGATGCGCAAGTGGATGAAGTAGAGACAACTAGCGAAGGCGATGCAAATGGAGATAACTCAGGAGAGCATGGGGGTTGACTCCCCCTCTTTTTTTTAAAGAATTTACAGACACTGCTAATAGGCAAAAAATTTTGAATGAAATGCAAAAATTTAGAAAGGGAACCGATTTTGTATTATCATGTGTGTTATGTAAAGTCTTTGCACTCTCATATGCTAGTTCTAGGCCATTTTGGGCCATCGGCGTAGCATGCCAAAAGGACGACACACTGAAGAGCTAAGTAGAAAGCGAATATGCGAGGATGGCAACTAGGTGGGAGGTCACAAGGCTGCTATGTTATGCGTAGCTGCCTCTTGACCTATTGTGGGTTGATCAGGATGTAAGGTCAAGCCATTTCGCCAGGGACTTCGCTTGTGTCACTATCCCTCACTTGAAAGGGAAACTCCACCCATGCGTTTTCGATTTGAGGATCACCTCGTTGGGCCAACCTCTTCGTTGTGTGATTGGTCCATGCATGAATAGGCACTTCATCTTCAGAGGTTGTAACCTTTGAACCCTGCTCCGTGTTTACGTTGCTGATTGCTTGCATTACCACCCCGTCACCATGGATTATCACCTCCCTACCTGTGTTGGTAATTGGATTTCTTGGTGTATAGGCGAGGAGATAGCCCTAAGTTGTGCTAACCATGATCTTCCCAAGATTAGGTTAAACCTGGGCATTTCTTCGACCACACGAACGTTGCATTTTTGGGGAGCTCGTCCCCTGCTACAAAGTTTACATGAACTATGCCCTTCACTAGGACACGTGCCCCATTGAAGGACAGTAGACATGACGTCGCTGTTGGTTTGATCTAGTCGACCAACCCCAGATTATCTATAATAGGAAAGGAGATGACATTTGTGGCTGCCCCATCATCAACATGTGCCCTTCGGATTCGGTATTGGCCGACCCGAATTATGATGAAGAGAGTCACTTGACCCTCTTCGGGATCTTTCTTAATGGCATCATTGCTAAAAGTTAATTGAGATATTGCAGACTCTGTGGATACAGAGGGGAGTATGATCAAGTGAATCGTTTTCTCGTCTGCCGACATGTTTTCGTCGACCGGAATTACTGTTAACATACGAACTAGAGCCTCGCGGTGAGGGGCATATATCATGACTAGGTTGTATAGGCTTAACGTGGTTTTTCTCTGTCTTAGGACTTGCCCAACTTAGATGAGGGTGTCCAAGAAGTCTTGGCCGCCTGTCTGTTTGACACCCTCCTCCTCGATTCGCCTTAGAAGACAAATCTCCCGAGGGAGACGGCCCCAGACCTAGGTGCAGATTTTTGGCGGCAAGATGCCACAAGCTCTGTAATCACATTGACCTTCATCTTTGGTGAAGAAGGTGTAAATTTAAAGGGCAAAGACGTAGTTTTGGAGATAATTTTAACGATATTCCCCTTTGATGCCTCATCCACCAAGTAGGTTTCTCGCGTTATCGCACGAGGAGGTTGTTTAATGTTGTTGCATGGGATGGGGGCTGTCGAAGACGTTGGTCCCCTGATGATGAATGGAGCTAGAGGTGTTAGTTGATAGGGTCGTGTAGCCCTACCAATAGGTGGTGCAAAGGTAGATGCCCATGGTGGGACTTTCAGGATGAAGGGCAACTACGAGCTTGGACCAGCCATTGGTGGCATTGGTGCACTATGTTGAGGCACACGAATCACAAATGGCTAGAAGGGTGGCATGGGATCATTGTCAATACCAATGGTTTTGATTACGTAACCAGCATTATTGGCGTTGAGAAGATCTGTGTAGACATACATGGATTTGTTTTCAGGATGTACTAGGCTACTTTCATCTAGCACCAACTGTCCCAAGTCAATCAATCTTTGGATGTTATCTTGCAATGATAGACAATAATCCATGGTGTGACCACATAGTTGATGGTAGTCAAAAAACCTATCTAGTCTGAAACCCCTAGGAACCGGAGGCTCGTTGGACAAGGCTAAAGAGGGATTTCTAAGGAGCTCGCAGTAGCATCGATGTCTCGTGTTTGCTTCCTCTAACATCCACTTGTATTGCATATATCCCACTACCAACAGTTGCTTCAGGAGTTATGAAGGTTTGAGAGGTAGCGAGGTGTATTTTGATTGATCTTTACATTCGAAGTTAGGTTTGGTATATGCATATTTCTCAGGCGCAGGTGCGGTAGTTTGTAATGCTTGGCCCGATTTGGACGCTGAGTTAGCCACAGGCATGGACAATTTCTTATTATTTTTTCTTCTGCTATTGCTATGTTTGGGCTTAGCCTTAGCTGCCACAGCAGCCACCATGGTTGTTGGGGACTTACCCTTGTCCTTTTTTGCAAAACTATTCTTGTAAGTGACATAAGCTAGGTCTTTGCTTGTCTCGGCCTTATCTTGTATGCCTTTTGTCTAAGAGAAAGCTTGGCTAAGTGAGCATGGAGCGAGGTAATATAGTTTTGACTTGATGAAGTCGTTCACTGCACCCTTAAAGATGGCTAACAAGTGAGCCTCCGCGATAGGTTCACGGATTTTGTTAAGGGTTGCACTCCAACGTTGAATGAATTTTTGGACTGGTTCTAGGGCGTCTTGCTTTACGCTCATCAGCTGATCCAACGTGGTTTTTGGCTTCAAGTTATATTTGAAGCGTGTCACGAACTGGGTCAAGAGTTCTTCCAAAGTCGAAATGGATGAACGTGGCAACCCGTGATACCAATCAAGGGCTTTCCCAGCTAGGGACATGGCGAAGACACGAATGATTGTATGCGGCCATTGTTGCAGCAACAAAGACTCCAACCGAAAAGTCACGAGATGTGTATTGGGATCTCCTTCTCCGTCATACTTCGTGAAGTGTGGGAGGGACATTCTGGGTGGTAATCTCAAAGCAGGGATTGTAGGGTTGACGGGGTCATCTTGGTAAAAGTCCATGACTTGTACCGTATCGGACCCAATAGCTTTGAGGCATTTTACTTCCTCGGTTAGGGTCTAAATGAGCTAAAACGCTTGGTCCAGACCCGACAACATTGTAGATGGCTGAGGGACTGTAGAGGCAACTCCCACATGTGGCATGGTAGCGGTGGCGATTTGACCCATCGGCTTTGCCATTGGGGCCGCCCCTGCTAAAGGTGCTATTTGTGTTGTCCACCATCTCGTGGGTGTTATTATCAGAGCAGTAATAGCAGGTTGAGTCACTGGATAGGCTGCTTGGATCACCGATGAGACAACCCATGGCCCCGTGCCAGGATGTACTGTCTGCGGGGTTGAGTAGGCCTGAGGGCGAATGTAGTGAGACATCTACGACGGTTGCAGAACAGATGAAGAAGTGAGCGGATTCCACCATGTGGATGGGCTTGGGCCCATCACAGTGGGTGGAACGAATGCATATGTAGGAATTGGTATAGGAGTTATGTGTGGTTGAAAAGTAGGTATACTATGGACATGCGGTAGGGTAGCCGTGATAGGTGTGTTGCGTATTGTGGTAGCATGATGATAAATAGTTTTCAATGGCACAGTTGCTGTGGGTGAAACCAAGGGATAGGGGTGATGACGTGCTGGGAATGTGGTATGGCTACCCATTGCAATTGTGGCTGCAGGCTGCTGAAGCATAGGCGTGATGACAAAGGGGACAGCGATAGGCAGCGAGTTGGCCCAGAAGGACTGGATAGATGGGATAGGAACAGGGTTGGCTGGGCCTCCCACATCAGATTGGGAATCAAGTTCCTCCTGGCCATCTTGAAAGATGTCATCTTGGTTAGACGCCATGTCTTGTTGCTCCCTAATCCTTGTCAACTAGATTAGTTGATCTAGCATCCTTTGGTACGCTTGTGTTAAAGGTAGAGAAATGCCCTGGTTAGGAACAAATTCCTCCCTATTGCAGTAAGCTAACTCGAAGCTATGTTTTTCTTCAAGTTCGTGTAAATCCAAGGGTAGGTTAGCCTGCACCTTCCCACAAAGGAAACTATAATGCTCATGTTGCTAGGCTAGTCCCTCAAGTCCTTGATTTTGGATTCTGAGAGACCGGCGTGCTTCTGCCATTGGATTCAGCCATTGTTCAGCACTAGTAGTGCCTTGGACCACGAAAGGCACCTCCGTGTTGGAGGCACCAACTGAAACACCGTGAAAATTACGAGTCAGCCTCAGGCAAAGATTTGCAATTCAAGCGAGAGTGCGCATTAGCTTTGTTCCAGGACAAGTTTACGCTCTATTACGCACAGCAGCGTAATGAGTGTAATAAGCTCCAAAATAGTCAAAGGTAGAGTCTAGAGAAGCACAACAGTTTGATGCTTTTTTCTCGTGGCGCATGATTAACTTGTCTTTACACTCATTACGTGGCGGTGCGTACCATTGCGTATGTTATCATTCAAATTGCACATTGATTACGCTTCATTATGTGCAGCTGCGTAGTGAGCGTAACTTATACATTGTTTACGCTTCACCATGCACCGCTCGGTAATGAGCGTAAGTTGCACATTATTTACGCTTTGTTACGCGCAGTTGCGTAGTGAGCGTAAAACAATTTTGAGCTTATTTTTTTTACACCAGATTACACTCATACACGCAACGCAACGCGAATGAGTGTAATACAGCCTGAAATCAATTAAAGCACGCTCAGCATGTACTTGCTCTTCACACGCACAACACGCAAACAAGCGTGTTGTGCATAGTCACAGTCTGACTTAAAATGATCATGCCAATAGGGCCCACAATATCCGAACCCACGTCATCAGGGTTGCGCCTTTTCCATGAAGTGTCGCGGCCTATAAATACCTCAGTTGACAAAGATATAGGGGTTGGCAAAATCAGAGAAGCAGAAGCATATTTCTGAGCACGAGAGCACTTAGCACATTGGAGCAGAGATACAGAGAATAACGCTTTGGCAATCGTTGACATTATCACCTTGCAGCCGAAGCAAAGCATAGTTCACTCTAAGCACCAGTGACAGGAGTAATCGTTCTGCTGAAAAGACTCTATCAATCAGAAACAATTGATCGGTAGACGTCAAAGCTTGGCCTGCCTTGCATCTCAGCTTTAGCCCACGAGGTAGATCGGACTTCTGCTTAGACCGTTTTGCTTGTTGTTTTGTGCTTGTTTCACATCCTATAATCGGGGATTCCCCAGTGTAATTTCTTATACAAAATATATATTTTTCAGTCAAAGCGCAGATCTTGAAGCTACGTGCTTCTCTTATGTCAGCCTCCTTTCATCGTGCTTAGCATTATCACCGTTGCAATCCGTCTACATCGTTTTCCCCTCGTTTTACGACTCCTCGAACCAGATCACTTTCCTTTTACGCACTTTGCATTTTTTTACTAACTCATAAGTCCCTGTCTGATCGACAAGACCGTTCAGGACGCCGCGGATTCGCTTTCTCCAGCATAGCCCTCGCGCGGATCCGTGG